>CAWWDI010000055.1:0-600000 GCA_963942485.1 Pediacus dermestoides | reverse complement strand
TAAATCAGAAACACTAGAACGAAACACAGAATAATTAAACAAAAAAAAAAATAGCAACCAACCAATGTAGAAGAATTTAATAAAAATGTTAGGTAAGGTTAATTAATTTCTTATACTTGCCTTAACTGTAGCCACAATATAAATCAGAAACACTAGAACGAAACACAGACTAATTAAACAAAAAGAAAAAATAGCAACCAAAATCAGAAATCAATTTAAAAAATGGATTTCTTACTTGTCTTATTTCTTGCAAAAACCTAAAACACAAACACTAGACCGAAATGTAGACGAATTAAATCAAAATGTTAGGTTAGGTTAATTAATTTCTTATACTTGCCTTAACTGTAGCAAAAATATAAATCTGAAACACTAGAACGAAACACAGACTAATTAAACAAAAAGAAAAAATAGCAACCAACCAATGTAGACGAATTAAATAAAAATGTTAGGTGAGGTTAATTAATTTCTTATACTTGCCTTAACTGTAGCCACAATATAAATCAGAAACACTAGAACGAAACACAGACTAATTAAACAAAAAGAAAAAATAGCAACCAAAATCAGAAATCAATTTAAAAAATGGATTTCTTACTTGTCTTATTTCTTGCAAAAACCTAAAACACAAACACTAGACCGAAATGTAGACGAATTAAATCAAAATGTTAGGTTAGGTTAATTAATTTCTTATACTTGCCTTAACTGTAGCAAAAATATAAATCTGAAACACTAGAACGAAACACAGACTAATTAAACAAAAAGAAAAAATAGCAACCAACCAATGTAGACGAATTAAATAAAAATGTTAGGTTAGGTTAATTAATTTCTTATACTTGCTTAACTGTAGCAAAAATATAAATTAGAAACACTAGAACGAAACACAGAATAATTAAACAAAAAAAAAAAAAATAGCAACCAACCAATGTAGAAGAATTAAATAAAAATGTTAGGTAAGGTTAATTAATTTCTTATACTTGCCTTAACTGTAGCCAAAATATAAATCAGAAACACTAGAACGAAACACAGACTAATTAAACAAAAAGAAAAAATAGCAACCAAAATCAGAAATGAATTTAAAAAATGGATTTCTTACTTGGCTTATTTCTTGCAAAAACCTAAAACACAAACACTAGACCGAAATGTAGACGAATTAAATCAAAATGTTAGGTTAGGTTAATTAATTTTTTATCCTTGCCTTAACTGTAGCCAAAATATAAATCACAAACACTAGAACGAAACACATACTAATTAAACAAAAAGAAAAAATAGCAACCAACCAATGTAGACGTATTAAATAAAAATGTTAGGTTAGGTTAATTAATTTCTTATACTTGCCTTAACTGTAGCAAAAATATAAATCAGAAACACTAGAACGAAACACAGACTAATTAAACAAAAAGGAAAAATAGCAACCAAAATCAGAAATGAATTTAAAAACTTGATTTCTTACTTGGCTTATTCCTTGCAAAAACCTAAAACAGAAACACAATACCGAAATGTAGACGAATTAAATAAAAATGTTAGGTTAGGTTAATTAATTTCTTATACTTGCCTTAACTGTAGCCAAAATATAAATCAGAAACACTAGAACGAAACACAGACTAATTAAACAAAAAGAAAAAATAGCAACCAACCAATGTAGACGAATTAAATAAAAATGTTAGGTAAGGTTAATTAATTTCTTATACTTGCCTTAACTGTAGCCAAAATATAAATCAGAAACACTAGAACGAAACACAGACTAATTAAACAAAAAGAAAAAATAGCAACCAACCAATGTAGACGAATTAAATAAAAATGTTAGGTAAGGTTAATTAATTTCTTATACTTGCCTTAACTGTAGCCAAAATATAAATCAGAAACACTAGAACGAAACACAGACTAATTAAACAAAAAGAAAAAATAGCAACCAATATCAGAAATGAATTTAAAAAATGGATTTCTTACTTGGCTTATTTCTTGCAAAAACCTAAAACAGAAACACTATACCGAAATGTAGACTAATTAAATAAAAATGTTAGGTTAGGTTAATTAATTTCTTATACTTGCCTTAACTGTAGCAAAAATATAAATCAGAAACACTAGAATGAAACACAGACTAATTAAACAAAAATAAAAAATAGCAACCAACCAATGTAGACGAATTAAATAAAAATGTTAGGTTAGGTTAATTAATTTCTTATACTTGCCTTAACTGTAGCAAAAATATAAATCAGAAACAATAGAACGAAACACAGACTAAATAAACAAAAAGAAAAAATAGCTACCAACATCAGAAATGAATTTAAAAAATGGATTTCTTACTTGTCTTATTTCTTGCAAAAACCTAAAACACAAACACTAGACCGAAATGTAGACGAATTAAATCAAAATGTTAGGTTAGATTAATTAATTTCTTCTACTTGCCTTAACTGTAGCCAAAATATAAATCAGAAACACTAGAACGAAACACAGACTAATTAAACAAAAAGAAAAAATAGCAACCAACCAATGTAGACGAATTAAATAAAAATGTTAGGTTAGGTTAATTAATTTCTTATACTTGCCTTAACTGTAGCCAAAATATAAATCAGAAACACTAGAACGAAACACAAACTAATTAAACAAAAAGAAAAAATAGCAACCGACCAATGTAGACGAATTAAATAAAAATGTTAGGTTAGGTTAATTAATTTCTTATACTTGCCTTAACTGTAGCACAAATATAAATCAGAAATACTAGAACGAAACACAGACTAATTAAAAAAAAGAAAAAATAGCAACCAACCAATGTAGACGATGTGAATAAAAATGTTAGGTTAGGTTAATTAATTTCTTATACTTGCCTTAACTGTAGCCAAAATATAAATCAGAAACACTAGAACGAAACACAGACTAATTAAACAAAAAGAAAAAATAGCAACCAACCAATGTAGACGAATTAAATAAAAATGTTAGGTTAGGTTAATTAATTTCTTATACTTGCCTTAACTGTAGCCAAAATATAAATCAGAAACACTAGAACGAAACACAGACTAATTAAACAAAAAGGAAAAATAGCAACCAACCGATGTAGACGAATTAAATAAAAATGTTAGGTTAGGTTAATTAATTTCTTATACTTGCCTTAACTGTAGCCAAAATATAAATCAGAAACACTAGAACGAAACACAGACTAATTAAACAAAAAAAAAATAGCAACCAACCAATGTAGAAGAATTAAATAAAAATGTTAGGTAAGGTTAATTAATTTCTTATACTTGCCTTAACTGTAGCAAAAATATAAATCTGAAACACTAGAACGAAACACAGACTAATTAAACAAAAAGAAAAAATAGCAACCAACCAATGTAGTCGAATTAAATAAAAATGTTAGGTTAGGTTAATTAATTTCTAATATTTGCCTTAACTGTAGCAAAAATATAAATCTGAAACACTAGAACGAAACACAGACTAATTAAACAAAAAGAAAAAATAGCAACCAACCAATGTAGACGAATTAAATAAAAATGTTAGGTTAGGTTAATTAATTTCTTATACTTGCTTAACTGTAGCCACAATATAAATCAGAAACACTAGAACGAAACACAGACTAATTAAACAAAAAGAAAAAATAGCAACCAAAATCAGAAATCAATTTAAAAAATGGATTTCTTACTTGTCTTATTTCTTGCAAAAACCTAAAACACAAACACTAGACCGAAATGTAGACGAATTAAATCAAAATGTTAGGTTAGGTTAATTAATTTCTTATACTTGCCTTAACTGTAGCAAAAATATAAATCTGAAACACTAGAACGAAACACAGACTAATTAAACAAAAAGAAAAAATAGCAACCAACCAATGTAGACGAATTAAATAAAAATGTTAGGTTAGGTTAATTAATTTCTTATACTTGCTTAACTGTAGCAAAAATATAAATTAGAAACACTAGAACGAAACACAGAATAATTAAACAAAAAGAAAAAATAGCAACCAACCAATGTAGACGAATTAAATAAAAATGTTAGGTTAGGTTAATTAATTTCTTATACTTGCCTTAACTGTAGCCAAAATATAAATCAGAAACACTAGAACGAAACACAGACTAATTAAACAAAAAGGAAAAATAGCAACCAACCGATGTAGACGAATTAAATAAAAATGTTAGGTTAGGTTAATTAATTTCTTATACTTGCCTTAACTGTAGCCAAAATATAAATCAGAAACACTAGAACGAAACACAGACTAATTAAACAAAAAAAAATAGCAACCAACCAATGTAGAAGAATTAAATAAAAATGTTAGGTAAGGTTAATTAATTTCTTATACTTGCCTTAACTGTAGCAAAAATATAAATCTGAAACATTAGAACGAAACACAGACTAATTCAACAAAAAGAAAAAATAGCAACCAACCAATGTAGTCGAATTAAATAAAAATGTTAGGTTAGGTTAATTAATTTCTTATACTTGCCTTAACTGTAGCCACAATATAAATCAGAAACACTAGAACGAAACACAGACTAATTAAACAAAAAGAAAAAATAGCAACCAAAATCAGAAATCAATTTAAAAAATGGATTTCTTACTTGTCTTATTTCTTGCAAAAACCTAAAACACAAACACGAGACCGAAATGTAGACGAATTAAATCAAAATGTTAGGTTAGGTTAATTAATTTCTTATACTTGCCTTAACTGTAGCAAAAATATAAATCTGAAACACTAGAACGAAACGCAGACTAATTAAACAAAAAGAAAAAATAGCAACCAACCAATGTAGACGAATTAAATAAAAATGTTAGGTTAGGTTAATTAATTTCTTATACTTGCTTAACTGTAGCAAAAATATAAATTAGAAACACTAGAACGAAACACAGAATAATTAAACAAAAAAAAAAAATAGCAACCAACCAATGTAGAAGAATTAAATAAAAATGTTAGGTAAGGTTAATTAATTTCTTATACTTGCCTTAACTGTAGCCAAAATATAAATCAGAAACACTAGAACGAAACACAGACTAATTAAACAAAAAGAAAAAATAGCAACCAAAATCAGAAATGAATTTAAAAAATGGATTTCTTACTTGGCTTATTTCTTGCAAAAACCTAAAACACAAACACTAGACCGAAATGTAGACGAATTAAATCAAAATGTTAGGTTAGGTTAATTAATTTTTTATCCTTGCCTTAACTGTAGCCAAAATATAAATCAGAAACACTAGAACGAAACACATACTAATTAAAAAAAAAGAAAAAATAGCAACCAACCAATGTAGACGTATTAAATAAAAATGTTAGGTTAGGTTAATTAATTTCTTATACTTGCCTTAACTGTAGCAAAAATATAAATCAGAAACACTAGAACGAAACACAGACTAATTAAACAAAAAGGAAAAATAGCAACCAAAATCAGAAATGAATTTAAAAACTTGATTTCTTACTTGGCTTATTCCTTGCAAAAACCTAAAACAGAAACACAATACCGAAATGTAGACGAATTAAATAAAAATGTTAGGTTAGGTTAATTAATTTCTTATACTTGCCTTAACTGTAGCCAAAATATAAATCAGAAACACTAGAACGAAACACAGACTAATTAAACAAAAAGAAAAAATAGCAACCAACCAATGTAGACGAATTAAATAAAAATGTTAGGTAAGGTTAATTAATTTCTTATACTTGCCTTAACTGTAGCCAAAATATAAATCAGAAACACTAGAACGAAACACAGACTAATTAAACAAAAAGAAAAAATAGCAACCAACCAATGTAGACGAATTAAATAAAAATGTTAGGTAAGGTTAATTAATTTCTTATACTTGCCTTAACTGTAGCCAAAATATAAATCAGAAACACTAGAACGAAACACAGACTAATTAAACAAAAAGAAAAAATAGCAACCAATATCAGAAATGAATTTAAAAAATGGATTTCTTACTTGGCTTATTTCTTGCAAAAACCTAAAACAGAAACACTATACCGAAATGTAGACTAATTAAATAAAAATGTTAGGTTAGGTTAATTAATTTCTTATACTTGCCTTAACTGTAGCAAAAATATAAATCAGAAACAATAGAACGAAACACAGACTAAATAAACAAAAAGAAAAAATAGCTACCAACATCAGAAATGAATTTAAAAAATGGATTTCTTACTTGTCTTATTTCTTGCAAAAACCTAAAACACAAACACTAGACCGAAATGTAGACGAATTAAATCAAAATGTTAGGTTAGATTAATTAATTTCTTATACTTGCCTTAACTGTAGCCAAAATATAAATCAGAAACACTAGAACGAAACACAGACTAATTAAACAAAAAGAAAAAATAGCAACCAACCAATGTAGACGAATTAAATAAAAATGTTAGGTTAGGTTAATTAATTTCTTATACTTGCCTTAACTGTAGCCAAAATATAAATCAGAAACACTAGAACGAAACACAAACTAATTAAACAAAAAGAAAAAATAGCAACCGACCAATGTAGACGAATTAAATAAAAATGTTAGGTTAGGTTAATTAATTTCTTATACTTGCCTTAACTGTAGCCAAAATATAAATCAGAAACACCAGAACGAAACACAGACTAATTAAACAAAAAGAAAAAATAGCAACCAACCAATGTAGACGAATTAAATAAAAATGTTAGGTTAGGTTAATTAATTTCTTATACTTGCCTTAACTGTAGCACAAATATAAATCAGAAATACTAGAACGAAACACAGACTAATTAAAAAAAAGAAAAAATAGCAACCAACCAATGTAGACGATGTGAATAAAAATGTTAGGTTAGGTTAATTAATTTCTTATACTTGCCTTAACTGCAGCCAAAATATAAATCAGAAACACTAGAACGAAACACAGACTAATTAAACAAAAAGAAAAAATAGCAACCAACCAATGTAGACGAATTAAATAAAAATGTTAGGTAAGGTTAATTAATTTCTTATACTTGCCTTAACTGTAGCCAAAATATAAATCAGAAACACTAGAACGAAACACAGACTAATTAAACAAAAATAAAAAATAGCAACCAACCAATGTAGACGAATTAAATAAAAATGTTAGGTTAGGTTAATTAATTTCTTATACTTGCCTTAACTGTAGCAAAAATATAAATCAGAAACAATAGAACGAAACACAGACTAAATAAACAAAAAGAAAAAATAGCTACCAACATCAGAAATGAATTTAAAAAATGGATTTCTTACTTGTCTTATTTCTTGCAAAAACCTAAAACACAAACACTAGACCGAAATGTAGACGAATTAAATCAAAATGTTAGGTTAGATTAATTAATTTCTTATACTTGCCTTAACTGTAGCCAAAATATAAATCAGAAACACTAGAACGAAACACAGACTAATTAAACAAAAAGAAAAAATAGCAACCAACCAATGTAGACGAATTAAATAAAAATGTTAGGTTAGGTTAATTAATTTCTTATACTTGCCTTAACTGTAGCCAAAATATAAATCAGAAACACTAGAACGAAACACAAACTAATTAAACAAAAAGAAAAAATAGCAACCGACCAATGTAGACGAATTAAATAAAAATGTTAGGTTAGGTTAATTAATTTCTTATACTTGCCTTAACTGTAGCCAAAATATAAATCAGAAACACCAGAACGAAACACAGACTAATTAAACAAAAAGAAAAAATAGCAACCAACCAATGTAGACGAATTAAATAAAAATGTTAGGTTAGGTTAATTAATTTCTTATACTTGCCTTAACTGTAGCCAAAATATAAATCAGAAACACTAGAACGAAACACAGACTAATTAAACAAAAAGAAAAAATAGCAACCAATATCAGAAATGAATTTAAAAAATGGATTTCTTACTTGGCTTATTTCTTGCAAAAACCTAAAACAGAAACACTATACCGAAATGTAGACTAATTAAATAAAAATGTTAGGTTAGGTTAATTAATTTCTTATACTTGCCTTAACTGTAGCAAAAATATAAATCAGAAACACTAGAATGAAACACAGACTAATTAAACAAAAATAAAAAATAGCAACCAACCAATGTAGACGAATTAAATAAAAATGTTAGGTTAGGTTAATTAATTTCTTATACTTGCCTTAACTGTAGCAAAAATATAAATCAGAAACAATAGAACGAAACACAGACTAAATAAACAAAAAGAAAAAATAGCTACCAACATCAGAAATGAATTTAAAAAATGGATTTCTTACTTGTCTTATTTCTTGCAAAAACCTAAAACACAAACACTAGACCGAAATGTAGACGAATTAAATCAAAATGTTAGGTTAGATTAATTAATTTCTTCTACTTGCCTTAACTGTAGCCAAAATATAAATCAGAAACACTAGAACGAAACACAGACTAATTAAACAAAAAGAAAAAATAGCAACCAACCAATGTAGACGAATTAAATAAAAATGTTAGGTTAGGTTAATTAATTTCTTATACTTGCCTTAACTGTAGCAAAAATATAAATCAGAAACAATAGAACGAAACACAGACTAAATAAACAAAAAGAAAAAATAGCTACCAACATCAGAAATGAATTTAAAAAATGGATTTCTTACTTGTCTTATTTCTTGCAAAAACCTAAAACACAAACACTAGACCGAAATGTAGACGAATTAAATCAAACTGTTAGGTTAGGTTAATTAATTTCTTATCCTTGCCTTAACTGTAGCAAAAATATAAATCAGAAACACTAGAACGAAACACAGACTAATTAAACAAAAAGAAAAAATAGCAACCAACCACTGTAGACGAATTAAATAAAAATGTTAGGTTAGGTTAATTAATTTCTTATACTTGCCTTAACTGTAGCAAAAATATAAATCAGAAACACTAGAACGAAACACAGACTAATTGAAGAAAAAGAAAAAATAGCAACCAACCGATGTAGACGAATTAAATAAAAATGTTAGGTTAGGTTAATTAATTTCTTATACTTGCCTTAACTGTAGCAAAAATATAAATCAGAAACAATAGAACGAAACACAGACTAAATAAACAAAAAGAAAAAATAGCTACCAACATCAGAAATGAATTTAAAAAATGGATTTCTTACTTGTCTTATTTCTTGCAAAAACCTAAAACACAAACACTACACCGAAATGTAGACGAATTAAATCAAAATGTTAGGTTAGATTAATTAATTTCTTATACTTGCCTTAACTGTAGCCAAAATATAAATCAGAAACACTAGAACGAAACACAGACTAATTAAACAAAAAGAAAAAATAGCAACCAACCAATGTAGACGAATTAAATAAAAATGTTAGGTTAGGTTAATTAATTTCTTATACTTGCCTTAACTGTAGCCAAAATATAAATCAGAAACACTAGAACGAAACACAAACTAATTAAACAAAAAGAAAAAATAGCAACCGACCAATGTAGACGAATTAAATAAAAATGTTAGGTTAGGTTAATTAATTTCTTATACTTGCCTTAACTGTAGCCAAAATATAAATCAGAAACACCAGAACGAAACACAGACTAATTAAACAAAAAGAAAAAATAGCAACCAACCAATGTAGACGAATTAAATAAAAATGTTAGGTTAGGTTAATTAATTTCTTATACTTGCCTTAACTGTAGCACAAATATAAATCAGAAATACTAGAACGAAACACAGACTAATTAAAAAAAAGAAAAAATAGCAACCAACCAATGTAGACGATGTGAATAAAAATGTTAGGTTAGGTTAATTAATTTCTTATACTTGCCTTAACTGTAGCCAAAATATAAATCAGAAACACTAGAACGAAACACAGACTAATTAAACAAAAAGGAAAAATAGCAACCAACCGATGTAGTCGAATTAAATAAAAATGTTAGGTTAGGTTAATTAATTTCTTATACTTGCTTAACTGTAGCCAAAATATAAATCAGAAACACTAGAACGAAACACAGAATAATTAAACAAAAAAAAAAATAGCAACCAACCAATGTAGAAGAATTTAATAAAAATGTTAGGTAAGGTTAATTAATTTCTTATACTTGCCTTAACTGTAGCCACAATATAAATCAGAAACACTAGAACGAAACACAGACTAATTAAACAAAAAGAAAAAATAGCAACCAAAATCAGAAATCAATTTAAAAAATGGATTTCTTACTTGTCTTATTTCTTGCAAAAACCTAAAACACAAACACTAGACCGAAATGTAGACGAATTAAATCAAAATGTTAGGTTAGGTTAATTAATTTCTTATACTTGCCTTAACTGTAGCAAAAATATAAATCTGAAACACTAGAACGAAACACAGACTAATTAAACAAAAAGAAAAAATAGCAACCAACCAATGTAGACGAATTAAATAAAAATGTTAGGTGAGGTTAATTAATTTCTTATACTTGCCTTAACTGTAGCCACAATATAAATCAGAAACACTAGAACGAAACACAGACTAATTAAACAAAAAGAAAAAATAGCAACCAAAATCAGAAATCAATTTAAAAAATGGATTTCTTACTTGTCTTATTTCTTGCAAAAACCTAAAACACAAACACTAGACCGAAATGTAGACGAATTAAATCAAAATGTTAGGTTAGGTTAATTAATTTCTTATACTTGCCTTAACTGTAGCAAAAATATAAATCTGAAACACTAGAACGAAACACAGACTAATTAAACAAAAAGAAAAAATAGCAACCAACCAATGTAGACGAATTAAATAAAAATGTTAGGTTAGGTTAATTAATTTCTTATACTTGCTTAACTGTAGCAAAAATATAAATTAGAAACACTAGAACGAAACACAGAATAATTAAACAAAAAAAAAAAAAATAGCAACCAACCAATGTAGAAGAATTAAATAAAAATGTTAGGTAAGGTTAATTAATTTCTTATACTTGCCTTAACTGTAGCCAAAATATAAATCAGAAACACTAGAACGAAACACAGACTAATTAAACAAAAAGAAAAAATAGCAACCAAAATCAGAAATGAATTTAAAAAATGGATTTCTTACTTGGCTTATTTCTTGCAAAAACCTAAAACACAAACACTAGACCGAAATGTAGACGAATTAAATCAAAATGTTAGGTTAGGTTAATTAATTTTTTATCCTTGCCTTAACTGTAGCCAAAATATAAATCACAAACACTAGAACGAAACACATACTAATTAAACAAAAAGAAAAAATAGCAACCAACCAATGTAGACGTATTAAATAAAAATGTTAGGTTAGGTTAATTAATTTCTTATACTTGCCTTAACTGTAGCAAAAATATAAATCAGAAACACTAGAACGAAACACAGACTAATTAAACAAAAAGGAAAAATAGCAACCAAAATCAGAAATGAATTTAAAAACTTGATTTCTTACTTGGCTTATTCCTTGCAAAAACCTAAAACAGAAACACAATACCGAAATGTAGACGAATTAAATAAAAATGTTAGGTTAGGTTAATTAATTTCTTATACTTGCCTTAACTGTAGCCAAAATATAAATCAGAAACACTAGAACGAAACACAGACTAATTAAACAAAAAGAAAAAATAGCAACCAACCAATGTAGACGAATTAAATAAAAATGTTAGGTAAGGTTAATTAATTTCTTATACTTGCCTTAACTGTAGCCAAAATATAAATCAGAAACACTAGAACGAAACACAGACTAATTAAACAAAAAGAAAAAATAGCAACCAACCAATGTAGACGAATTAAATAAAAATGTTAGGTAAGGTTAATTAATTTCTTATACTTGCCTTAACTGTAGCCAAAATATAAATCAGAAACACTAGAACGAAACACAGACTAATTAAACAAAAAGAAAAAATAGCAACCAATATCAGAAATGAATTTAAAAAATGGATTTCTTACTTGGCTTATTTCTTGCAAAAACCTAAAACAGAAACACTATACCGAAATGTAGACTAATTAAATAAAAATGTTAGGTTAGGTTAATTAATTTCTTATACTTGCCTTAACTGTAGCAAAAATATAAATCAGAAACACTAGAATGAAACACAGACTAATTAAACAAAAATAAAAAATAGCAACCAACCAATGTAGACGAATTAAATAAAAATGTTAGGTTAGGTTAATTAATTTCTTATACTTGCCTTAACTGTAGCAAAAATATAAATCAGAAACAATAGAACGAAACACAGACTAAATAAACAAAAAGAAAAAATAGCTACCAACATCAGAAATGAATTTAAAAAATGGATTTCTTACTTGTCTTATTTCTTGCAAAAACCTAAAACACAAACACTAGACCGAAATGTAGACGAATTAAATCAAAATGTTAGGTTAGATTAATTAATTTCTTCTACTTGCCTTAACTGTAGCCAAAATATAAATCAGAAACACTAGAACGAAACACAGACTAATTAAACAAAAAGAAAAAATAGCAACCAACCAATGTAGACGAATTAAATAAAAATGTTAGGTTAGGTTAATTAATTTCTTATACTTGCCTTAACTGTAGCCAAAATATAAATCAGAAACACTAGAACGAAACACAAACTAATTAAACAAAAAGAAAAAATAGCAACCGACCAATGTAGACGAATTAAATAAAAATGTTAGGTTAGGTTAATTAATTTCTTATACTTGCCTTAACTGTAGCACAAATATAAATCAGAAATACTAGAACGAAACACAGACTAATTAAAAAAAAGAAAAAATAGCAACCAACCAATGTAGACGATGTGAATAAAAATGTTAGGTTAGGTTAATTAATTTCTTATACTTGCCTTAACTGTAGCCAAAATATAAATCAGAAACACTAGAACGAAACACAGACTAATTAAACAAAAAGAAAAAATAGCAACCAACCAATGTAGACGAATTAAATAAAAATGTTAGGTTAGGTTAATTAATTTCTTATACTTGCCTTAACTGTAGCCAAAATATAAATCAGAAACACTAGAACGAAACACAGACTAATTAAACAAAAAGGAAAAATAGCAACCAACCGATGTAGACGAATTAAATAAAAATGTTAGGTTAGGTTAATTAATTTCTTATACTTGCCTTAACTGTAGCCAAAATATAAATCAGAAACACTAGAACGAAACACAGACTAATTAAACAAAAAAAAAATAGCAACCAACCAATGTAGAAGAATTAAATAAAAATGTTAGGTAAGGTTAATTAATTTCTTATACTTGCCTTAACTGTAGCAAAAATATAAATCTGAAACACTAGAACGAAACACAGACTAATTAAACAAAAAGAAAAAATAGCAACCAACCAATGTAGTCGAATTAAATAAAAATGTTAGGTTAGGTTAATTAATTTCTAATATTTGCCTTAACTGTAGCAAAAATATAAATCTGAAACACTAGAACGAAACACAGACTAATTAAACAAAAAGAAAAAATAGCAACCAACCAATGTAGACGAATTAAATAAAAATGTTAGGTTAGGTTAATTAATTTCTTATACTTGCTTAACTGTAGCCACAATATAAATCAGAAACACTAGAACGAAACACAGACTAATTAAACAAAAAGAAAAAATAGCAACCAAAATCAGAAATCAATTTAAAAAATGGATTTCTTACTTGTCTTATTTCTTGCAAAAACCTAAAACACAAACACTAGACCGAAATGTAGACGAATTAAATCAAAATGTTAGGTTAGGTTAATTAATTTCTTATACTTGCCTTAACTGTAGCAAAAATATAAATCTGAAACACTAGAACGAAACACAGACTAATTAAACAAAAAGAAAAAATAGCAACCAACCAATGTAGACGAATTAAATAAAAATGTTAGGTTAGGTTAATTAATTTCTTATACTTGCTTAACTGTAGCAAAAATATAAATTAGAAACACTAGAACGAAACACAGAATAATTAAACAAAAAGAAAAAATAGCAACCAACCAATGTAGACGAATTAAATAAAAATGTTAGGTTAGGTTAATTAATTTCTTATACTTGCCTTAACTGTAGCCAAAATATAAATCAGAAACACTAGAACGAAACACAGACTAATTAAACAAAAAGGAAAAATAGCAACCAACCGATGTAGACGAATTAAATAAAAATGTTAGGTTAGGTTAATTAATTTCTTATACTTGCCTTAACTGTAGCCAAAATATAAATCAGAAACACTAGAACGAAACACAGACTAATTAAACAAAAAAAAATAGCAACCAACCAATGTAGAAGAATTAAATAAAAATGTTAGGTAAGGTTAATTAATTTCTTATACTTGCCTTAACTGTAGCAAAAATATAAATCTGAAACATTAGAACGAAACACAGACTAATTCAACAAAAAGAAAAAATAGCAACCAACCAATGTAGTCGAATTAAATAAAAATGTTAGGTTAGGTTAATTAATTTCTTATACTTGCTTAACTGTAGCAAAAATATAAATTAGAAACACTAGAACGAAACACAGAATAATTAAACAAAAAAAAATAGCAACCAACCAATGTAGAAGAATTAAATAAAAATGTTAGGTAAGGTTAATTAATTTCTTATACTTGCCTTAACTGTAGCCACAATATAAATCAGAAACACTAGAACGAAACACAGACTAATTAAACAAAAAGAAAAAATAGCAACCAAAATCAGAAATCAATTTAAAAAATGGATTTCTTACTTGTCTTATTTCTTGCAAAAACCTAAAACACAAACACGAGACCGAAATGTAGACGAATTAAATCAAAATGTTAGGTTAGGTTAATTAATTTCTTATACTTGCCTTAACTGTAGCAAAAATATAAATCTGAAACACTAGAACGAAACGCAGACTAATTAAACAAAAAGAAAAAATAGCAACCAACCAATGTAGACGAATTAAATAAAAATGTTAGGTTAGGTTAATTAATTTCTTATACTTGCTTAACTGTAGCAAAAATATAAATTAGAAACACTAGAACGAAACACAGAATAATTAAACAAAAAAAAAAAATAGCAACCAACCAATGTAGAAGAATTAAATAAAAATGTTAGGTAAGGTTAATTAATTTCTTATACTTGCCTTAACTGTAGCCAAAATATAAATCAGAAACACTAGAACGAAACACAGACTAATTAAACAAAAAGAAAAAATAGCAACCAAAATCAGAAATGAATTTAAAAAATGGATTTCTTACTTGGCTTATTTCTTGCAAAAACCTAAAACACAAACACTAGACCGAAATGTAGACGAATTAAATCAAAATGTTAGGTTAGGTTAATTAATTTTTTATCCTTGCCTTAACTGTAGCCAAAATATAAATCAGAAACACTAGAACGAAACACATACTAATTAAAAAAAAAGAAAAAATAGCAACCAACCAATGTAGACGTATTAAATAAAAATGTTAGGTTAGGTTAATTAATTTCTTATACTTGCCTTAACTGTAGCAAAAATATAAATCAGAAACACTAGAACGAAACACAGACTAATTAAACAAAAAGGAAAAATAGCAACCAAAATCAGAAATGAATTTAAAAACTTGATTTCTTACTTGGCTTATTCCTTGCAAAAACCTAAAACAGAAACACAATACCGAAATGTAGACGAATTAAATAAAAATGTTAGGTTAGGTTAATTAATTTCTTATACTTGCCTTAACTGTAGCCAAAATATAAATCAGAAACACTAGAACGAAACACAGACTAATTAAACAAAAAGAAAAAATAGCAACCAACCAATGTAGACGAATTAAATAAAAATGTTAGGTAAGGTTAATTAATTTCTTATACTTGCCTTAACTGTAGCCAAAATATAAATCAGAAACACTAGAACGAAACACAGACTAATTAAACAAAAAGAAAAAATAGCAACCAACCAATGTAGACGAATTAAATAAAAATGTTAGGTAAGGTTAATTAATTTCTTATACTTGCCTTAACTGTAGCCAAAATATAAATCAGAAACACTAGAACGAAACACAGACTAATTAAACAAAAAGAAAAAATAGCAACCAATATCAGAAATGAATTTAAAAAATGGATTTCTTACTTGGCTTATTTCTTGCAAAAACCTAAAACAGAAACACTATACCGAAATGTAGACTAATTAAATAAAAATGTTAGGTTAGGTTAATTAATTTCTTATACTTGCCTTAACTGTAGCAAAAATATAAATCAGAAACACTAGAACGAAACACAGACTAATTAAACAAAAATAAAAAATAGCAACCAACCAATGTAGACGAATTAAATAAAAATGTTAGGTTAGGTTAATTAATTTCTTATACTTGCCTTAACTGTAGCAAAAATATAAATCAGAAACAATAGAACGAAACACAGACTAAATAAACAAAAAGAAAAAATAGCTACCAACATCAGAAATGAATTTAAAAAATGGATTTCTTACTTGTCTTATTTCTTGCAAAAACCTAAAACACAAACACTAGACCGAAATGTAGACGAATTAAATCAAAATGTTAGGTTAGATTAATTAATTTCTTATACTTGCCTTAACTGTAGCCAAAATATAAATCAGAAACACTAGAACGAAACACAGACTAATTAAACAAAAAGAAAAAATAGCAACCAACCAATGTAGACGAATTAAATAAAAATGTTAGGTTAGGTTAATTAATTTCTTATACTTGCCTTAACTGTAGCCAAAATATAAATCAGAAACACTAGAACGAAACACAAACTAATTAAACAAAAAGAAAAAATAGCAACCGACCAATGTAGACGAATTAAATAAAAATGTTAGGTTAGGTTAATTAATTTCTTATACTTGCCTTAACTGTAGCCAAAATATAAATCAGAAACACCAGAACGAAACACAGACTAATTAAACAAAAAGAAAAAATAGCAACCAACCAATGTAGACGAATTAAATAAAAATGTTAGGTTAGGTTAATTAATTTCTTATACTTGCCTTAACTGTAGCACAAATATAAATCAGAAATACTAGAACGAAACACAAACTAATTAAAAAAAAGAAAAAATAGCAACCAACCAATGTAGACGATGTGAATAAAAATGTTAGGTTAGGTTAATTAATTTCTTATACTTGCCTTAACTGCAGCCAAAATATAAATCAGAAACACTAGAACGAAACACAGACTAATTAAACAAAAAGAAAAAATAGCAACCAACCAATGTAGACGAATTAAATAAAAATGTTAGGTAAGGTTAATTAATTTCTTATACTTGCCTTAACTGTAGCCAAAATATAAATCAGAAACACTAGAACGAAACACAGACTAATTAAACAAAAATAAAAAATAGCAACCAACCAATGTAGACGAATTAAATAAAAATGTTAGGTTAGGTTAATTAATTTCTTATACTTGCCTTAACTGTAGCAAAAATATAAATCAGAAACAATAGAACGAAACACAGACTAAATAAACAAAAAGAAAAAATAGCTACCAACATCAGAAATGAATTTAAAAAATGGATTTCTTACTTGTCTTATTTCTTGCAAAAACCTAAAACACAAACACTAGACCGAAATGTAGACGAATTAAATCAAAATGTTAGGTTAGATTAATTAATTTCTTATACTTGCCTTAACTGTAGCCAAAATATAAATCAGAAACACTAGAACGAAACACAGACTAATTAAACAAAAAGAAAAAATAGCAACCAACCAATGTAGACGAATTAAATAAAAATGTTAGGTTAGGTTAATTAATTTCTTATACTTGCCTTAACTGTAGCCAAAATATAAATCAGAAACACTAGAACGAAACACAAACTAATTAAACAAAAAGAAAAAATAGCAACCGACCAATGTAGACGAATTAAATAAAAATGTTAGGTTAGGTTAATTAATTTCTTATACTTGCCTTAACTGTAGCCAAAATATAAATCAGAAACACCAGAACGAAACACAGACTAATTAAACAAAAAGAAAAAATAGCAACCAACCAATGTAGACGAATTAAATAAAAATGTTAGGTTAGGTTAATTAATTTCTTATACTTGCCTTAACTGTAGCACAAATATAAATCAGAAATACTAGAACGAAACACAGACTAATTAAAAAAAAGAAAAAATAGCAACCAACCAATGTAGACGATGTGAATAAAAATGTTAGGTTAGGTTAATTAATTTCTTATACTTGCCTTAACTGTAGCCAAAATATAAATCAGAAACACTAGAACGAAACACAGACTAATTAAACAAAAAGAAAAAATAGCAACCAACCAATGTAGACGAATTAAATAAAAATGTTAGGTTAGGTTAATTAATTTCTTATACTTGCCTTAACTGTAGCCAAAATATAAATCAGAAACACTAGAACGAAACACAGACTAATTAAACAAAAAGGAAAAATAGCAACCAACCGATGTAGACGAATTAAATAAAAATGTTAGGTTAGGTTAATTAATTTCTTATACTTGCCTTAACTGTAGCCAAAATATAAATCAGAAACACTAGAACGAAACACAGACTAATTAAACAAAAAAAAAATAGCAACCAACCAATGTAGAAGAATTAAATAAAAATGTTAGGTAAGGTTAATTAATTTCTTATACTTGCCTTAACTGTAGCAAAAATATAAATCTGAAACACTAGAACGAAACACAGACTAATTAAACAAAAAGAAAAAATAGCAACCAACCAATGTAGTCGAATTAAATAAAAATGTTAGGTTAGGTTAATTAATTTCTTATACTTGCTTAACTGTAGCAAAAATATAAATTAGAAACACTAGAACGAAACACAGAATAATTAAACAAAAAAAAAAATAGCAACCAACCAATGTAGAAGAATTAAATAAAAATGTTAGGTAAGGTTAATTAATTTCTTATACTTGCCTTAACTGTAGCCACAATATAAATCAGAAACACTAGAACGAAACACAGACTAATTAAACAAAAAGAAAAAATAGCAACCAACCAATGTAGACGAATTAAATAAAAATGTTAGGTTAGGTTAATTAATTTCTTATACTTGCTTAACTGTAGCAAAAATATAAATTAGAAACACTAGAACGAAACACAGAATAATTAAACAAAAAAAAAAAAAAAATAGCAACCAACCAATGTAGAAGAATTAAATAAAAATGTTAGGTAAGGTTAATTAATTTCTTATACTTGCCTTAACTGTAGCCAAAATATAAATCAGAAACACTAGAACGAAACACAGACTAATTAAACAAAAAGAAAAAATAGCAACCAAAATCAGAAATGAATTTAAAAAATGGATTTCTTACTTGGCTTATTTCTTGCAAAAACCTAAAACACAAACACTAGACCGAAATGTAGACGAATTAAATCAAAATGTTAGGTTAGGTTAATTAATTTTTTATCCTTGCCTTAACTGTAGCCAAAATATAAATCAGAAACACTAGAACGAAACACATACTAATTAAACAAAAAGAAAAAATAGCAACCAACCAATGTAGACGTATTAAATAAAAATGTTAGGTTAGGTTAATTAATTTCTTATACTTGCCTTAACTGTAGCAAAAATATAAATCAGAAACACTAGAACGAAACACAGACTAATCAAACAAAAAGGAAAAATAGCAACCAAAATCAGAAATGAATTTAAAAACTTGATTTCTTACTTGGCTTATTCCTTGCAAAAACCTAAAACAGAAACACAATACCGAAATGTAGACGAATTAAATAAAAATGTTAGGTTAGGTTAATTAATTTCTTATACTTGCCTTAACTGTAGCCAAAATATAAATCAGAAACACTAGAACGAAACACAGACTAATTAAACAAAAAGAAAAAATAGCAACCAACCAATGTAGACGAATTAAATAAAAATGTTAGGTAAGGTTAATTAATTTCTTATACTTGCCTTAACTGTAGCCAAAATATAAATCAGAAACACTAGAACGAAACACAGACTAATTAAACAAAAAGAAAAAATAGCAACCAACCAATGTAGACGAATTAAATAAAAATGTTAGGTAAGGTTAATTAATTTCTTATACTTGCCTTAACTGTAGCCAAAATATAAATCAGAAACACTAGAACGAAACACAGACTAATTAAACAAAAAGAAAAAATAGCAACCAATATCAGAAATGAATTTAAAAAATGGATTTCTTACTTGGCTTATTTCTTGCAAAAACCTAAAACAGAAACACTATACCGAAATGTAGACTAATTAAATAAAAATGTTAGGTTAGGTTAATTAATTTCTTATACTTGCCTTAACTGTAGCAAAAATATAAATCAGAAACACTAGAACGAAACACAGACTAATTAAACAAAAATAAAAAATAGCAACCAACCAATGTAGACGAATTAAATAAAAATGTTAATTTAGGTTAATTAATTTCTTATACTTGCCTTAACTGTAGCAAAAATATAAATCAGAAACACTAGAACGAAACACAGAATAATTAAACAAAAAAAAATACCAGCCAACCAATGTAGACGAATTAAATAAAAATGTTAAGTTAGATTAATTACTTTCTTATACTTGCCTTAACTGTAGCAAAAATATAAATCAGAAACACTAGAACGAAACACAGACTAATTAAACAAAAAGAAAAAATAGCAACTGTACTGTTTATCAATCAAACGAATGTTGTTGTCTTTAAATAAACATTTATTGAATACTAAACATGTATGAAATATACCGTCACTTTAGCGCGCGTTCGTCGCTGTCATCTTGCTGTCTGATGATTGCTGTGTCCAATCACAGGGCAGCAGTGGATACCTCGCATAATGTTCAAGAACACAGCAGTGGACACTTCACATAATGTTCAAGAACACTACATTTCCTCCTCTTCTTCAGATGGTGAATCCATCATGTAGTCCTGGAATCTTGCTGGTGGGCGTCTGTTCCGTTCCAGAGGGATAACAGGTGTAGCGGGGTTGGTGTTCTCTGAATTGTCTTCATCTTCGGGTAGAATGAATGGCTCAGGCTGTTGTGGTGTTAATGAGTTGTCTCGTATGGGTTTTGGATTAGATGTGTTATGTTCAAATTCAGGATTAGGATTGTTATGTTCAGGATCGTGGTTTAGGGTATGTCTCTCGTTTACTTTTTTAAAGAAAGATGAATTTCGGACAATTGTGTTTCCATCTCTTGTGGCTGTAATGCGGGTTCCTTCAACTTTCGTGATTTGATAAGGTCTGGGGTCATAATTTGGGGTCAACACGTTAATTTTCTTTTGTTTGCATATTACGTAGTCTCCAATTTTAAGGGGATGATTTGTTGTGTGTCTTTTCTTGTCAGCGTATTTCTTTTTCTTCTCTCTGTTTTTTATATCATTGTTTTCTTCCTCTTGTCTTTTCTTCATTAGCATTGGTAGTAGGTTGTTAATTTCTCTGTTAAATACGAATTCGAAGGGGGATCGGGTGGTTGAGCAATGAGGGGTGCTTCTGTAATTCAGTAGAAATTGTTGTAGTTGAGAAGTAAAGTCGTTGTTTTCGAGATTGGCACAAATTAGTGAATGTTTTAATGTTTTTACAAATCTCTCAACTATGCCATTTGCTTCGGGCCAGAGAGGTGTTACTTTGTGGTGTTTGATGCCATAGCTGTTTAGAAATTCTTCCATGCTGGGGCTGGTGAAAGGTGGTCCATTGTCTGAGGTGATTGTGTTTGGTATTCCGACCAAGGCAAAGGTTTTCTCTAGAATTGGTTTCAAATCGGTAAATTTTGTGGAATTTACCACTTCAGCAAAAGGAAATCTTGAATATTCATCAACTATTAGTAAAATATATTTGTTGTTTGGAAAGGGGCCTGCGTAGTCGATGTCTAGCTTTAAAAATGGTTGTTCTGGTAGTTTTCGTATGATTAGGTGGTCTCGGTGTTTTGTGGTATCGGCGGCTTGACAGGCTCTGCAGTTTTTAATTTCGTTTTCAGTGAGTTTGTCCATGTTGGGAAACCATACTTTTGAGCGTAATAGTTGTTTTGTTTTTACAATGCCTTGATGACCTCTATGGGCAAGATTGATTATTTTTCGTTGTAAGGATGTTGGTATAACTATTCTTCGGTTTCTGAGAATGATTCCATTATGTTCACAAAGTTCGAGTTTAATTTTCTTAAAAGGTAGCAGGTTTATATTTTTCCAATTGTTTCCATCTTGTGTTTGTATTGCCGTGATTAGTTGTTGCAGGGTTTGATCTTGTTTGGTTTCTTCTTGTACCATTTCCGCAGTTATTTTTTTGGGTAGACTGGTGTTGGTAATAAAATTTAGGTGATTTACCATTTTATCTCGCTGATCTGTTATATGATGGAGGGGATGTCTGTTTAGATAGTCAGAAGGGTTAGTTTTTCCATCTTGATGAATGATTGTGAAGTTAAAAGGTTGTGTTTTTAGGTAAAGGCGTTCTATTCTAGCATTTGAGGTTCTTGTTGGGTTTTTTAGAATGTTTATAAATGGTTTATGATCGGTGTGTAGTTGGAACGTATTTCCAAGTAGATATAGTTTAAAATGTTGTAGGGCCCAAGTTATCGCAAGCATTTCCTTTTCTATCTGGCTGTACCTTTGTTCCGTGTTGTTAAGTGTACGGCTGCCAAAGGCAATGATTTCGAGTTTGTTGTTTGTTTCTTGCGATAAAATTGCTCCAAGACCTACTGGTCCGGCATCTACGTGTACATGTGTTGTTTTTGATGGATCAAAGTATGCCAGTTTTTGAACGTCTGTAAAAAGTTGTTTGATGATTTCAAATTCATGTTGGTGATTTGTTGTCCAATTCCATGGGGTGTCCTTTAATATGAGTTTTCTTAGATGTTTTGTGTGGTTTGCTAGTTGGGGAATGAATTTGTTGATGTAGTTTACCATTCCAAGGAAACTTCTTACTTCTGTTGGAGATGTTGGTGTTTGTAAATTTATGATTGTTTCAACCTTTGTACTATCAGGATAAATTCCATCATGGGCAAATACATATCCAAAAAATTTTACTTTGTTTGTGTTAAAAATACATTTTTTGGGGTTGATTGTCAGATATTTTTCGCTTAGGGTTTCTAGGACTTGTATGAGGCTATTGTCGTGTTCCTCTTGGGTTTTTCCAAAAATTATGATATCATCGCTAATGTTCATGGCGTTAGGAATGTTTTGAAGTGTTTGGCGGATGGTGTCCTGAAAAATTTCAGCCGCTGTGTTGATGCCGAAATTCAGTCTTTTATATCTGAAGAGCCCTATGTGAGTTGAAAAGGTTGTTATTGTGCGGGATTGTTTTGTTAGTGTGATTTGATGGTAACCATCTTTGAGGTCTATTTTGGTAAAAACTTTTGAACCATTTAGTCGCGTTATTATGTCGTCTATAGTTGGTGTAATGTTTCGTACTCTTCAGAGGATTGCTTTGTTGGCAGCTCTCATATCTATGCAGATTCTGATTTCGTCGCTATTGTGGGGTTTTGGTACTATGACTATAGGTGATACCCAGGGTGTTGGTCCTTCAGCATTTTCTATGATGTCTTGTTCTATTAATCGGTTGATTTCTTGTTCTACTTTTGTTCGGAAATGAAAGGGTATTCGGCGGTACGTTTGTGCTAGGGGTGGTACGGTTTTGTCAATGTGGAGTTCGACTTCAACGTTTTTTAGGTTTCCTATTCCGCTTGTTAAGTTTGGGTATTTTAGTTTGACTTGTTCTATGTCTATTTTTTGTTTGATATTTTGACAGTAAATTTTTACCAAATTTAAATGTTTTGCTGTCTCATAACTGAGAAGTGATTCAGCATTTCCTTTAACGACGATAATGTTGGCTGTTGTTTGTTTGTTTTTATATTGAAAAGTTCCCGTAAATTTTCCTATGATGTTTAATTTGGAGCATGAATTGTAAGGATATATGTGGGCAGATTCAGCTGAAATTTATATGTTTGGGAATTGTTTAAATGTTTTTTGGCTTATGATGTTTACTGAGGATCCATTGTCAATAATAAAAGTTGATTCTATGTTGTTTAATGTTAAAGTCACCGTTGGAAGTTTTTCGATTTTGTTTACCTTTAAATGGAACGAGCTGTCAGAGCTTTCATCTTGATCGGTGTTTAGTTTTTGATTATTGAAGTTGACTTTGCTATAATGTTGTTTTCGCTGGTTTTGATAGTTTTGTGACGTGTTTGGTGTTGTATTCGTGGAGAAACACATTTTTCCGAAGTGTCCCATTTTGTTACACTTGAAACATTTGCTGTTGATAGCAGGGCAGTTGTTGCGACCGTTGTCATGCCACTTGCTTCCGCAATTTTTGCAAATTTGTTGTTGGTGTTGTGTTTTGGTTTGTTTGTTCTTGTTTTCATATTTGTTTTTCTTTGATATTTTGTGTACGGTTGATGTAGAATGTTTTTCTTCTAAGTGAACTAGTTGGTTGTTTGTTAATTTCAAAGTTCTGGCTTTATTTAGCAGTTTGTCGAGATCCGGTTGTTCGGTTAGTGCGTATTTTCTAAGTTCCTTACTTGTGTTTAAAATTATTTGAGATTTAATTTCATTGTTAACGTCGTTGAATTTGCATGTTTGAGAAAGTTTAAGTAGTCGTGCATAGAATTGATCAATAGTTTCGTTATATTCCTGTTTTGTTTCACGAAATTTAAAGATTTCAAAGTCTACATTTATTTTTGGTTTAAAATAAACATTGAGTTTGGTTTTGGCAATTTGGTATGGAGATGTTAGGGGGGTTTCGGAGGGTGGTAAAGCAGGGAGAGACAAATATATATCATAAACGTCCTCACCAATTAAGTGTAGTAGCACTGCAGCTTTCCTTTCCTCTGTCGAGATGTTGGCGGCAACCAAATAGTTTTCTAGCCTTCCTAGCCATCTTTCCCATCGTTCTCCAATGCTGTTGATGTCAGTTTTAATGTCAAAGGGTGTTATGCTGGGTAATGAGTTCATGGTTTGTTGTCACAACTCACTTTTTTTTTGTTTTGTTAAGAAAATCACTTGCACGTGTTTATTGTTTGGTCAAGTTTTTTTGTTGCTGCTGTTTGTTATAAGCACTGTTTCTTTTCGTGGATCGTATTATACTCGTCGCCAAATGTACTGTTTATCAATCAAACGAATGTTGTTGTCTTTAAGTAAACATTTATTGAATACTAAACATGTATGAAATATACCGTCACTTTAGCGCGCGTTCGTCGCTGTCATCTTGCTGTCTGATGATTGCTGTGTCCAATCACAGGGCAGCAGTGGATACCTCGCATAATGTTCAAGAACACAGCAGTGGACACTTCACATAATGTTCAAGAACACTACAGCAACCAAAATCAGAAATGAATTTAAAAAATGGATTCCTTACTTGGCTTATTCCTTGCAAAAACCTAAAACAGAAACACAATACCAAAATGTAGACGAATTAAATAAAAATGTTAGGTTAGGTTAATTTATTTTTTATACTTGCCTTAACTGTAACAAAAATATAAATCAGAAACACTAGAACGAAACACAGACTAATTAAACAAAAGAAAAAATAGCAACCAACCAATGTAGACGAATTAAATATAAATGTTAGGTAAGGTTAATTAATTTCTTATACTTCCTTAACTGTAGCCAAAATATAAATCAGAAACACTAGAACGAAACACAGACTAATTAAATAAAAAGAAAAAATAGCAACCAAAATCAGAAATGAATTTAAAAAATGAATTTCTTACTTGGCTTATTTCTTGCAAAAACCTAATCAGAAACACAAGACCGAAATGTAGACGAATTAAATAAAAATGTTAGGTTAGGTTAATTAATTTCTTAAACTTGCCTTTACTTTAGCCAAAATATAAATCAGAAACACTAGAACGAAACACAGACTAATTAAACAAAAAGAAAAAATAGCAACCAACCAATGTAGACGAATTAAATAAAAATGTTAAGTTAGGTTAATTAATTTATTATACTTGCCTTAACTGTAGCAAAAATATAAATCAGAAACACTAGAACGAAACACAGACTTATTAAACAAAAAGAAAAAATAGCAACCAACCAATGTAGACGAATTAAATAAAAATGTTAGGTAAGGTTAATTAATTTCTTATACTTGCCTTAACTGTAGCCAAAATATAAATCAGAAACACTAGAACGAAACACAGACTAATTAAACAAAAAGAAAAAATAGCAACCAATATCGGAAATGAATTTAAAAAATGGATTTCTTACTTGGCTTATTTTTTGAAAAAACCTAAAACAGAAACACTATACCGAAATGTAGACGAATTAAATAAAAATGTTAGGTTAGGTTAATTAATTTCTTATACTTGCTTAACTGTAGCAAAAATATAAATCAGAAACACTAGAACGAAACACAGACTAATTAAACAAAAAGAAAAAATAGCAACCAAAATCAGATATGAATTTAAAAAATGGATTTCTTACTTGGCTTATTTCTTGCAAAAACCTAAACAGAAACACTGTAACGAAGTCATTTTTCAGTTAACTAATTATTTACCAAATTGCAGAATTCTATAAAACCCCGGTCCGACTTTCCCGCCAGATAGCCCCGTCCTACAAAACTTCGTCCGCTCTCCCGTAGGTGGCACAACTACAATTATAGGTCACCGCTCCTTTATCATTTGAAAACACCTATACCCCGATTTCCCGTTATAAGTCACCGCTGGACAGCAGCTAAAATCCCTTATAACGAGCCCCAAAACCAGTACAGGACAGTTCCAAAACTTCCGTCAGTTCAAGAGTTCCGTAAGTCTAACATTCCTTAAGACTATATTCCGTTTGATAAGTGTGCTAATCAGTGCCAACTCGACCGACATCTTACAAGTGAGTATACTGGGGATTCCCAGGGCGAACCGTATATCTGCCGTTTTATTTTCCGATTTGCCGTGTTTTGCATATGATATTGTACCGACCGACCTTATACTTCCGTTCCTGCTTTAACCATACTGGCTCTCATGGGCGTCGAGTCTTCGGACTATCCACCAAGTGTCAGTCACCCACCTAGTGTCCGATCCTAGTATATTTCCTTGGCTTTCTTGGGCGTCGAGTCTTCGGACTATCCACCAAAAGTCATCAACTCCGTTCCTGCTTTATACACTGGCTCTCATGGGCGTCGAGTCTTCGGACTATCCACCAAGAGTCATCCTTATCCGCAATATAATACATCCGGACAATATCATATCGACACTGCGGTCTGACGATTAAATTGTCGATTCCCAAACCCTGGGAGGAACTAGTGTCCTTATCTTCCACCTGTAACCGCCGCATACCTGCCAACCGTCCCCGTCAAGTCACCTCTCATAAATGCCCCCCCCGTATAGAATTCTGCCCGATAACATATCAATGTATTATTTCTACTTAGTTTGAATATCTTGTTAATTTCCCGTTGAATATACATGTTTATTTCTTCCGTTTAAACCTCTTGTTTTGATAAACCTCGTATACCACCATTTCCTGCAACCCGGTATATCCCACATTACGAATTCCATACAATTAAAGCCTGTATTGGAGTTCGCCGCCTTCCCAGTCAAGAAGATCTGACCTCTGGAATACCGTGTCTTCCCTGCAGCTACCCGAGGTGTCACGTGGAGTAAACCACTCGAATAAATCTGGCGCCCGAGATCCCCTTTCTCCTTGATTAACCGCCTCACCCACAAAAGTGCGTCACAACACTAGACCGAAATGTAGACGAATTAAATAAAAATGTTAGGTTAGGTTAATTAATTTCTTATACTTGCCTTAACTGTAGCAAAAATATAAATCAGAAACACTAGAACGAAACACAGACTAATTAAACAAAAAGAAAAAATAGCAACCAACCGATGTAGACGAATTAAATAAAAATGTTAAGTTAGGTTAATTAATTTCTTATACTTGACTTAACTGTAGCAAAAATATAAATCAGAAACACTAGAACGAGACACAGACTAATTAAACAAAAAGAAAAAATAGCAACCAACCGATGTAGACGAATTAAATAAAAATGTTAGGTTAGGTTAATTAATTTCTTATACTTGCCTTAACTGTAGCAAAAATATAAATCTGAAACACTAGAACGAAACAC
This sequence comes from Pediacus dermestoides, assembly GCA_963942485.1. NCBI lineage: Eukaryota > Metazoa > Arthropoda > Insecta > Coleoptera > Cucujidae > Pediacus > Pediacus dermestoides. The sequence continues at coordinate 572,270 of CAWWDI010000055.1, read as the reverse complement.
AGACTAATTAAACAAAAAGAAAAATTAGCAACCAACCAATGTAGACGAATTAAATAAAAATGTTAGGTTAGGTTAATTAATTTCTTATACTTGCCTTAACTGTAGCAAAAATATAAATCTGAAACACTAGAACGAAACACAGACTAATTAAACAAAAAGAAAAAATAGCAACCAACCAATGTAGACGAATTAAATAAAAATGTTAGGTTAGGTTAATTTATTTTTTATACTTGCCTTAACTGTAGCAAAAATATAAATCAGAAACACTAGAACGAAACACAGACTAATTAAACAAAAAGAAAAAATAGCAACCAACCAATGTAGACGAATTAAATAAAAATGTTAGGTTAGGTTAATTTATTTTTTATACTTGCCTTAACTGTAGCAAAAATATAAATCAGAAACACTAGAACGAAACACAGACTAATTAAACAAAAAGAAAAAATAGCAACCAACCGATGTAGACGAATTAAATAAAAATGTTAGGTTAGGTTAATTTATTTTTTATACTTGCCTTAACTGTAGCAAAAATATAAATCAGAAACACTAGAACGAAACACAGACTAATTAAATAAAAAGAAAAAATAGCAACCAAAATCAGAAATGAATTTAAAAAATGGATTTCTTACTTGGCTTATTTCTTGAAAAAACCTAAAACAGAAACACTATACCGAAATGTAGACGAATTAAATAAAAATGTTAAGTTAGGTTAATTAATTTCTTAAACTTGCCTTAACTTTAGCCAAAATATAAATCAGAAACACTAGAACGAAACACAGACTAATTAAACAAAAAGGAAAAATAGCAACCAACCAATGTAGAAGAATTAAATAAAAATGTTAGGTTAGGTTAATTAATTTCTTATACTTGACTTAACTGTAGCAAAAATATAAATCAGAAACACTAGAACGAGACACAGACTAATTAAACAAAAAGGAAAAATAGCAACCAACCAATGTAGACGAATTAAATAAAAATGTTAGGTTAGGTTAATTAATTTCTTATACTTGACTTAACTGTAGCAAAAATATAAATCAGAAACACTAGAACGAAACACAGACTAATTAAACAAAAAGGAAAAATAGCAACCAACCAATGTAGACGAATTAAATAAAAATGTCAGGTTAGGTTAATTAATTTCTTATACTTGCCTTAACTGTAGCAAAAATATAAATCAGAAACACTAGAACGAAACACAGACTAATTAAACAAAATAAAAATAGCAACCAACCAATGTAGACGAATTAAATAAAAATGTTAGGTTAGCTTAATTAATTTCTTATACTTGCCTTAACTGTAGCAAAAATATAAATCAGAAACACTAGAACGAAACACAGACTAATTAAACAAAAAGAAAAAATAGCAACCAACCGATGTAGACGAATTAAATAAAAATGTTAGGTTAGGTTAATTAATTTCTTATACTTGCTTTAACTGTAGCAAAAATATAAATCAGAAACACTAGAACGAAACACAGACTAATTAAACAAAAGAAAAAATAGCAACAAAACCAATGTAGACGAATTAAATAAAAATGTTAGGTTAGGTTAATTAATTTCTTATACTTGCCTTAACTGTAGCCAAAATATTAATCAGAAACACTAGAACGAAACACAGACTAATTAAACAAAAGAAAAAATAGCAACAAAACCAATGTAGACGAATTAAATAAAAATGTTAGGTTAGGTTAATTAATTTCTTATACTTGCCTTAACTGTAGCAAAAATATAAATCAGAAACACTAGAACGAAACACAGACTAATTAAACAAAAAGAAAAAATAGCAACCAACCAATGTAGACGAAGTGAATAAAAATGTTATGTTAAGTTAATTAATTTCTTATACTTGCCTTAACTGTAGCCAAAATATTAATCAGAAACACTAGAACGAAACACAGACTAATTAAACAAAAGAAAAAATAGCAACAAAACCAATGTAGACGAATTAAATAAAAATGTTAGGTTAAGTTAATTAATTTCTTATACTTGCCTTAACTGTAGCAAAAATATAAATCAGAAACACTAGAACGAAACACAGACTAATTAAACAAAAAGAAAAAATAGCAACCAACCAATGTAGACGAAGTGAATAAAAATGTTATGTTAAGTTAATTAATTTCTTATACTTGCCTTAACTGTAGCCAAAATATTAATCAGAAACACTAGAACGAAACACAGACTAATTAAACAAAAGAAAAAATAGCAACAAAACCAATGTAGACGAATTAAATAAAAATGTTAGGTTAGGTTAATTAATTTCTTATACTTGCCTTAACTGTAGCAAAAATATAAATCAGAAACACTAGAACGAAACACAGACTAATTAAACAAAAAGAAAAAATAGCAACCAACCAATGTAGACGAATTAAATAAAAATGTTAGGTTAGGTTAATTAATTTCTTATACTTGCCTTAACTGTAGCAAAAATATAAATCAGAAACACTAGAACGAAACACAGACTAATTAAACAAAAAGAAAAAGTAGCAACCAACCAATGTAGACGAATTAAATAAAAATGTTAGGTTAGGTTAATTAATTTCTTATACTTGCCTTAACTGTAGCAAAAATATAAATCAGAAACACTAGAACGAAACAGACTAACTAAACAAAAAGAAAAAATAGCAACCAACCAATGTAGACGAATTAAATAAAAATGTTAAGTTAGGTTAATTAATTTCTTCTACTTGCCTTAACTGTAGCAAAAATATAAATCAGAAACACTAGAACGAAACACAGACTAATTAAACAAAAAGAAAAAATAGCAACCAACCGATGTAGACGAATTAAATAAAAATGTTAGGTTAGGTTAATTAATTTCTTATACTTGCCTTAAATGTAGCAAAAATATAAATCAGAAACACTAGAACGAAATATTGACTAATTAAACAAAAAGTAAAAATGGCAACCATCAACAACAGAAATGAATTAAAAATGGATTTCTTACCTGTCATATGGTGTTATTCTGTATCGAAAATGTTAGACAACATTCTGTTAAATCTATGTTATTTGACGTTTGAACAATATAAAACATTGTTGAAATGTCAAATTACAGAGATTTTACAGAATGTTATATAACATTTTCAATAGAGAATAGCTCCATTAATTGAAGCAAACACTTAAAAGAACTACATGCATGAAATGTTGACGAATTAAATAAAAAGGAGAAAATGCCAACCATCAACATCAGAAATAAATTTAAAAAATGGATTGCTTACTTGTTTTATTTCTAGCAGAAATCTAAAACATAAACAGTAGAACAAAATGTCGACAAATTAAATAAAAAGTAAAAAGTGCAAACCACCAACATCAGAAATGAATAAAAAAATGGATTTCTTACTTGTCTTAACTGTGGCAAACACCTAAAATAGAAGCACTGGAACGAAATGTACACGAGTTTTTAACAGAAGGGTACAAATGCCAATCATCAACATCGGAAATAATTTAATAAAATGGATTTTTTATTTGTCTTATTTCTTGCAAAAACCTAAAACAGAAACACTAGACCGAAATGTAGACGAATTAAATAAAAATGTTAGGTTAGGTTAATTAATTTCTTATACTTGCCTTAACTGTAGCAAAAATATAAATCAGAAACACTAGAACGAAACACAGACTAATTAAACAAAAAGAAAAATTAGCAACCAACATCAGAAACTAGTGGTTTACTTGGTGTTGGGGTGATATTATACTCTAGCTTAACAGGATTTCTATCGTACTTAGTTGTTTGACATACTTTACACTCATTAATAAATTCTTGTATAGATTTTTTCATATTCACCCAATAATATTTTTTTATTAGCTGGTCATAAGTTTCTTGGATTCCGCGATGATTCGTTTTGCTAGTATGGTAATTATTAATTATGTCTCTAATGTCATCTTTATCAATTATGTCTATAAGTTTAATTAAATGTCTCTGTACGGTGTATGAAGGATATTTGAAATTAGTTCTAATGATTTCGCAAAAAGACTCATTCATTTCGGGATCTTCGAAGTAAAGTGAATATTTTATTTTGGGGACTACATATTCTTTCATAAAATTTATAACATTATTTGCAAAATTATGTTCTGAGACTTGTACGGTTATACGATGTTTCTCTTCAAACTTTTCAATTTTTGGTTTATGGGGTGAATGATATACTTTTAAAATTATTATTTGATTTTTATTAGTGTTTATCGCGGGGTATTGAGTATTGGGATTTCTACTATAGGATGTTCTTCGTTATTAGTATGTATAGTATTGTTATCGGAATCTGTTGGGATATTTATAAGATCTGGGTCAAAAATTTTTGATGTGCTAGGACCGGTGTTAATAATTTTGGAAATATTTGGTCTGTCGTTTTCATCTATATTAACTATGGTAGAATAATTGTCTTCGTCAAGATTGTTAGATTGGTTTTTATTGATTTCATGTTTATTCATGGGATTAAACAATTCTTTAATGTGGCATTCAATTCTTGATAATGCGTCCGCGTTGCTATTTCATTTACCTTGTTTGTAGTGAATAGTATAATCGAACTCTTCTATTTTTAATCTCCATCTGACTAATTTGGAATTAGGATCCTTTAGTGAAAATAACCATTGTAAAGGTTTATGGTCTGTAATTATGTTAAATTTTGTGCCGAAAAGATTTGGTCGAAAGTATTTAGTTGCCCAGACCATTGCTAAAAGTTTTTTTCGATTGTACTATAATTTCTTTCGCTTGAATACATAGTTTGCGTATAGCTTCACTTTCTTCATTGTTTAAATGATCTATTCTTAATTTGAAAAAATCTAATTTTTGAAGGTTTTTTATTTGATGGATTTCATATATTTCTGTTGTAAACATTTCGACTTTAAAGTGACGATAAAAATTTATTGTTATGGGTTTATCTGTGTTATTAATTATTGCAACAAAATTTGTTCAAAATTTAATTTTAAATCAATGTTATAGAATAAAAAAATCTCGTAAATTGTTTATTTCTCAAGATATTCCTAAAAAACCTAAAAATGTCTTTAGGTAAGTGTCACTTGTTTTGGTGCTAGATGAAAACCATTTAATGTGGCACCCACAAATTTGTTCAAACTCTTAAATATGAAATTTGAATCAAATCCGATAAGTCGTTTTTGAGTTATGGTGGATACAGACAGACACACACACAGACAGACAGACATCATTACGAAAATGGTCAAAATGGATTCAGGGGCCCTCAAAACGTGTAAATCCATCAAAATCTCGAAGTCTAAAAAAATCACGATTACAATTACTTCCTTATACTTCGTATAAGAAAGTAAAAAATAAAAACCATTAAAATCCTACTTGTTGGATTTTTAAACTACCATAATTTGTTTACTGATGAGAATTTGTATACATCATTTTGTGACGATTTTTATTCTCTACAAAAAAGGTATCGACACTTTTTTTGCTAATATCAAGTATAAGCCCGAAAAATACAAAAAACCAAATCAACCCTAAAAATCAAGATGGCGGAAAATCCTTAAGAAGTTGGAGGTCGTAAACTTGGGAAATTACTTAACTTCAGGTCCCCTAACAACCCCTGAAATTTGATCCTGTTCCGGACGTTTCCGATCTAAAAAGATAATTTTACTGAACTGCAAATAAGTTGAAAATTTTAGAGAAATTTTTCTCTACTTCTCTACTTAACTTCTTACTACTGGTTCCCCAAAAATTTCAACTTGTTGAATAACTTTTAAATAGGTATTGACAATATCAAAAATATTTTAAAAGGAAATATTAACATTCTTGTTGTTGTAGGTATGTGCAATTTGTAATTATTTGGATTGACGCCTTCTGGCATTTTTGTAAAAAAATTGAACAAATAAAGCGTAATTCTTTCTCAATTAGTTTTTCAGTTTCCGTCTGTGAAATTTTGAAATTTAAAAAATTTATATTTTGGATACATACTTTCACCTAGATTGTCGCCAAGCGACTAATCAAACCAATATAGTTTATATTTCCCATCATATATTTTTAGTATCAATTTTCCCTACTGAAGAAATAAACTTTAGTGCAAACGAATAACTTGAGAAGTAAATATCTGATGTGCCCAACACATGACTTTCTTATACTTACGGATAGTATCACAATAATTACTTTTCCTAAAGAAATGAAGTTAAATTTCTTGTAAACACTTATTGCAATACGCATAAATCTGTCCTTGTCCCACTCATTATAACCGAATTTTACGACAAAAATGTGTTTTATTTTAGATTTTTGACCTATTACTCACTTAAAAAATCTCCCAGTATGAAATTACATTTATTTATTCATTATTATTGTTTTCGGTACCATAGAAACCAGTAAAATAAAAAAAAACTAATGGACCGGTCCTTCTGGGATTCGAACCCGGGACCTTCCGTTTGGCAGTAGTCAAGTCTCTATGTCTAGTCTACCTCGACCATCGGATTCAACTATCAACGCGCGCTATGAGAAATATAAAGTGTTTTAAGAATATCTAGATTTTTTGAAATTTTTTTGACAGAATTTAAAAAAAAAGTTCAAACAAAATTTGTTCAAAATTCAATTCTAAATCAATGTTAAAGAATAAAAAACTTTCATAAATTGTTTATTTTTCAAGATATTCCTAAAAAACCTAAAAATGTCATCAGGTAACTGTCACTTGTTTTGGTGCTAGATGAAAAACATTGAATGTGGCACCCACAAATTTGTTCAAACTCTTAAATATGAAATTTGAATCAAATCCGAGAAGTCGTTTTTGAGTTATGGTGGATACAGACAGACACACACACACACAGACAGACATCATGGCGAAAATGGTCAGAAGGGATTCAGGGGCCCTCAAAACGTGTAAATCCATCAAAATCTCGAAGTCGAAAAAAATCACGATTACTATACTTCCTTATACTACGTATAAGAAAGTAAAAATTGTTTTTATAATCAGCAACCCCAACAACGATCGATTACGAAAAACATGACTACGTACTTTAGTTATTGTGCTAGGTAAGTACGCTCGTTTGGTTATTGGTTGTGACTTGACACTTTTTTTTTCGATGAATGAATGAAGAAACAATCAGCTATTTGTGAAAGTTTTGTTTTATTGTTCTTAAGAAAAATTACGTGTCAACTATTGATAAATTTTAAAGTATATTTAATAATAATACCGAGAGATCAAAAATTATCTTGGTCAAAGGTGGTCATGAAATGAAAAACGACGGTCTTAGCTTGTATCATCCTTTTGAAGTTTATCAAGTTATGTGCCATAATAAATATTGACACGATACTAGCTCCGACAATTATTTTAAAATCCATGACCCCCTTTGACCGAGATAATTTTTGATCTCTCGGTATAAGTCGTAAATTTATATTATAAAAACTTTACAAAACACCTAGTTTTAGCTCTAAAGGAGAATATTGTGCTAGCTATATTATATTTGGAGTTTTTAGTAAAAAAGGAATTTTTTTATCAAATATATTTTATTAACAATAAATTATTATATGTATAAAAATCTATAAAATATGCACATATACAGTGCATGGGCCACATCGGAAGTCGCGATGCTATGCACAGAAAATAACAGAAGCAAGAAACTGTTTTACCACTAGTACAATCGGACGAAGAAAAAACATACAATTTGTATACTAACTGCCAAGATTTAAGTTAAAAGTTTTGATTTTTGATACGAAACACGCATGTTCTATATAGTGTTGGAGCTGGGGAAAATCCCTGCGCACACAATCCTTTCGGCGACTTCCGATGTGGCCCACAAGTAAGTATAGAATTTTAAAATGACTATAAATTACAAACACAAAATACCTACTAAAAAAATTATGTCAAATATAATCTCAGCGTGAAATGTGAAGCTTTTGAAATAATAAGTAAGAAAAATCAATTAATATATGCACTACGTGCGATACGAGAAACTTCCTCACTTATGCCGTGACTCATCCATACTGTTTCTAACTTTTTCAACCTTTTAGAGCATAATGTTAGAGGAAGTCCTCTGACTAGTCCTTCATCGGTTGAGCCATACGAATCTACGTAAGGCGCCGCAACATCACAAGCTCCAACTGAAGAGGACACATACGTCAAAACACACTCTTTGATACGCAAGAATATACCTACACCTGAGCTGCATTGAAAAGCATGGTTCTCACATTTATCGTAGGTTAAATATTTGTTCATGTTGTTCTTCGGACAAGAGTAGTCACAGCATAAAATTAGTTTACATAAAAGGCACATTACGGGAGTTCTTGGACTTTTGTTACAATATGAACAACAGAATAATGAACTAGTGTCCAGAAGTTGGCTATAGGATTTTGGTAATTTGATTAATAGATTTTTACGAGGAATTGGTTGTGGAATTAATTGGGTGTGTAGGTGTTTATGATTACACCAAGTTTTCACGACATCCATAATATGCGGTGTTCCAAAGAGTTCTTTAGGTGTTTCCGGTAAATCCAAGTAAGCACACATGTTATGAAACGTATCACCTTCGAATTCGTATAATGATGGTTGAGCAATCATACCTGAATAATGATGATAAAATAGGATGCAACATCTTAAAAAGGATAAACAAGAGTTCTGTACGTGGTTCCAAACAACGTGTCCAAATGATCCTTCTTAGTATCGGCTAAGCGTTAACACATTTAACACATCTAGAATTTTGCAAGATACTGGTTTTTCAATATTTGATGAGAAGATTAATATCCAAAGTACTGAGAATTTGAATAATGTGCATAATAAATACAAATCTAAGAATATAATAATTTAGAGTTTCACCAGTTGGCATAGGACTTCGAGAATGTATGGCATAGACAGTAGGCAAAGAAAATGTTGAGTATATTAATAGATTTACGGGCTCCATTTGGAATATAAATGGGGTTTCATTATTTTGTTCAAAAATTCGTAATAGTGTGTGGAATTCCATGACGGGTTTGGATATATATTGTTTTCTCTCTCGTCCTAAAACATTTACAATTCCAATTTGCGCCTCTATACACAGACTTTGTCTGCTAGTCAATTCTCCAAGTAACGATTTGTTTAAGTTTCGCAATAAAACTTCAATACACCGAACATTATAACTTAGGGATCTTACTGCTGCGGGCATCGATTGATTTATGGGTGAACATTCCTTAAGATCAGTGCCCAACTCGTAGTTATCATTTACATAAAGTTTAATCATTTTGGTTAACACTGGCCCTAATTTTTGTTCATGTTCTTCAAGCGAATCGGAACTTGTAGTGCTGATGGCTGTGTATTTTTTTAGGTCCTCAATGAAAATCTTGTTGCTACGAAGCCAAGTGTCAAAATTTAAGTTATTCGATGGTGATCCGGTTTGTACTTCCTTCAGGTGGGGAACAAGAGGTAATAATGTATTACTTAAACCCTCACAAAATCGACAGAAAAACATTCGTGCCGACGAATTCCTCCTGACGCTGTTGTAGCGTGCAATGTGCATTACGTGGCCGCAGCTACTCGTGTGTGGTGCAGACCTCGATACAAACTCCGCTGAAATTGCATCTGCAAGCACTTCATTGTAAGTATATTGACTCAAAACACTGGATTGCTGAATGAAAACTGGCACAACAATTGTAACTCCCTGCAGTGACAGTTTCTCCTCTTCTTTGCATATAAAACATGTATAACTTTTCTCCAACACTGGTGTAATCATTTTATGAGGTCCGAGAGCAACACATACTTGTTTAGGAAGAGAATCAGCTGGTTCTAATGAATTTTCCACGGTTTGGTTACAACTAATTTCCTGATACAATTCACCATTGTTCTTCAAAAATGCATTTTGTGCTGCTGTCATTTGCTCCATCATTTCTTCTCTCTTTTTCAGAGCTAATTGTTTCCTTCGTTTCCCTTCACTAATGTTATCGGTATCAATATCCACTTCTTCTTCTATGTTAGTCACATGCGTTGTGGTTTTGCCCACTTCCCTATATTTATTAATCGTCCACTAAAGCAATCCTTTGTGAATGTCGATTATTGAATGTCTAGAAAGTTTCTTCAGCAAAGAGAATATTTCAAATTGAGATGCTTTTTCGATAAATTAAAAGGAATTGTAACTATTTGAATGTTCTTCGTGTAACGCATAGCCAATAAAATATAACACTTTTTGAAGATTATCTCCAAAATCATTTATGTTTTTCAAATTAACACAATTATTAAGAATGTCCTTTAGAAACTTGAGCATTTCGTCACATTGGAGTAAATTCACTAAGCTACTAAATGAGTCATTAAGTTTAAACAATTTGGAAGGAGGACAAAAACATAAACCACCATTTTCTTGACGACGTAATCGTTGAGTCTCTTCAGATGTTGACATTTCCTCGCGGTTGTAATGGTAGAAAAACATGTTATAATTCTCGAAATATTGAGTTTTTAGTTCATGCTGTTGCACATTACTGCTATCTTTCTTAACATTAGTGAGTTTTTTAATATTTAATATTCAAAAATTTATCAAATACCTGTTGCAGAAATTCATTGCTATCCATGAATGAAGCGCCAATTTGAAGGAGAACTACATCACGATCCAACATTTCAGTTCGTCCCAAAATACTTTTGTAAAACCCAATCGCATGCATGAGGCTTTGGCCATTTCTGGACCACAGTCCTACATTCACGTGAGCGAGGAAAGCTTGACATCGCAGCACGAGTTCAATAATTTCATCAGTTGAAATTGAGATAGAATAACGTGACGTTACATCACTGAAATTTAAGTTGTACTGTTTTAGTTGCACATGAAGAGCTACTAGCAAACGAGACAGAGGTAGATGGAATGAAACAGGATCTTTTGAAATATCATAATCCCGGTAGTAATTGTCGGTGCCATGTTTTTCTTTCAGTTTTTGAAAGACCCTGCAGTAAACACTACAAAGTATATCTAGTCTTGTCGCTTCCACACCATGCCACCAAAAATGATATACAAGATAACAATGTCAGCTGGATTCATAAACCGATGGACAAATTCTGTTCATACGTTACATGCTGATCTTTTTGTCTGGTGATAGAGTCAAATCCTAAAACAAGAACATAATATAAGTATTACGCCATAATATTAACAGTTTTAAATATAGAAAAATGGCAAAAATATAGGTACCTAAAATTGTATTATCTATTTATTAAAAAGACCATATAAGATATATTTGAGAAACAATGTTACATAAAATAGAAAGAAAATTTGGAAGTCTTATAAATAAAACTTTAGAAAATAAAATATAACAGATTTAAATACACATAAATTAGTTATTATTATTATTATACATAGTATATTATTTATTCGGAAAAACCCGCCTCTTTAATTCAATAAGCGTCCAACCCCGCTGAGGTTGGATGATGCAAAATTAAAATTAAGCTCATTGTTGACTCCCCAACTGTAAGCAACAAATTTCCTAGATGATATTTAATGCTATATATAGAAAATCGCCAATTCATGCTGCCACATATTTGACAGATATCAGTTTCAACTAAAATTTAGAAGTTAATTAATAGTTACGAGTTTTATAAGACGCTATATTGTGGCACAAGTTGTTTGAAGTACGACGAGCGAAGCGAGGAGTGCTTCAAAGGAACGAGTGCCACAATAATGTCTTATAAAACAAGTGTAATATACTATTTTTTCTATTTTGCATCTATTTATATTTTAACTTTAAGAATATGTGCAAAATATAAACCTAGGAATATTTGGAATGATTTGACAATGGTTGGTAACACTAACCAAACCTAACCAAACAATTTAAACAAGGTTAATTTGAAATTAGTTGTCAATTTTACTTCGTAACCAGCAATAAGTTTTTTTGGCATTTTATGGAAATATGTAAACAAGCAAGTATAAGTAATACACCACCTGAACTAAGAAAAAGAGCCCAATTAACTATAAATGATTTACTTTCGAAGAAATAATAATAAAATGTTCAAAATTACATTAGTTTCTTTTCTACAATTTTGTGAGGTTGGCTTTGGCTTTTGATGTTGCGTTACCCACATGTCATTGGAAATTAATGGCAAGCAATGTTACCACTATGAAAAAATAAAAAGCCGGAGTTCACAATGAAGCTATTATGAAACCCGTTTGAGTTTCATAATGACTCTGTTAGAGACGCAAAATAGAAAAAAATGTTTAGTATGCTCAGGTATTCTAAACCCACAATGAATATGAAAGTTGATGAATTCCTTAAGAGTTCCACAGTAATTTAACTTTATGGCGATAACTATTTGTGAATATCTGTTTGAATTTTATATGTAGGTACAGGTATGTACAGGGTGTACAACTAAGAATGGTCGCCGGCTATATTTCAGAAACTATTTATCGTACAACCTTCGGAAAAAAATATTTATAGTAAAAGTGGCCAAAAGAAATCGCTGGAATTTATTTTCAAGTTTCTAGCTTCGCCGCTAGGGGGCGTACTTGCCATGGCAAATGATAAAATCATGATTTTCTCCAAATTATAGGCAATTAAGGTAACTTAAAAATAACTTTATTGGAAAGCTGAAACAAATATGCACAATTTTGGTCTAACACTTTTTGCTCTAGCTTATCAAATAAGGGTGGGAGGAGAGGGTGAATTAATTCTTCTGTACGAAAATGCTTATAACTTCTGTTTAACTTTATAGAATTTGGTAAACTTAGTATCGTTTGAAAGAACTTTTCTTGCTTCAAACGATGTTCGATAAGAGAAGTTGTTTTGATTCATATATTTGTTGCTAGGTGGCGCTTTTTGAAAACTTATTAATTTTATCGATTTTTCTTCAAAAATTTAAATGGACTTATATATATTTTTAACATTATTAAAATTAATATAAAATATGGAAAGTATTAGTTAAAACCGCCGATCCATATCTTTTTTCGTTTAGGAAATATGGATATTCTTAGTTGTACACCCTGTACAGTTGGCGACACGGAATAGTTTCCACGCAAATTGACCAAAGTAGCGATTTTTAAATTTTTTTAGCATTATAAATCAGACTTTTTAAATCAAAATTTCTTTTAATGACAGTGGTGGAGACAGGAGAAGATCTCATTAAATTACATTTACTTATCTACTTGACCAACTATCTTCTAGATTTGCCACAATTGCGCCTTTTTAGGATCAGTAACAAAATTTCTAGGCGTTTTACTTAAATACATACAGGTTTGGTGTTGGGTATATTATGCCTCATATTTTTTGTGGGGATAATTATTAAATCTTTTATATCAAATTTTGAAACTTGGTTTATTTTTACACAAAAAAGGTAGTCTCAGTCGATCATTGTATCTTGAAACATCGTCGAGAAAAGTCGTTTTGAAAAGACCACGTCCATGAAAGCTACACTAATAAAAATAATCACAAAACTAAAATTTATCAAAGTAGACAATGGATTAAAATTTATAGGTATTTAATACTTCGTTTAGTATTTCTTCGTCAAATATTAATAATAAAAACAAAATTCCAAAATGAAATTTTTTTTATCAATTTTGTGATTATTTTTATTAGTGTAGTTTTTATCGACGTGACTTCTTCAAAACGATTTTACTCGAAAACGATTCAAGATTCAAAGATCGACTGATACGATATTTTTTGTTTAAAAGTAAACCAAGTTTCATAATTTGATATAAAAAATTTATAAATTATTCACAAAAAAAATATGGGGCATAATTTACCCAGCACACACCATTTATGTGACGCCCCTGGCAAATTTTCTGAAAATTGGAATAAGAAATAGGTATGTGGCAAATTATAAAAGCTTCAAACTCACCAAATTTCATGAATCTACCTCAAACAGTTGTAGAGATATTACAGAAAACTCCTGTTTGGGGCCCTCTTTTCGAGGGGTTCTAGCTCCCTTAGGAAGTATTTTTCAACCTATATTTATTAAAACTTTTTAAAAATTAGGATAGAAATATAGACTTTATATTTTGCATAACGCTAGGCGTCGCGACGCTGCAAAAAAATGTTTCCAGGAACATACTACTTTTTTATATCATTGGAGAGGTCTTTTAATTTTGACTTTTTCTTCTAAAATCCAATTTTTTTTTATTTTTATTTTTTAAAACGTTATGACGCAATTTAAATTATTTCTGTTCTAACTAAATTCTGAAATATTTTTAACAGTAGGCCCAGTTTTCAGTAAAATACTAAAGTAAATCTTATTCTATAAAATAAAGTAGGCTTAGAAAAAAGAAATTCTGTTATTTGTCAACATATTTTTTAATTTGAAAAATATTACAACAACAATAGTAGTTTAGGCAACAAGGTAGGAATTGAGAGATCCTGACGAGTGTGAAAACTGCGCCAGAGCGAACCGAGGGCGCAAGAACACAAGGCAGAATCAGTTCCTACCGTGTAGCATACTCTATTTTTTCTCATACCTGTACGAAAATGACCACTTCTTTTGCGTGAAACGCGCGAACAAACTATAACAACATAACATTGACATATTTGCTTGACACTTTGGGGTGAGAAAATCTCCTTGACAACCATAAACAAGGTACCTTGTTTATGCTGACAAAACAAATAACTCCCGTATATCAGGGAGGGAATGGCTACCCAAGTGAGAAATGTTACTTCCACTCCTTATTTTCCGCGACCACCCTATAAAGGCGACTTTGTACTCGCATTTCACGCAAGTAAAGTGGCCATTGATTTTCGTGCAGGTATTTGATAAAAATCTTATTATTAGCTAAATTAAACAAAAAATTACCGTTACAATTTATGTTTAGATAACAATGGTGCTCACATTGAACAATTATTGCTAAAATAGTTTTGTTTAATTTATACAGGGTGTCCCAAAATTAGTCTGCCAAAATGTACTAGCTGATTCTACGTTCAAAAATAATGCAAAAAGTTTCAATAAATATAGGTTGAAAGATGCTTCCTTAGGAGGCTACAGCCGAGGAGTTTTCTGTAATATCTTTGCAACTGTTTGAGGTAGATTCATGAAATTTGGTGAGTTTGAAGCTTTTATAATTTGCCACATATTTCTTCTTCCAATTTTCAGAAATTTTGTCAGGTGCGTCACATATAGGGTTGGTGCTGGGTATATTATGCCAGATATGTTTTGTGGGGATAACTATTAATTTTTTTATATCAAATTTTGAAACTTGGTTTATTTTCACACAAAAAAGGTAGTCTCAGTCGATCTTTGTATCTTGAACCGTTTTCGAATAAAATCATTTTGAAAAAATCACTTCCATGAAAACTACACTAATAAAAATAATCACGAAACTAAAATTTATCAAAAGTAGACAATGGATTAAAATTTATAGGTATTTATTACTTCGTTTAGCATTTCTTGTTCAAATATGAATAATAAAAACCAAATATCAAAATCAATTTTTTTTTTCAATTTTGTGATTATTTTTATTAGTGTAGTTTTTATGGACGTGACTTCTTCAAAACGATTTTACACGAAAACGGTTCAAGATTCAAAGATCGACTAAGACGACCTTTTTTGTGTAAAAATAAACCAAGTTTCATAATTTGATATAAAAAATTTAAAAATTATCCACACAAAAAATATGGGGCATTATATATCCAGCACCCTCCCTGTATGTGACGCCCCTGACAAAATTTTTGAAAATTAAAAATAGAAATATGTGGCAAATTATAAACGCTTCAAACTCACCAAATTTCATGAATCTGGCTAAAATAGTTACAGAAATATTGCAGAAAACTCCTCTTTGGGGCCCCCCTTTCGGGGGGCTGTAGCTCCCTTAGGAAGCGTTTTTCAACCTATATTTATTAAAACTTTTTGCATTATTTTTTAACGCAAAATCAGCTGGTACATTTTGGCAGACTAATTTTGGGACACCCTGTATATTAATAAGTTTTTTGTTGTAATATTTTTCAAATTAAAAAATATGTTGACAAATAACAGCATTTCTTTTTTCTAAGTCTACTTTATTTTATAGAATAAGATTTACTTTTGTATTTAAGGGGAAAACTCGGCCTACTGTTAAAAATTTTTAAAAATTTAGTTGGAAGAGAAATAATTTAAATTAGATCATAACTCTTTAAAAAATAAAAAAAATTGTATTTTAGAAAAAGACTCAAAATTAAAAGACCTCTCCAATGGAATCATAGAAGTGGTGTGTTGCTGGAAATTATTTTTGCAGCGTGGCTACGCCTAACGTCATGCATTTTAAAGTCTATATTTCTACCCTAATTTTGAGTGACAGTCACTTTTTTCAAAATATAATTCCCTTTAGTCGTTTACGAGAAAAACGCATTTCCCCTGATAAATGAATCATCCTGTACATATTTTTTTAAAAAAGCTGGTTACCATTAAAATAATGAAAGTACAAAAAATGTACTTTTTATAAGAATGGCCTTCATGAGGTATCATAATCAACTACAGAGATTGATGGTTCTTACAAATATTTTCGTAAAACGAAATAATACAAAGCTATAATAGTAATAGAGGAATTAAAAGCATAATTTGTAAAATTCAACTTACCATGAAAATCAGTTAGAATAAGTAGCATCCTTTTCATTCCAGAAAGAAAACGCCGTCTCAAAATATCGCTCCACTGTCCTGGAAGAGTATTTAACAGCCACTTTATGTCCTCTAAAATGTCCAATTTTGATTCCAACTCAGACATTGTTGGCTTAAAAACCATTACATTTTGCTTAAAAAACAGTCGAAATGTTTCTAAAATAACAATGAGGATGTAATCGTTGTCTATAAGATGAGTGCTATTGATGGGTCCTTAAATAATTGAACAATTAACTGGCGAAATGAGGTATACCCTTGAGCCAAATCCACAGAATTCGAATAACAACTTGCAAATACTTTTGCGAGAGCTAACTTATTTTCATAGTCAATCAACATGCCCGAAACAAACACCTTATGCCACAGGAATCGAGAGCTCTTCCACATTTTGTCACTGTTCGAAAACACCAGTTGAAAGAAACTTATTGGGTTCGATTTTAAAACAATTTCCGCGAAAACTGAACGAAATACTGGACTTTTTCTTAAAAACGTTTGTAACCATGTCAAGAGTTTAATACTAACCGCTTGATTAGTTGTTATTTCTGCGTGTTCCAAAAAAATCCCTGGGTTTGATACAATTCGGAGAAGTTCAAATTCGAGGACACTCTGCAGAATTCTGCAATGTTGAACAGTTGTATAAATTATTAGTACTCTTCCTTCACTTTTTAATTCGTGGAATAGTTCAGTGTGCGTGTCTTTGTTTATGTTCGCCAGTTTGGACAAAGTGTTTGAAAAATTACTAAAATTATAGTTTTCATTGTCGTATAAAACCAAAGCATAATTATTAACTAAACTTTTTGTTTCAAGTTTATGATAATATAATAAAAACTCGTAAGCGAATGCAAGCACACTTTCGAAAATAATCTTCACCCGTTCTTTACATTCGTCTTCTACAACGTGTTGCTTCTAGTTTGTGGTGGTTATATGAAAGTTACACACACCATCTTGTTGCCAAACCTCCACATTTCCGCAATCGCAGCATTCACTACCAAGAGCGATATTCATTTTATATTCATGATTCTTGTGTTTAGAATTGTTGAAACACTTTATGCAAAGAAAACAAACACGGTTCACTTCGCAATTTAAACTGTATATTGGCTCGCCCAACTCAAAAACCTTACAGCAAACAGGTGAGGATGTTTGAGTTGACAAGATTTGATTGCCATCACAGATGAATTCTTCCAGACTATCAGCAAAAACTTTTTCTTCAACTCTGTACTCAAAATGCTTTCTTGCTGTTGCACGGAGAGTACAGTTTCCATCCCCAATATCTCCAATATCGATAGAATGCACTGGACAGTTGGCCTGCTACGAAAGACTTCTTCCATTCTGTTACGATATTTTTCGTGTTAACAAAAATCGACATTTTTATTGAGCGGTTATTATAATTTTACAAATAATGTTCACACGGCTATTCCAAAATACCGATTTGATTGATGCACTTTGTAACAAATTACTAACTTCACTAATGACAAAGACACTTAAATGCTGCGCTTGTACACTGTAAATGAAGTACTACTTGGTATTCCAGTCCTTATAAAGGTATTTAGGTAGGTACTATGCAATAATCGTGACCAATGGAAGATAAGGTCTGTGAAATGGAGGGGTAAATTTCAGTTCTTCAGGGATGAGTCACATGGCTTCTGCAAAAAACATTAAATTAATCTAATACTTAAACAAATATTAAATGGGATACGCTTCAGTAGCTTTTTTATTTTTTATAGTGATTGACATTTTTTCTTATATGAAGGTATGAAATCTGCATTAAAGGAGTAAAATACATTTTTCTGCATATGAATTTGAAAATAGTCATTTTCCCCGATCTAATTTACATGAAGGTTTTATCTTTTTATCATTTATTTTTATAATGTAAATGCGTTTTTTTAAGAAAGTAACTAGTTAAATATAATAATCATATTTTATTTATTTTTTTCATTATATATACATTATTTTAGCCAATCACTTGGTATTTCGAAAATATTTTATTTCATAGAATGGTTTATTTCTCGTATAAAATTAAATAGATGTCTGATGTAAGTAGAAGTGTTGAGGAATACAATAAAAAAATCTTTATAACTAAACTCATTAAATAGCCGTTAAAAATCAATTAAAATATTCTTAGATACGTTAATGACTGTGTTGTGGATGTCTTAAGTGGTGAGTCATAGCTTTCATTTTTGATAATTAAAATTGTATTTTATAATGATATAAAGTTATTTGTAAAATCAGATCTTTGTTATTTAAATTACAAATTAAACATCCTTAAAAAATCCTTTAGCGTACAATTTCTACTTAATGTCATCAAAAATAGTGTGCAATATTAGTGGCCACACGTGACCAATGACATTTTATTCTAAATCAATTGCATGTTTTGACAGTTGTAACTCACCACTTAAGACGTCCCCAACACAGCCATTAAGTCATTATTTTTTAATTATGTTCCGCAACATGCACGTTCTAATTTTTAACGGTTTTCATACGTTTATTTTTTTGATTTTGTCATTGTAATATTCAACCATATTTTTTTTAATTAAGTTGGAAGCGCAAAAAATGTTATACGATACATGCCTTTTATAACTAGGTTCAAAAGTTAGAAAAACTCGACCCTTCGGATTTCGATTTTTTTTATTTATCGATCTTGAATCATAATATAATATACTATTAACTTCATCAAGTGGGGGACAGTTTTCATATTTTTGTGTATTGGTAAACATGATTGCATGTATAGTTTATGAAACTATAAAATAATTACTTGGAAATTAGAAACAAGAGCTAAATAAGTTAATCAGAGGAAGACTTTCTTACTTAAAACTCATAATTTTTTACTGATTTTTTGTCGAAATTTGAAACAATGATTCAAAGGAATGTACACTAAAAATATTTATTCCTTTTACAATCTAAAATCAGGTAAAGTAAATCGTTTAGGAAAAAAATGGCTTTTCCGAATTTGAACCAATTATAAAATGTCTTTTCTACTCCCATGTTTAAAATGCCATTTATTGCATATGTTTCCATGACGATAAGTGATCTCTTAAACACACACGTGACTTTGTGCGTTTTATGGTGTTATTCTGTATCGAAAATGTTAGATAACATTCTGTTAAATCTATGTTATTTGACGTTTGAACAATATAAAACATTGTTGAAATGTCAAATTACATAGATTTTACAGAATGGTATCTAACATTTTCAATAGAGAATAGCTCCATTAGTCACGGCTTTAATTTTTGTTGACGTAAATCTGAGTGCGAATCTGACTTAACTGACGTTTGTCAATTTCACATTCAGAATTCTTTCAAGTCAAGTGAAACTCGTGAAACTCAAAAATTTTAGTATTTTTGTGGTGGTCGTAGAAAAAGTATAGTATGCAATTCGTTTTATAAACTTCTCTAGAAACTCGATTATTAAACACTCGCTTCGCTCGTGCCGAATAAATCTCGTTTCTAAAATGCCGTTTATAAAACTTGTAGCACAATATACTATTATTTTTCACTTGACTATAATTCGTTGTTAATATCTTGGATACGAGATATATAAACAAATCAATTAAAAAAGCGGGCGTATAATGATTACGCCCGCTTATTACCGCCCTATTCCTGAAAATAGCCCACTGACAGTTTTGACGGAAATTTTTTTTCCTCTGTCTTCAAATTTGTGCAGGTTTTTCTAAAGTGAAAAATAAAACGTTGTATGTATGGCGGGTATAACTTGATACATAAATAACTATTATAGCCTCATGTTTGTCCTTAGTTGGTAGTTGCTGTACCTTTTTTTTCTACCTTTTTCGTTTTAAAGATTTTATATTTCCAATTCACATTCAGGGACGATGCTACTAAGGTTATTTTAGTTTCTGAAAGGTTTTTACGACATTCGGCTGTAACAATTTAATGATGGTACCTACTGCAAATAAAAATTAAAATATAATTATCGTAAATCACAAAACAAAAATTAAAATCATAAAAGTCAAATTGTTGTACACAAATAATTATTGTAAGCAGCAAATTAGAAAAACCGAAGAAAGTGTCTTATCTTCTAATTTTATTACTAGATAATTATTATTCCTTCTTCCTAGAATAATGTGATGATGATATTTTGGGTCTCATCGTCATCTCTACCATATGTGACTTTAATGATTTTCAGGGGTTTTAGGAATGGAGTAAGGGAGATCGTCACAGTAGGATATGTCTTTTGAAATATTTGAAATTTAAAGGCATTAATTTGCAATTATTATACAAATACATTTCTGTGAATGGTAGTATAGCTGAAGGTATGCTTTATTGGATATTTCCAAACTTCCTTATATTAATTCGTGATGTCTAAAGAACAGGTACCTACCCCGTACTGGAAGCAAGTATGACTCATCGTTCCCTACTCCATAAAATATGATGGTTTCTTTACTATAGTGTATTTGATTCGAATAAACTGAATTTTTGAAAGATTGACTAACATTTGAAAAAAGGAAACAATTTCTATCTCATAAAATATCTTTCTAACATATGTTACAACTAAACCCTGTACAGTGGATCAGGATACATTTTAGTTGATCAAAATTAGTATTCTCACCTATGGAAAAAAAATCGTTATTTTTTTTTTGCTAAAAGTGTGGTTTTTATGACATGAACCATTAAATAATCGTATGGAACTATCAAAAATAGAAATGTTATTATTTGCTAAGTAGGTACAAAATAGCGAACATCCGAATAAAATATATGAAAAAATGTAAAAAATTATTCTGTAGTGTGATTCAAATTTAATTCTCTACATTGCGTGACTTTAGGTATCTTATGAATATGTGCTATATTTAGAAATTGAATTATAGGCTTTTACAAAAAAGACAAAAAAGTTGACGGGCATTCTTATTTTTTTATACGAAGTAACAATAAATATATATGAGTTTCAGTTTTGCAATTTTTTACGACTAGAAAAGAATTCTGTGATTCTCTGTCCCACAGTACGCTGCCTTGCCTGTCCTTATCAGAATTATAGAATGACATTGTTGCTTGCATCTACGTAATTATCGAAGCAGAATTTAACATATTTTTTCAAACTCTCTAAAATAAACACTTCTAGTCTTCTACAAAATTTCGATTACACTATTAAATTTTTTTGTTGAAAATTAAAGATATAATGTAAACGTTTTACAGGGTGTTCCACTATAGCAGGTCTTTGACAGACTACAAGGATTTTAAGGAAAACTTATTCATGTTTTAATGGCCTTATGCTCACTTTAACAAGACAAAGTTTTGGTGTTTTTTAACTGTTCGGGTAGGTATTAGGTTATAATAGGTTCAGTCACATTTTCTTAAAGAATACGTTTTTTTATATCAGTGTATAAATTAATATAGTTTTACAAGTATACCCAATATAGTTTCTCTATTTATGCTTCTACTATCAAATCACATCAAGGCAAAAATGCAAATAATATCAGACAAATTGTAAAAAGGCAAGAAAGCATCTTATATATTTTTTTTGTACTGTGAACTACGTTTCCCATAGATTGTATAATTTTATAATAGTCAGGTAAAACCTTTTATGCCTTCTAACTGAATAGTTGGCATTTAAGTTCACTTTACAAGGTATTTATTATCAAGTATATTTCCATAACTCGTAATAGCAGTAAAAGACCATTCTTTGGTTTCCGAAATTGCTGTATTTTAAGTCGCTCTGGCTAATAAAACGGCTCTAGAAAGAAAGTATGAAAGCAGGTATGACATTACTTTTAGTTTATTGCTCCTCAGAGAAGCAGTGTTTTTTTGGAAGGTTAATTTACAGATACAAAAAAAATCGACCCTTTCATCATTTTTTTTTGGATAAAATCATTTCTTAACCCGATGCAAATGATCACTTGTTTACCTTTGCTTATCAGCACTGTAAATTGAAACTAGAACTATGTGACTATCGAAAAAAATGTAATATCTTATAAAACTTCCATAAAGAAGATTTTTTTTAAATTCGATGCTAATTACGTAGTATTAAACTTGTAGTCTAGTCAAATGAGATATTGTTAAAAAAACAAAATAATGTCATCAGGCTGGTAAGTAGCTATCATTTATTTGGTACTAGAAGAACGAAATATAAATGCGTTGCAAACAATTTTGTACAAACTCTAAATATGAAATTTGCATTAATTCTTACTACTACAAGAAAGTAAAAATATCTACAGATGGAATTTACAGCTTTTAATTAAAATTTTTTCCTTCATTTCTTGATAAACTCAGTTTTGTTCACCGAAACCATTTTTCTTATTATTTCGGTTTCCGGTAATAACAAAATTATCTCCCACTATAATTTTATTGCTACGGTTGCCATAAATATATTTCTTTTTCACTTGACTATAATTCAAAGGCCCTCGACTTTGTAGCTTGGTTGTCCTCGAATATAAACATCTTCGTTATACCCTTGATACATAAATAACTATCGGTTGTAAACATGTCCTTCTGAAAGCAAGTTCTCAAAATATTCAAAAGACATTCTTTTCTAAAAGGACGAAAGAATGACGTTTAGGTACCTGACTTCAATAAAATGTATTTGTCGGTCTCTTATTACCTACTACAAACTAAAAATTTTGGGTCTTCAATATAATTTCCATTTGTTTTATGATTTTCTGATATTTATTTATTTTACAGTACCACTTTCTATGGGCCACAATTTGTGTAGATAGATAGATAGATAGATATGTTTATTCACTGCAATAAATATTACAAGAAAAGTCAATAAATTGATTAGGTAACTATTACAAAGGTACTTATAATATTGTAAATGACAAAGACACAATGAATACAAATTAGACAAACAACGATTATGACAACATATACTCGTCCAGGTCGTAGAAGGCTCTTTCCAACAGATAATTCTTGACGTCTCTATCAAAGAGCTTATGGCGCAATATTTTGAAATATTCAGGAAGCTTATTGTAAATTTTTGGTCCCCAGTAATCAATCCCTTGCGAGGCACGAATTCTATGAAATGGAATTTGCAGATGGTTTTGGCCTCTAGTGTCATATTCATGGTAGAAACTGTTATTCACAAATTTACTTTTATTTGTATGAACGTACTTAACACAGGTAAGTATAAAAATGCTAACCAACGTAAGTATTTTGTGTTCTATAAACAGTGGTTTGCAACTATCTGTTCTTTTGGCTTCGGAAAGCACTCTCACTGCTCTTTTTTGTAGGATGAAAATGCGTTTTACGCCAACGGCGTTACCCCAGAAGAGGATCCCATACTGAAGTATTGAGTGGAAGGCCGAAAAGTAGAAAGTACGAGCAGCTTCGTAAGTGCTTATTTTAATCAACCGTTTGATACAATAAATTTTGCTAGGCAACTTTGTACATAGATGGTCTATTTGTTTGGACCAGTTCAGTTTGGAGTCGAGCCTGATCCCCAGAAACACCACAGACGTTGTTTGGTTCCCTTGGTGGAAAACTAGTTCTTGCGTTTTTTCTTCATTGAGTGCTAGTTGGTTGCTGCCGGTCCAGTTTTTCATGGCTCCGATCGCTTCCGCACTCCTACAAGAAACAGTATCTTGAGAAACATCCCCCACAAGAAATGACGTGTCATCAGCGTAAAGATAAGTTTGTACATTTGGCAGGTTGGCGGGAATATCGTTAACATATATTATAAAGAGTAGGGGTCCCAAAATTGAGCCCTGTGGTACCCCGTGCTCTATTGGTGTTTCTTGCGACCTGTTGTTTTTCCAGTCCACATATTGACATCTCTCTGATAGATATGATCCGAGTAGTTTAAGTGGAGTACCCCTAACTCCATAATAACAGAGTTTTTTAAGAAGGGTGTCATGACTGATTGTATCGAACGCCTTTGACATATCGCAGCATGTTAAACTAATACTTGTTTTGTTATCTAAGGCCTGTGAGACTCGTTTTAGAAGTGCCACAATGGCTGTAGTAGTGGAATGGCTAGATCTAAAACCGTGCTGACAGTCACTAAGGAATTGATGCCTCTCCAAATATGCCACTAGACGGGATTGGATTGCGACTTCCCAGATTTTCGATAGAGCCGGAAGTATCGCTATCGGTCTAAAATTGCTAGGTGTTTCGCAATTTTTTTTCTTGGGAATAGGTATCACGCGTGCTTTTTTTAGAGCGCTTGGAAACAGACCATCCTCAAAACATTTATTTATTATTTTGGAAATCGGCATTGCTATTTCTTCAGCAACATTTTTAAGAATTTTTGTTGATACCTCATACGCGTCTAGCGCTTCCTTGGACTTTATTCCTTTAATTATTTTGACAATCTCTTCTGGTGTGGTGCTATCGAAGAAGCAGGAGTTTAAATTGTTTATTTTCATGTTTCTTAAATACGCATCATGGGAACTTTCGTTTTTGTTTTTGAGCGACAAATTATTTATGATGTTATTTGCTGCGGATTGATAGTAAACCCCCAACTCATGAGCTGTAAGTTTGCTGTCAGGCTGCCTTCTTATAGTGTTTGTAGTCGTAGTCTCCCTCTTTATCACATTCCAAACTGCCTTTTGAACATTGGTGGAATTTTGTATGTATCGTTCGTTATTTCGCTTATTCATATTTTCAACTTCCCTGTTAAATTGTTTCTTGTATATATAATACGTTTTATAGGCATCTTGTTGTCTGCTGACAGAGGCCACGACGGCTAGAGAGTCCAAGATGTTCTTCATTTCCTTAATGCGAGGAGTATAATAGAACTTTCTGGTTCCAGAACCTACTCTTTTTATTTTCGTTGGATACGCACAGTTGAAAATGTTCATGAAAGTACCGAAAAACAGATCGAAGGATTCTGCGGCACCCATGCTTTCCAATTCCCCCCAGGACTCAGCTTCCAACATTGTTCTGAATTGGTAAGTATTAAATTCAGTTATGTCACGTTTAATGACATTTTGTGTTTCAGGGATTTTGCGAGAGATGTTTATTTTTAATTCTTGAGCCATATGGTCAGAAACATGGAGGTTAATCGTGTTGGAACACCAACAATCCCTGGCAACGTTTGTGAAGATATTATCGATGCATGTGGCGGAGTTGTTGGTCACTCTTGAGGGCTCATTAAATAGTGGGAATAGGTTAAACATACCCATTATTTCTAGTAATGTACTTTTATTTGTAGAATTTGCAATAAAGTTAATATTGAAATCACCGAGAACGAACAGACGTCCGTTTGGGTATTTATCTAGTATTGTATGTAGAGCTTGTTCCAGGTTTGCCAAAAATATGTCAAAGTTTCCAGTTGGAGAACGATACACAGTAGCAAACATTAGATCTATATCAGTACAGTAAATCGCAGCCATCTCGATGTGTATTTCTGAACTAATCCCCTCAAGATTCACTGGAGCAGACCTAATGTGAGGCTTTTTAAGGATCAACACCCCTCCGTGCGAATAGTCGGTTCTCGTAAAAGCATTTCCTTTTCATATCCGTCAATAATGGTACTGGCGAGAATGTCCTGATTTAGCCAATGTTCCGTTATCCCAACTAAGTCCGCGTCAATACATTTTATTTGCCCTGTAAGTGCATCAACTTTACTGGTCAGTGATTGGATATTTTGATTTATCATTGTAAACGATGTATCCAGTTTTATATCTTGTGTCGCTAGTTTATTGGAAGTCACTCCATTTGTGCTGCTTTGATTTGTGAAGTTTGAAGAGTCAAAAGACTTAAAAATCGTTTTCGGCCCTGTTTGCACGAAAAAACTTGAATCTCTGCACTTTTATGTTTGAAGGCCATAAATCCTCATCTCTCATATTCTTCAAAAGGTCGAAAGGAAAACCAACCTTGTAAGCTTTGGTTTTGGCATTTTCTCTTTTTGGAAGTTCGTCTATCTCGAATTCTGCATTCGGAAAGTGCCTCTTAAGGAAGGATCTCAGTTTGTCATTGGTTGACTGCAGGGATGCCCTACTGACGTGAAGCCATCCCATTTTTGCCGCACCCATGAATTCGTTGGGATCGCTTGTTTCTGCTCTGCCATTTACAAAATTATTCGACTTGGGCTTGTTGTTTACTGGTTTGTCTTCTTTTTGTTTGGTGTTCACTGGTTTTTCATTTTCCGACTTCGGCCGTTTGGAGGTCACTGATTTGGATGGTGCATCTGAACTACCAGGACCAAGTCGGTCTCGCGGTTTGTTGATCTCTAGTACTTGGTTATTTTTGTTATTGTTATTTTTGTTTTGTATATTGGCACTACTGTCTTTTTTGACAGCGTCGATGTAGGATTTCCCGATGGCGGTGCTTTTTCCTAGCTGATTTTGTTGAAGTAAACTAATTAATAGTTTTTGTTCGTTTATACGTTCTTCCAAAGAAATTGTCAGTTTATTTAAAAGTGCGTACTTTTCTATCAGCTCCACTTGCGTTGTGGTAGATTTTTTGATATTCTGCCTGTCCCCTGAATTTTCCATCTGGTTAGTGTCCGTGACCTGTGTACTGTGAAAGCGCATTTCCAGGTAATCCTTCAATTGCTTTTGGGTATCTTCACCCATGGAGGGCAACGGTGGCACCGTTCCAGTCATTATCATTCCTATTAGCTCTATTTTCGAGAATCTTCCCAGCGCTGCCTGTAGAAACTTTGTTTCGTCCATGACCTCACAACAAAGTAAAAAATTGTGAAGAGTAATTTGTTGACGTAAATAGCAAAGTTTCTTTACGCACCGAACTCCGGACCGTCTCTTGTATAATGGGCAAGGGTATTTGACATTTAAAAGCCTCTACAATCATCAATTTAATCAACTTTCAATTTCAGAAAATTTCATAATACTGTCATATACCAATGTCCAGGTGTACACCTACACAGTGACAGTGTACACAATTGTAATTAAAATTCTGTACAGTATAATAACAATATAATGTAGGTATGCTTGCTTGATAATTTCCAGATTTATAAATGGAATAAAATTGTTTCTCTATTTAAAAATCACTGTTAGATAAACTCCAGAAAAGTGTCTTTTCAGCATACCAAAAATATTGCAAACAAGTTTATTTCTCTATCTGTACATTAATTCCAAGTTTTATGTATGGATGCTGCGCACGAGCTAAACATGGATATTACCAAAATTGTAATGAATTAAATTTCCTACAATTTGGTAAATACAATGGAGATATAAAAATTAATATTATGAAAATATCGAATTGTGGGGTTGTTTATCAAAATAAATATAAACTGTATATTTTAGAAAAGCCCAAATTTTGCTTAATCAATATAAAAAATGATATGCAAGGTGTCCCATTTAAAGAACCATAAGTTTAATTATTAAATCTCAGAAACTAAACATTTTAGAAAAAAAAAAAGTTTTCACTTTTTTGATAAGTAGATGCATAACGGAAAACGAGGGGTGCCTAAAATCAAAGATTATCCGAATCACCCTATAGATTAAAAACTAAGAGACCCATGACAAATCTTTCGTTTCGTAAAAAAGTAGGAGACTAAAGTGAAAACCGCAACACTCTATCTTTGATAATAACTCCAATACCCACTGAAAGTGTCGAAAATGGAACATCCTGTACATATATCGAAATTTACACGTGTATTTTTGTACTCGAGCTGTAATGAGTATATGATAACCTATATGATGTCACAAACATGTCATTGGAAATACTGAAATTTTTCCCTTGTTAATTGTTATTGAAGAAAATTATAACAATTATAATATTAGGAATATGATAAAATACACCACGTGCGTTGTCTCCCCCCTGCACAATTCTTTCTTTCTACTGGCCATAATACCGTACCCCCATTTGGTACCTATATAAAAGGACCGGATGACCAAGCATTGATCAGTACCTGTTATTTATACACAGAGTCTAGTGCGGTGTACAAGTAGCTCTGGTTTAGTGTGTGATCAGTGGAGTTCGTGTTAAAGTTTGCAACTTGTTATTAGCTACTACTGATTAAACGTTATTTTTTTATATTACTAATATAATTTTGAAAACTACTGTTGCCCATTATCTACAAATGGCTGTTAACGTAGACACATCATGTTACGTAACAGACTGGAAGAAGGCTTTCTCAGAAGGTTTACTTACCACTGAACATTTTGAAAAATATTGGAAGTATTGGGTGCGAGAACTGTACTGTATTTCTAGTAGGAATGTGAAGCTTGAAGATGGAGTTGATGAAAAACTCCTTACTAACACCCTGGAAGAATTCATCTGTTCTGGAGACTCACACATCTGCTTAACTCCAACGCCTTCATCTGTTTGTTGCAAAGTATTTGATGCGGGCGAAATAACATACAGGTGTGTAGATTGCCAGGTGAACTATACTTCTGTTCTTTGTGTTGATTGTTTCAACAACTCTAATCACAAAAATCACGTCTATAAGTATAGTTTCGCTATGAAAGGTAATTGTTGTGGCTGTGGAAATGTAGAGCTATGGCAACAAGATGGTATCTGTAACATTCACATGGCTACCGGAAAGGAGACTCCACACGTTGTAGAAGATGAATGTAACGAACTAGTGAAAATTGTTTTCGATAGTGTGTTTGGATTCGCATGCGAATTCTTATTAAATTGTCATGACCATTTAGAACAAACAGAAGATTTATATAACGTTTACTCTGTAATGTTATACGACAATGAAAGTTGTAATTTAAGAAGTATTGTTAACATTAAATCCTTACTGGAGGAGGTAAACGAAGGCAGCCGTATAGAAATGTTCCATGAGTTAAAGAATGAAGGAAGAGTACTCATTTATTCTGCATCCTTTCTAACATGTAAAAGGAAGAAGGGTTTACTCAAAAAGGAACTTTCTCAAAATGCCAAAATTTCGCAAGTTTTAGTGCAACACGCCTACACAACAATCAGTCAAGTGGTCAGCATGAAACTCTTGACATGGTTGGAAAACTTTTTAAGAAAGAGACCAGTGTTTTGTTCAGTTTTCGCGGACATTGTTTTGAATTCGGATACAAAGACTTTCAGTTATTTTCAAAAAGTGTTTACGTGCCGTAACAAAATGTGGAAAGGCTGTGAATTCTTGTGGCACAAAGTGTTTGTTTCGGGCATGATGCAACAATATAACAATAAGAAACTTCTCGCGATAGAATTTGCAAAGCGCTATTCATTTGATGTGCATTTCGTTATGGGATATTACACCCCATTTTGTTCTCTGAATACTCAGTTACTTAACGTGCCATCAATAGCACACCATCTTATTGTCAACTACAATATGCTTTATAGAGTGCTTGAAATCATCAGAGAATTTTTTATTCAAGTAGTCACGACTGTTCGGAACCCATCAATGACTGAGTTGGAAAGGAAACTGGATGTTTTGAGAGATTTCAAATATTTGTTAAGAATTCTTCCTACAGAGTGGAACGATACCTTAAGGGACAGTTTTCTCTCTGGAATTGACAACATGTTACTTTTTCTAACTGGGTTTCATGGTAAGTACTCTACACATTTAAGATTTACTTTGAAAATAATATTGATCAATTTTATCAAGGACTTGAAGTTACTATTGCATCAACTTTTTATAACAAAAATAAAATATCCTTCTTAGGTTTTTGTTGCCTAACTTTTTTAAACAAGGTGTTTAGGTAATTATTTGTTGAATGTAAGTGGAAAATATTAAACGGAGTTTACACAAAAATTACTTCAGTCTTTCAAAAGTTCTAATTTTAGAGTAATTTAGGCAGGATATTTAAAGGTTTTCTTAGTATGGTGCACTATCGACAATAGACTTTAGAAGAAATTGGTCAATTGAAACGAATTTATCCACTATATTAACCACCAAATATATTTTTTCTAGGTATAGGAAATGCTAAAGTGTGCTTTTATCAACTTTTATCAAATTTAATTTATAGTTAGTCTTTCATATAACTTTTAATATTTGCTATAGAAAAAAATTGTATTATACACGACGACATTTCATTATCTTCTCGAGCTTATTATCGTCTCGGCTGACGCCACGACGTTAAATCGCTTTCGAAGTTAAAGTACAATGTTATCGTTTTGTATAATAAATAACTATTGAATTTTATGAGCTAAAAATCTATTATTTCGATAATAATAGATGTTTAAGCAACAAGGTGAGCGCAAGAACACGAGTCTGAATTAATTCCTTCCGTGTAGCATACTCTATTTTTTCTCATACCTGCACGAAAAAAGCCACTTCTTTTGCATGAAACGCACGAACAAATTCTAAAACAGAGCATAACATTGACATTTTTGTTTGACACTTTGTGGTGAAATTTCACACTGACAACACAGAAAACTCCCGCATATCAGAGAGGGAATGGCCACTTTCGAGCAGGTATGAGAAAAAATATTTTTTCTACGAATACAAAACAGAGTTTTTAATTTTCAAAGTTAAGTTATGTTATGCAACCAATGTTAAAAGTGAATTCGTTTTAACATCAGTTGTAAAATAAGTTAAATGTCAAACTTTTTACAACATTTGGTGTTAATAAGTAGTCTTAATTATTAATACTTTTTATTTTATTTTTTTGTCTTTTATCACCTTTAATCTGCCTTTATTAATGTTTGTTGAGAAAATCGGGTATTAAATACATGTCAAAGGTGATTTTATTTTATTGTTAATTATACAGATTGATTCTTCAGTAATAAAAAAATAGGTATACAGTGTGCGAAAGTGGCTCACTATTGCTAACCTCGTTATTATTGGAGCTACAAAGTCGGTTATTATTAGCATTTTTTCCGCTGATTACAATGGTGAAAACAGAAAAACAATTGACCATCTGGTTTTCGAGATATGCACAAAAATAACATTTTTTTAAATGGGACACTATATATTTTTGCAGAAATCGATGACAAATTAAATTCTGTACAAAAAAGTCTATCATTTTTTTTAATTATAATTTAAAATTAGCGAGTTTTTTTAAAAAAAGTTTGCAATTCTTTAAAATCAAGTAGCCATAAAACGGGATAGTAATTCATTAATATAAAACAATCATAATTTTGAATTTAAGCTAGTTGAAAAATACTTGAAAGAATTACGGAAATATTACTATTTTATTTAATGTTTTTAATATACAGGCTGTTTCATTAAGGGTGGCCATCGACCATATCTCGGAAACTACTGGGCATAGAAATTCAAGAAAAAAAATTTCATTATTAAAATGGCCATGAGAAAATCCTGGAAATTATTTTTGAGTTCCACATTTCGCCGCAACTAAAAAGAAAATATAAAAATTTTAATTTTCTTCCAAAATTCCCACATTAAGGTATTCCTTTGGTAACATTATTAGAAAGCTTGGACAATTCTGCATCATTTTGGTTTAAGGCTCATTAGCGTACCGACCTTAATAAGAGCGGGGGAAGCTATTGAAAGTGTAATCATTTAAATCGCTGTAACTTCTAAACGACTTATTCGATTTTAGTAAACTTAAGCTTGTTTGGAAGAGAAACATAGGTACTTTTCATTATCGTATCCAATGGTACAGGATAGTTCCTAATAAAATTGCTAGAGGGCGCAATTTGATACAATAACAGTTTTTTTGATTTTATCCCGAAAACTTAAATTAGACGGTAATAATTATGAGATCATAATCGGAAAGTAGATAAAATTTGCAAGAACAAACGTGAAAACCGCAGCTCGATATCTTCGTTCGTTTCAGAGTTATTGCCAAAAGAATCATTTTTAACACTTTAATTGAAGAAATGATTGTTTTCATAGTTCTGTGGCAAGCATTCCATGACAAAAAATATTTTTAAACTTTATGGGTGTGTAGGTTAGTCACTTATTACTCCAGTGGCCCAAAAACTACTTTAGAATTAATAACATAATCATGGAAAAGAAATTTAGAATTTTAATATTTACTTTTCAGTTGCGCCCCCTTGCGGCGAAATGCGGAACTTAAAAGGCTTTTCTCATGGCCACTTTAGTTATGAAATTTTTTTCTTTAGAATTCTATGCCCAGTAGTTTCCGAGATATGGCCGGTGGCCACCCTTAATGAAACAGCCTGTACAGGTGTTTGCGCAAAGTGGTTCACTATTCCTAACTTTATTATTATTGGAGCTACAAAGTCGGTAAAATTAGCAAACTAGTAGCATTTTTTCCGCTGATTATAATGGTGAAAACAGAAAAACAATTGGCCATCTGGTTTTCTAGATATTCACAAAAATAACATTTTTAAATGGAACACCCTGTATATTTTTGCAAAAATCGATGATTAATTAAATTCTGAACAAAGAATGTTCTTATGTTTTTTTGACAATTATTTAAAATAATCGAGTTATTTTGAAAAACACTTTTCAAAGTTTTAATACATATCAAGTAGCCATGAAAATTATAATTTTGTAAATTTTCAATATTTCCGTAATTCTTTCAAGTATTTTTCAACTAGCTTAAATTCAAAATTATGATTGTTTGGTTTTAATAAATTACTATTCCGTTTTATGGCTACTTGATTTTAAAGAATTGCATACTTTATTTCAAAATAACTCGCTTATTTTAAATTATTATCAAAAAAAGAAGAGGACATTTTTTGTATAGTATTTAATTTACTATCGATTTATGCAAAAATATATAGGGTGTTCCATTTAAAAAAATGTTATTTTTTTGAATATCTTAAAATAAAAACCAGATGGTCAATTGTTTTCTTGTTTTCACGATTGTAATCAGCGGAAAAAATTCTACTAGTTTGCTAATTTAACCTACTTTGTAGCTCCAATAATAACGAAGTTAGCAATAGTGAGCCACTTCGCGCGAACACCCTGTATATTTGTTTGGCTTTTGTATTTAAAAAGAACATTATCCCACACTGATTAAACATTTTTAAATCCTACAGGTATGTAGTTAAATAATATGGATAATCATATTAACTATTTACTTTCTTACACTTTATACATACAGGGTGTCCGGAAATTAGGAGCAAAAAACTCGGGGGGTGATTCTACTTGAAAAATTAAAGTGACAAGTTCCTATAACATTTTTCCGAAAGCTCATTAATTTTGGGGTTACAGGGCCTTTTTAATTTGTTTTTTTAAATCAATTTTTACCAGTAACTTTTTTTCTAGTGTACCGTTTCGTTTCAAATTTGGCACACTTATCACTATTGTTTATTTGTATTCTTGCACCAAAATTGAGGTAAATTCTCCAGTGTCAAAGAGTCGAAGCTGACGTTGACCTTTGGATAAAGGCCCAGAACTTTTTTGTTAGGCACTTTTTCTAAATTTTGATGACGCCTACTTGAAGAGCATCGAAAAATCTTCAAAAAAGATCCTCTTGCTGCATCACGATACAATGGGTCGTTTTCGAGAAAAACGCCTTAAATGAATACCAACTAACTACAGCTCATTTTCAAGATTAACAAAGCAAGCATTAAACAGAAGCGCGTTTTTCTCGAAAACTACCCGTTTTATCAATATTCAACAAGAGGATCTTTTTTGAAGATTTTTCGATGGTGTTCAATCGGTCATCATCAAAATTAAAAAAAAAAGTTATTGGAAAAAATTGATTTAAAAAGAGAACTTTGGGGCCTTGTAACCCCAATATTAATGAGCTTTCGGAAAAATATTATAGGAACTTGTCACATTAACTTTTCGAGTAGAATCACTCCCCGAGTTTTTTGTTCCTAATTTCCGGACACCCTGTATAAGATGCTTCTGATACAATTGGGAATTTTTTATTCTGGGATTTTGATAGATTTTTCGTGTTACAAGATTCTTAAATCTATTTAGTTAAATTTCAATATGACTCAAAAATACTTTTTGGAATGAAATCAAATTTCAAATATAAGAGTTTGCATCAAATTGTAGTTAACATATTAAATTTGGTAGATATGGTACCACCACAAATAGTATCTTACTTGAATAAGTTCTCAATATTATTCAATGAAAATATTGAAATTTTCATGATTTAACATTTTTTCTTTAATAATTATAATATTTGTCTTTGGAAATCGCGTTTTTTAAAAACGACCAGTGGTTCTATAACGATAACATTTTAAAATATTCACTGTATAAATTTATCTACAAATGACTCAAAACCTTTGCAGAAAGGAGGATATGGCGAATAATTTTTTTTCATAATAGGCACACGCAAGTCATGACCAAAATAGTCAATATGGATTCAAGGTCCTTCAAAATATATAAATTTATTTGGTAACTTTATATCTAAAATTAAATGTAAAATCAAAAATATAATCATATAGTAGGTATACGTTGTTTCATTTAATATACCAAATTTAGTGTCTAATTGTATACTGTAAAACCGAAAGTATTAGAAAGTCACCAACATTTTCATTAAAAAGGTCATGTTGTACCATGGAAGTGTGTTAAATTTCAAAATTAAATTTTATTTATTAACAGAGTTACGTTTACTGTCAGCTCGTCGGTACACCTTGTTCAAATTCCCGGTGGCATTGTGGTAGATTTCAGGGCATTTCGACTCTAAAGAAACCTATTTTATTGATATCGCTGATGATGGTGTAAATAAGGAATGAAATTTTGTACCTCTTCCGATCATATTTTGAAAAATGGTGCAAATTTTTTTTGCAAATATTTTGCGTGCTATGTTATTAGTCTACCGCAAAAGTAGTCAATAGAAATTGAAGGTGATGACATTTTCTGCAAATTTAGTCCACAATTTTTTTTTCTACGAAAATGCGGAATGACGTTTTTTCTGACAAGATAGTCGAACTTGACAGTAGGCTTTTGAAAAACTAGTATCTACGGAAAATTTGTGCGGAAATTTTTTTCCGTACGCATTTTTCAAACTTTCCGCACGCATTTGTTTGCGTGCGGAAAGTTTGAAAAATGCGTACGGAAAAAAGAAGTACTTACATTTACTTATAATTGTAACATTTATTTAATATTTAAAACTCTCCGTAAATAAACACAGGTATGTTCCTCTACGGTTTCGTGTACAAGTTCGGCACCACCAACAACATTTTCATTCAAACTAATGCATAAAATCTTTGACGAGCTTGATATTGTGTGAAAGTGTCCGCACATTTCAAATTTCGCGGAATTAAAAATAGCGGCGGCACATGCGCACTGTGTCGAGAAAAAGGTCTATTAGAAAAAGATTTACAAATAATTAAGTTTTTTACGAATTCCGCGTTTTCGTAGAAAAAATCGTATGTAACACGCTTGCGGAAATGACTCATGACAATACTCCTGTGATTGCAGTACTCGCTATCGCTCGCGTTGCAAGTTTCACACTCGTATTGTCATGATGCGGTTTCCGCACTTGCATTACAATATACTATTGCAAAATGAATAGTTTAAAAGTTATATAAATTTGAAATTGAATACAGTCAAATTCGTTCGTGATGGCGAGCCGTCGCGCAAAAGTCAAATGTAATGTACAATTTACCAATTTAGTGGGATAGTGCCACCTCCGCGGAAGCAGAATTTTCGATGTTTTTCGTAACCCTCCAATCTAACTACATATTTCAACCATAAAATCTTAATCTTTAATATGTCCTTCATTTAGGTATGTAAGTTTTCTACGTAACGCCTCGGCTGAACTATTCATGATATGTATTACAAAAAATGGTGAAACTTTGAAAAAGCACTGGCATACCGTACTGCATCTCTCATTATACAGAAATACAAATACCCACATCCCCGATGCATTTCTAAATGTTTAATCAGTTCTAGATGATTTTTGTCACCTTATAGCTTGTCCAAAACCATCTTTGTTGAGTTAAAAATTTACATTACTATACAAACAGTGTCACCAAAATCTCTGAATTCTCTGCGCCAATGCCGATCTTTTGACATTTTCCGATGATTTACGACTAATTAATCGTTATGACGTCACTTAATTCATATCTCAAATATGTGTGGCGTCTTCTGTTTTTAAAAATGTTAATATTATGATGTACCCGTAAATAATACTATTTTTTTACTTTCTTATACGTAGTATAAGGAAGTATTGTAATCGTGATTTTTTTCGACTTCGAGATTTTGATGGATTTACACGTTTTGAGGGCGCCTGAATCCATTTTGACCATTTTCGCCATGATGTCTGTCTGTGTGTGTGTGTGTGTGTGTGTGTGTGTGTGTGTGTGTGTGTGTGTGTGTCTGTCTGTATCCACGATAACTCAAAAACGACTTACCGGATTTGATTCAAATTTCATATTTAAGACTTTGAACAAAATTGTGGGTGCCACATTAAATCTTTTTCGTCTAGCGCCAACACAAGTGGTACTTACCTGATGACATTTTTAGGTTTTTTAGGAATATCTTGAAAAATAAACAATTTACGACATTTCTTTATTCTTAGACATTGATTTAGAATTAAATTTTGAACAAATTTTGTTTGAACTTTTTTTTGAAATCCCGTCAAAATTTTTTAATTATTTTTCATATAATAGCGCCATCTATCACTCAGGTGCAAAAGTACTTTATATAAATTACAGAAATCTATACCGTTGAGGAAATCGATTGTAGCAATATTATTATTTGAAAAGATCGACGGCTACGGCAGCATTGTGGTGGCGAAACTACCACCGGTTGTAACGCGGTTGTTGATTTGTGTTTTTTGTGTCATATTGTAATATGTACAGTTAATAGGAGTAGCTAATAGCAGCAAAGTATTCAGTGTACTCTTCTTATCCAGAACAAATACCACTTCTAGCACAAGCCGCCATGGCGCAGTGGGTAGAGAATCTGCCTAGTAATCTACACGGTGCTGGTTCGATTCCATAGATTTCCCTTTTTTTTTTAATTTTAATTAAATGCTTTATTTATTCGGAGCGATTATAAGTCACGGACCAGGTTAGGTTGTTTTGTATAGTTTTTTTTTCCTTTAAATAATAGCATAAATCGGTACCATAAGATGATGCCGGAATAACCATTGCCCTTACACGTGACCTTGAATTTGATGGAATACTTTGCTGTGATTAGCCTCTCGTCAGTTAATTTCACAGAAATTAGGTTATTTTTTATCATGAGTCGTTCAGTAAATTTTGGCATTTTGATTTTTGGCGACGGATGCAAATAAGTACTCAATTTGTCAATTTGACAGTAAACGTCAATCAAATAAAGGCATTGTAACACAGGGCATCAGGGAAATATTAGGTGTAGTTTAACTTAATTTCTTTAGGAAAAGTAATTGAGGTATTATCCATATAAGAAAGTCATGTGTTGGACACATCAGATATTTTTTTTAATTTTAATTAAATGCTTTATTTATTCGGAGCGATTATAAGTCACGGACCAGGTTAGGTTGTTTTGTATAGTTTTTTTTCCTTTAAATAATAGCATAAATCGGTACCATAAGATGATGCCGGAATAACCATTGCCCTTACACGTGACCTTGAATTTGATGGAATACTTTGCTGTGATTAGCCTCTCGTCAGTTAATTTCACAGAAATTAGGTTATTTTTTATCATGAGTCGTTCAGTAAATTTTGGCATTTTGATTTTTGGCGACGGATGCAAATAAGTACTTAATTTGTCAATTTGACAGTAAACGTCAATCAAATAAAGGCATTGTAACACAGGGCATCAGGGAAATATTAGGTGTAGTTTAACTTAATTTCTTTAGGAAAAGTAATTGAGGTATTATCCATATAAGAAAGTCATGTGTTGGACACATCAGATATTTTATTTTAGGCTTTGACGCACTTAGCAGGCAAGAACGTCACCATGTAGAGTACGAACCGGATTTTGACAATGGTCTAAGTATTCAGCTAATATTATCACATTGTATATTATATCTGGTGAAATGGTGTGGAACAGACAAAATTATCCTTTGTAAAGTTTATCACAGGGTCCTTCAAAAATTATATGAAAAATGTTGTACGAACGACTATCGTAATAATTATGATGTTTCAAAAGGACCCGTTTCAATTCATCTACCTCTCTCGAGATTGTTAGCAGCGCTTCATCTGGAATTAGAAAAGTGCAACTTAAATTTCACTAGCGTGATGGCACTTTATCCTGCCTCAATTACACCTGATGATATTATTGAACCCGTGCTGAGATGTCAGGTTTTCCTGGCTCAGTGTACAGAATTTGACTGGGTTTTACAAAGACATGTCGGTTCGGACTGATACGTTGGATTGTGATGTGATTCTCCTCCAAATCGGAGCTTCAATCATGGAGAGCAAT
The DNA here is from genome assembly GCA_963942485.1 of Pediacus dermestoides. Taxonomy (NCBI): domain Eukaryota; kingdom Metazoa; phylum Arthropoda; class Insecta; order Coleoptera; family Cucujidae; genus Pediacus; species Pediacus dermestoides. The sequence goes on along the minus strand of CAWWDI010000055.1, from coordinate 533,830 downwards.
AGGTTTCTCCGTCGCGTGTTTAACAAATTTTTGAAAAATTCTGAAATGCAGCATTTGGAAAAGAACATGACCATAATTGGAGAGTTATTACACTTTCTTCTCATCATCATTGGTGAAAGACATGTGCCCGGTGTCAGCAATATCACCATTAACGATCGAGTAGAACATGAAATAATACAGCGACTCTGTATTAAACCTTTTTCCTATTGGGAATTAGTTGAAGCTATTCCTCCTGATTTGTTAGAAGATGTAGATTTCGATAAACTTCTTAAAAACCTTACTAATGTTAAGCAAGGTGGTAATATGCAACCGCAGGAACTAAAAACTCAATATTTCGAGAATTATAACATGTTCTTCTACCATTACAACTGCGAGGAAATGTCAACATCTGAAAAGGCTCAACGATCGCGTCGCCAAGGAAATGATGGTTTAGGTTTTTGTCCACCTTCCAAATTGTTAAAACTTAGTGACTCATTTAGAAGCTTAGTGAATTTACTGCAATGTAACGAAATGCTCAAGTTTCTGAAAAACATTCTTAATAATTGTGTTAATTTGAAAAACATAAGTGATTTTGAAGATAATCTTCAAAAAGTGTTATATTTAATTGGCTATGCGTTACACGAAGAACAATCAAATCGTTACAAATCCTTAAAATTTAGCGAAAAAGCATCTAAATTTGAAATATTCCCTTTGCTGAAGAAACTGTCTAGACATTCAGGAATCGGCGTTCACAAGGGGTTGCTTCAGTGGACGATTAACAAATATAGAGAAGTGGGCAAAAATACAATGCATGTGACTAATATAGAAGAAGAAGTGGACGTTGATACCGATAACATCAGTGAAACGGAAATCAGGAAAAAATTAGCTCTGAAGAAGAGAAAAGAAATGATGGAGCAAATGGCAGCAGCACAAAATGCGTTTTTGAAAAACAATGGTGAATTGTATCAGGAAGTTAGTTATAGCAACTATGGTCTTGCTACATTAACTTCATTAAAACCAACTGATTCTCTTCCCAAACAAGTATATGTTGCTCTCGGACTTCACAAAACGATTACACCCGTGTTAGAGAAAAGTTATACATGTTTTGTATGCCAAGAAGAGGATGTAGTGTCATCACCGAGATCCACACTGGTTGTTCCAGCTTTTATCCAAAAGTCGACTATTTTGCGTCAATACACATTCAACGAGTTGTTCTCGGACGGAAGTAAAGAATTAAAAATGGACTCTGTTCCTCACACAAATACGTGCGGTCACGTAGTGCATAAAGATTGCTATCAAAATAGCATTCCGACTCGGTATGTTCGATCATGGTTGTTATGTCCACTTTGTAACACTATAACTAACACATTGTTACCTCTTGTTCCACGCCTCAACGAGATGGAGACCACATCATCATCGAATAACTTAAGTTTTGACACTTGGCTTCGTAACAACATGACTTTGATTGAGGACCTAAAAAAAGGCACAGCCATCAGAACTGCAAGTTGTGATTTGTTTGAAGAACATAAACGAAAGTTAGGACTAGAGCTAATCCATATGATTCAACTTTATGTAGATGATAACTATTACTTGGGCACAAATTCTGTACATTTTCCCACCAATCAATCGATGCCCGCGGCATTCAAGTCTTTAAGTTATAATCTTCGGTGTACTGAAGTTCAATTGCAAAAAGAAAAAAAACCCTTATTGGGTGAATTGTCGACCAGACAAAGTATCTGCGTAGAGGCACAAATTGGAATTGCTAGTGTTTTAGGACGGAACAGCCAACAATTCCTTTTCTCAAATCAAGTCACGGTATTACGAATATTTAAACAAATTAGTATAACGCCGTCTACATTTCAAATGGATCTCTTGAGTGTATTAATATATTTAACAATTTCGTTACCTACTATATATACCACATGTTCTCGAATTCCGATGCCAGCAGGTGACATCCTAGATCACTATATACTTCGTTTTGTGTTTATTATTCACATTGTTCAAATTTTGAATACTTTGGATTTTAATCTCCTCATCAATGGATCATCAAATATTCAAAAACCAGAAAATCTCGAAATCCTAGATGTCCTAAAAATAATGCTTAACCAATACGAGGAAGGTTTACTTGGACATGTTGTTTGGAAGTCTATACAGAATGGTTGTTTACCATTTTTGAGATGTTGCGTCCTATTTTACCACCATTTTTCCGGAGTGCCTGCTCATTCATCATTACTCGAGCTAGAAGGTGACACGTTTACCAATATGTGTAACTATTTAGATCTACCCCAGACACCTAAAGAACTGTTTGGATCATCCGGCATAATGGATTTCGTTGAAGGTTGGCGTAATCACAATTACCTACACACCCAAATCATTCCACGACCAACCCGTCCTCAAAATCTGCTAATTAATTTACCAAAAAACTACAACGAACTCCTAAATATATGTTCAACATTCTTTTGTATATATTGTCAAAAGACTTCAAAAATGCCGACAATATGTCTCTTATGTGAAAAAGTTTTATGTTGTGACAACTATTGTCCAGAGCATAATAAAAATAAAGGTGCATGCGAAAGTCATACCTTACATTGTAGTGCTGGAGTGGGTATGTTTCTAATAATCAAACAGTGTCAAGTGCGTTATGTGACTCTTATTGGAAATGCAAGTGGTGTGGCGCCTTACATAGATGCACATGGTTCAACAGACAAAGAATTTCGAAGAGGAAATCCTCTAACATTGTGCCCTAAAATTTATAAAAGGTTAGAGATGGTATTGTTGCATCATAACATATATGACGAAGTTAACCGCGGCTTGGTACGTGATAGGGATTAATCACATTTTATGTATATTGTAAGTACAATAAAATTCAAACAAGCTTCTTTCAAAACAATTTTGAATTAAAAATGTCTTTATCACCGCATTAAAACCCCTCTCGTTTTGTATTTTTACATTTATTGATAATTTATTGTAGAATTTTGAATCCCAATAGTCTATATTTTGTGTATGATTATATATCATTTAATTCAAGTAATCTAACAAATTTTTTTGTATTTGTAGATACTTTAAATAGGTATGTAAACATATATAAATTAGGAAGTGCATTTTCAATTGTACCTAACGAATTTGTTCCAATTAAATTAAATTTAGATGAATAGAATTGTACATTATAGAACGAGTATATGTAAGTAAATTTGTATTGGTAATAAAAATTAAGAAAAAAAATCTCTATTTTTCACTGAAACCATCAAATACCCGATAAAACCAAAAATTGAGTTATAATGTGTACCTACTACTTGCGCACATCGATTTGTACTTAAGAAAGTAGGTAGGTAGGTACTACAAAAATTTTCTTCTCATTTCCGAACAATAATAAAATTGGAAGACAATATTGATCCGTGTTCGAGGTATATACTTATATAAAATATCGACCCCCGTCTCACCACCCATTGCTTTTTATTGGTATTTCTCTTATTTTATTAAAGTTGGTAAAAAATGTGAATGTAATTTCGTTAGTAAAAATTTTCTAATTGTTGTATTCCGTAATCATTTATGTGATTATAAAATAATATTGTACTATAACGAACTAATTGTAATAAAAACTTTTAATTTTATGAAAATATTACTATAAGAACTTTAATTTCCTGTGATTTGCATTGAAAAATATTTGATGTGCCCAATACATGACTTTCTTATACATTGCCATGATACAGTTTTAATCTTTGGAAAATACTGAAGGGGTAGCCAATAATCACATGCAGTCGACATTCAATACGTTATTAATATAAAATCACATTTATTTATTTATTATTATTGTTTTCGGTATACCATAGAAACCAGTAAAATACAAAAAAATAAAAAGTAATGGTCCTCCTGGGATTCGAACCCGCGACCTTCCGTTTGGCAGCCAAGCCCCAAACTCACTAGTCTATCTACTAGTCGGGTCAACGCGCACTATGAAAAATATCAGTGTTTTAAGAATACATATCTCGTTTTTTTTTTAATTTTTTTGACGGAATTTCAAAAAAAATTTTAAACAAAATTTGTTCAAAATGAAAAAAATCACGATTACTATACTTTCTTATTACTTCGTATAAGAAAGTAAAAGAGACTAGAAAATAACAGGAAAACTGATTTACTTTTGTTTGTCCCCTGGGGCCTTTGCCCCACTAATTTTTTTGTTTTGCACCATTTTTACTTTCTTATACGAAGTAATAAGAAAGTATATTAGGTAATCGTGATTTTTTTCGACTTCGAGATTTTGATGGATTTACACGTTTTGAGATGTCCATAAAGTTAGAAGAGCAAGGTTAGCAGATCAGTGTTTTGAAAAAACAATAATTAAATGCTAATTAAATGCCAATAAGGCGATTTAAATGCTTTTTTATTTTTTCACAAATTAAAGTTCTGCTAGCTTTAGATTAACTCAGCAGAACATGGCGAAAAATCGTAGAAAATTCATCGGAATCAGCGTGACACCTAATTATTAATTAAATATTCATTAAATGCTACACAAAAAAGTATTTAAACACAAAATTAGAAAAAAAATTTTTGGTTAACAGATTTTTGGTCTGCTACTTCAATATTTCGAAAGAATATCTCAAAGCATCATGAAAACAACACCGCCGATAAAGCTTCTTTAAGTCAAGTATGACTTTTTTGGGCTCTCTTAAGCCGGAAATACACCATTCAATTTGGTTGAACAATTTGGTTGATTCAACCAGATTGAATCAATAGAAATACACTCGACTTCTTTTAATGTTTCTTTCAATGTTTCTATTGGTTCAATCTGGTTGAATCAACCAAATTGTTCAACCGTGTATTTCCTTCTTTATTATCGTGATCTTCAACTACGTGCGACAATTACAGCGTCCTGTAAAGATATACAGGGTGTTTCAGGATTAACTGGACAAACTTAAAATCTGAATTCAGAACCTTAAAATAAGAAAAAAAATTTCCGGAAACGTTTCGTTAAAGAGTTACGCCCCTCCAAAGATGGAGGCTAAAATTAAGTTTTTAATTACTTTCTTATACGTAGTATAAGGAAGTATTGTAATCGTGATTTTTTTCGACTTCGAGATTTTGATGGATTTACACGTTTTGAGGGCCCCTGAATCCATTTTGACCATTTTCGCCATGATGTCTGTGTGTGTGTGTGTGTGTGTGTGTGTGTGTGTGTCTGTATCCACGATAACTCAAAAACGACTTACCGGATTTGATTCAAATTTCATATTTAAGACTTTGAACAAAATTGTGGGTGCCACATTAAATCTTTTTCGTCTAGCGCCAACACAAGTGGTACTTACCTGATGACATTTTTAGGTTTTTTAGGAATATCTTGAAAAATAAACCATTTACGACATTTCTTTATTCTTAGACATTGATTTAGAATTAAATTTTGAACAAATTTTGTTTGAACTTTTTTTTGAAATTCCGTCAAAAATTTTTAATTATTTTTCATATAATAGCGCCATCTATCACTCAGGTGCAAAAGTACTTTATATAAATTACAGAAATCTATACCGTTGAGGAAATCGATTGTAGCAATATTATTATTTGAAAAGATCGACGGCTACGGCAGCATTGTGGTGGCGAAACTACCACCGGTTGTAACGCGGTTGTTGATTTGTGTTTTTTGTGTCATATTGTAATATGTACAGTTAATAGGAGTAGCTAATAGCAGCAAAGTATTCAGTGTACTCTTCTTATCCAGAACAAATACCACTTCTAGCACAAGCCGCCATGGCGCAGTGGGTAGAGAATATGCCTAGTAATCTACACGGTGCTGGTTCGATTCCATAGATTTCCCTTCTTTTTTTTACTTTCTTATTATTCATATAGTAGCGCCATCTATCACTCAGTTGCAAAAGTACTTTATATAAATTACAGAAATCTATACCGTTGAGGAAATCGATTGTAGCAATATTATTATTTGAAAAGATCGACGGCTACGGCAGCATTGTGGTGGCGAAACTACCACCGGTTGTTACGCGGTCGTTGATTTGTGTTTTTTGTGTCATATTGTAATATGTACAGTTAATAGGAGTAGTTAATAGCAGCAAAGTATTCAGTGTACTCTTCTTATCCAGAACAAATACCACCTCTAGCACAAGTCGCCGTGGCACAGTGGGTAGAGAATCTGCCTAGTAATCTACACGGTGCTGGTTCGATTCCATAGATTTCCCTTTTTTTTTTAATTTTAATTAAATGCTTTATTTATTCGGAGCGATTATAAGTCACGGACCAGGTTAGGTTGTTTTGTATAGTTTTTTTTTCCTTTAAATAATAGCATAAATCGGTACCATAAGATGATGCCGGAATAACCATTGCCCTTACACGTGACCTTGAATTTGATGGAATACTTTGCTGTGATTAGCCTCTCGTCAGTTAATTTCACAGAAATTAGGTTATTTTTTATCATGAGTCGTTCAGTAAATTTTGGCATTTTGATTTTTGGCGACGGATGCAAATAAGTACTCAATTTGTCAATTTGACAGTAAACGTCAATCAAATAAAGGCATTGTAACACAGGGCATCAGGGAAATATTAGGTGTAGTTTATCTTAATTTCTTTAGGAAAAGTAATTGAGGTATTATCCATATAAGAAAGTCATGTGTTGGACACATCAGATATTTTTTTTAATTTTAATTAAATGCTTTATTTATTCGGAGCGATTATAAGTCACGGACCAGGTTAGGTTGTTTTGTATAGTTTTTTTTTCCTTTAAATAATAGCATAAATCGGTACCATAAGATGATGCCGGAATAACCATTGCCCTTACACGTGACCTTGAATTTGATGGAATACTTTGCTGTGATTAGCCTCTCGTCAGTTAATTTCACAGAAATTAGGTTATTTTTTATCATGAGTCGTTCAGTAAATTTTGGCATTTTGATTTTTGGCGACGGATGCAAATAAGTACTTAATTTGTCAATTTGACAGTAAACGTCAATCAAATAAAGGCATTGTAACACAGGGCATCAGGGAAATATTAGGTGTAGTTTAACTTAATTTCTTTAGGAAAAGTAATTGAGGTATTATCCATATAAGAAAGTCATGTGTTGGACACATCAGATATTTTTTTTCTCAAATTTGGATAACGATAAAAAAATGAACTTTGGTAGGGATTTTCTACTAATGGAACCGCTTCTAAAGAATATTTTTTTAATCATTCCTTATCGATAAAAGGGGTGAAATCAGCAATCCCTTTTTAATTACTTTCTTATACGAAGTATAAGGAAGTATTGTAATCGTGATTTTTTTCGACTTTGATTTTTCGATTTTGATGGATTTACACGTTTTGAGGGCCCCTGAATCCATTTTGACCATTTTCGCCATGATGTCTGTCTGTCTGTGTGTCTGTCTGTCTGTCTGTATCCACCATAACTCAAAACCGAGTTATCGGATTTGATTCAAATTTCATATTTAAGAGTTTGAACAAAATTGTGGATGCCACATTCAATGTTTTTCATCTAGCACCAAAATAAGTGACAGTTACCTGAAGACATTTTTAGGTTTTTTAGGAATATCTTGAAAAATAAACAATTTATGAGATTTTTTTATTCTTTAACATTGATTTAGAATTGAATTTTGAACAAATTTTGTTTGAACTTTTTTTTGAAATTCCGTCAAAATTTTTTTTAAAAAACTTGATATTCTTAAAACACTTTATATTTCTCATAGCGCGCGTTGATAGTTGAATCCGATGGTCGAGGTAGACCATGTGTCTCATTATATGGATGCCAAACAGAAGGTCCTGGGTTCGAATCCCAGAAGGACGGACTATTAGTTTTTTTTTATTTTACTGGTTTCTATGGTACCGAAAACAATAATAATGAATAAGTAAATGTAATTTCATATCGGGAGATTTTTTTAAGTGAGTAATAGGTCAAAAATCTAAAATAAAAAACATTTTTGTCGTAAAATTAGGTTATAATGAGTGGGACAAGGACAGATTTATGCGTATTGCAATAAGTGCGACAGAGACTATTTGAAAATTGCTGGAAACCTTCAAAATTTTTACAAGAAATTTAACTTAATTTCTTTAGGAAAAGTAATTATTGTGATTACTATCCGTATAAGAAAGTCATGTGTTGGGCACATCAGATATTTTTTTTATTGTAACTCTTTAACGGACCCGAATTTTGTCATACAATTTTTTTCCGATAAACTCCTGACTCAAATTTTTTGAGAATGGGTTGACCGTATTTTTTTTCAACGACCATGCTGTCGAAATCCTGCATTTGTCAAAATCCGCAACATATCATGAAACAAATGAAACGAAACAAGACATTGTTATAAATCGAAGTGAAAGACATTTAGCAAAACTGAAAATTTCAGTAGAAATGAATTAGAGTTGGTTAGAATCAACATAATGAACATTTTTCAAGTCGAAAGGTAGGTGTCCACGATAAGGCAGAAATCTCGTGAGATTTGAATGAGATTTTGATGATATTTCATAACGTGTTTCCACTACAGGTTAAATGATCTCATATATCGTTGACTCGTCTCTCGTATAAAAATTTATTCACTTATGAGATAAGTTACAACTCACTTGCTGCAGGTGAAATAAATATCTCAGACATGTCTCAAATGCGATTCGTCATATATCGCATATACACGGTGAGACTTGTCTAGGAGAACAAAGTTGCACGAGTTCATCACGAGTTTTTGTTTCATGATATATTTTTAAAATCTCAATCTCAAAAATACTTTTTTGTGTAGCATTTAATGAGCCTTTAAATAATAAGTAGGTGTCGCGCCGAATCCGATGCATTTTCAACGATTTTTCGCAATGTTCTGCTGGGTTAATAAAGTTAGCAGAACCTTAACTTAAAATATATCTGATGTGCCCAACACATGACTTTCTTATACTTACGGATAGTATCACAATAATTACTTATCCTAAATAAATTAAGTTAAATTTCTTGTAAAAATGCTGAAGGTTTCCAACAATTTTCAAATAGGGTAGGTGTACCACTTTTGGCTACTTTAAGAGAATTTTCCACTTTGGCTTTGCAATGTAAAATTATCCTTGAAATTTAATTTGTGGAACGGGTTTTATCAGATTCATGTTTATTTTAAAAATAAATTGCATGTAGAAATTTGTTGACAAATTTATGTCTATTTATAAAAAAAATTATATTTTTGCATTTTTGCACTCTGTCCCGGTTATGGACACTTAATCACTAGATTTGGCCATCGGCACGATCTAGTTATGGCCACTGGTACACTAGTTTTGGACACCAGTACAACCCTGTTATGGCCATACCCGCCTTTTTATTAAAAAAAACAAACAACAAAGCACAAAAAATATATGTATTAAAAAAAATTTACAAATAATAATACTTATTACAAATATACATTGCACAAATAAAAAAATACTGAAATATGTCTTTAAACCTAAAATTAAAATGCACTACATGAATATTAAAAGGTGCATTCGGTATATTTTTGCATCTCAGGAACAGAATAGACGCCCCGAGTATTTTTCTTAATAGGCACTTTTATTATTTCTTTGACATTTTGTCCACTTTTTTCCATTGCCATAACTGAAATTTCATTTTCTGCAACTTGAGTTACTTTTCCTGGAAAGTATATTTGAGACGTCTTCGTCTTTTTCTTGACTAGTTTTTGTTTTATCACAGCACCTTCATTAACACTAATCTTACACATATTTGTACTTTTTTCTTTGTCACTAGCTTCTAAGTCGAATGTCTTTTTGTTTTCTTTGTCAAGTTCTTCATCTATTATCATTAGGTTTTAATGTTTCTTTAGTTTTTTCTTCTACATTTTTAGTGTGTCTCAATGTTGGTCCTGGTTATATTTAAAAAAACTCTGGATATTTTTTTTTCGTTTTTTTTTGAGTTTATGACATTTTTATTTTCAATCCTCAATATTCAATCAACGCTATAATATTAAATAAAATTTTAGTCATATATGTATTTAAAGTAGGTAGGTACTTAACATGTATTTTTTATTATAAAAAAATAATGTTGTGACGAAAAAAAGTGACAAAAATTGTAATCCATTCTATTGCAAAATGTAAAAAAAATAAGTGACCACATCTAGAAATAGGCACCCCCTGTTTTGATCACACTGATGCCCAAAACTGTGTATTTTAGTAAATACGAGTACCAATTTATGCCACTTCAAAAAAAAAATTTACAACTTAAGTAACTACATTTTGTATGTAAATATTGTTAATCAAATATCTGCTGTAAATAACAAAATTAACTTCATCTAATTAGTGTAATTAAGAAAAATATCTGATGTGTCCAACACATGACTTTCTTATATGGATAATACCTCAATTACTTTTCCTAAAGAAATTAAGTTAAACTACACCTAATATTTCCCTGATGCCCTGTGTTACAATGCCTTTATTTGATTGACGTTTACTGTCAAATTGACAAATTAAGTACTTATTTGCATCCGTCGCCAAAAATCAAAATGCCAAAATTTACTGAACGACTCATGATAAAAAATAACCTAATTTCTGTGAAATTAACTGACGAGAGGCTAATCACAGCAAAGTATTCCATCAAATTCAAGGTCACGTGTAAGGGCAATGGTTATTCCGGCATCATCTTATGGTACCGATTTATGCTATTATTTAAAGGAAAAAAAAACTATACAAAACAACCTAACCTGGTCCGTGACTTATAATCGCTCCGAATAAATAAAGCATTTAATTAAAATTAAAAAAAAAGGGAAATCTATGGAATCGAACCAGCACCGTGTAGATTACTAGGCAGATTCTCTACCCACTGTGCCACGGCGACTTGTGCTAGAGGTGGTATTTGTTCTGGATAAGAAGAGTACACTGAATACTTTGCTGCTATTAACTACTCCTATTAACTGTACATATTACAATATGACACAAAAAACACAAATCAACGACCGCGTAACAACCGGTGGTAGTTTCGCCACCACAATGCTGCCGTAGCCGTCGATCTTTTCAAATAATAATATTGCTACAATCGATTTCCTCAACGGTATAGATTTCTGTAATTTATATAAAGTACTTTTGCAACTGAGTGATAGATGGCGCTACTATATGAATAATAAGAAAGTAAAAAAAAGAAGGGAAATCTATGGAATCGAACCAGCACCGTGTTGATTACTAGGCATATTCTCTACCCACTGCGCCATGGCGGCTTGTGCTAGAAGTGGTATTTGTTCTGGATAAGAAGAGTACACTGAATACTTTGCTGCTATTAGCTACTCCTATTAACTGTACATATTACAATATGACACAAAAAACACAAATCAACAACCGCGTTACAACCGGTGGTAGTTTCGCCACCACAATGCTGCCGTAGCCGTCGATCTTTTCAAATAATAATATTGCTACAATCGATTTCCTCAACGGTATAGATTTCTGTAATTTATATAAAGTACTTTTGCATCTGAGTGATAGATGGCGCTATTATATGAAAAATAATTAAAAATTTTTGACGGAATTTCAAAAAAAAGTTCAAACAAAATTTGTTCAAAATTTAATTCTAAATCAATGTCTAAGAATAAAGAAATGTCGTAAATTGTTTATTTTTCAAGATATTCCTAAAAAACCTAAAAATGTCATCAGGTAAGTACGTACCACTTGTGTTGGCGCTACACACACACACACACACACACACACACACACACACACACACACACACACACACACACACACACACACACACACACACACACACACACACACACACACACACACACACACACACACACACACACACACACACACACACACACACACACACACACACACACACACACACACACACACACACACACACACACACACACACACACACACACACACACACACACACACACACACACACACACACACACACACACACACACACACACACACACACACACACACACACACACACACACACACACACACACACACACACACACACACACACACACACACACACACACACACACACACACACACACACACACACACACACACACACACACACACACACACACACACACACACACACACACACACACACACACACACACACACACACACACACACACACACACACACACACACACACACACACACACACACACACACACACACACACACACACACACACACACACACACACACACACACACACACACACACACACACACACACACACACACACACACACACACACACACACACACACACACACACACACACACACACACACACACACACACACACACACACACACACACACACACACACACACACACACACACACACACACACACACACACACACACACACACACAGACATCATGGCGAAAATGGTCAAAATGGATTCAGGGGCCCTCAAAACGTGTAAATCCATCAAAATCTCGAAGTCGAAAAAAATCACGATTACAATACTTCCTTATACTACGTATAAGAAAGTAAAAAATTCACAAAATTAGAGATGTTAAAAAACACGTTTATTTTAGTTATACTTTGTAGCGAGCTTTGTAGTTTTTGAAAAGTTATTTCGAAGATCTAACAAGCAAGGTCTAGGGAATATTGTGATACAAAAAATTTGAAATTTATAGTATACAGGGTGTTTGCATTTGACCGTAAAAAATACAAAAAAAAACTTACCAGTGCTTCTTAGAAATTTCTCTAAGGAATTCATGTAACGACACATATCTCAACTTTTTAAGTTTGCAGTTTTGATATATGAGCGTCACCTTTCCGATTAAAGTGAAAACAGGTTGGTTTTTATAAAAATTAATAAATAAAACTTTCAGAAACATGATTAGATGCTTGTAATTCTTATTACATAGGCAAAAGTGGTCAAAGTGGCCACTACTGGTGCAGTGGCCAAAAGTGGTACACCTACCCTAGTCTCTGTCGCACTTATTGCAATACGCATAAATCTGTCCTTGTCCCACTCATTATAACCGAATTTTACGACATAAAATGTGTTTTATTTTAGATTTTTGACCTATTACTCACTTAAAAAAATCTCCCGGTATGAAATTACATTTATTTATTCATTATTATTGTTTTCGGTGCCATAGAAACCTGTAAAATAAAAAAAAACTAATGGTCCGTTCCTTCTGGGATTCGAACCCGGGACCTTCCGTTTGGCAGCCATATAATGAGACACATGGTCTACCTCGACCATCGAATTCAACTATCAACGCGCTCTATGAGAAATATAAAGTGTTTTAAGAATATCTAGTTTTTTTGAAATTTTTTTGACGGAATTTCAAAAAAAAGTTCAAACAAAATTAGTTCAAAATTCAATTTTAAATCAATGTTAAAGAATAAAAAAATCTCATAAATTGTTTATTTTTCAAAATATTCCTAAAAAACCTAAAAATGTCTTCAGGTAAGTGTCACTTGTTTTGGTGCTAGATAAAAAACATTGAATGAGGCACCCATAATTTTGTTCAAACTCTTAAATATGAAATTTGAATCAAATCCGATAACTCGTTTTTGAGTTATGGTGGATACAGACAGACACACACATACACACAGACAGACATCATGGCGAAAATGGTCAGAATGGATTCAGGGGCCCTCAAAACGTGTAAATCCATCAAAATCTCGAAGTCGAAAAAAATCACAATTACTATACTTCCTTATACTTCGTATAGGAAAATAAAAATATCTGATGTGCCCAACACATGACTTTCTTATACTTACGTATAGTATCACAATAATTACTTTTCCTAAAGAAATTAAGTTAAATTTCTTGTAAAAATTTTGAAGGTTTCCAGCAATTTTCAAATAGTCTCTGTCGCACTTATTGCAATACGCATAAATCTGTCCTTGTCCCACTCATTATAACCGAATTTTACGACAAAAATGTGTTTTATTTTAGATTTTTGACCTATTACTCACTTAAAAAAACCTCCCGTTATGAAATTACATTTTTTGTCGATCGTTTATTAAAGATCAAGTTAATGTAATAAAAGGAGTGTATTAATAACTCAGTTTAATGCATACATGCACATTAAAAACATTGTTGAGATTATGAGATTTGCTAGGTAACCAACAATATATTATATTATTGAAACATGCATTTGGGACTGACAGCTGCCGAAATTAATTAATTATGTCAGTGGTATTTTGACTTATTGCATATTATGTCAGAATTTGGATTTTGCCATGGAACAAAATTAGATTATTTTCATTCTAATAAAGAGCGATCGACAAAAAAATATTGTAATCAACATGAGGGTTAATAAGAGCGATTAATAATCTCGACTCATTAACGCGCTCGCTGCGCTCACGCGTTAAAATCGTTTCGATTATTAATCGCTCTTATTAACACTCTTGTTTATTAAACTACTATTATTTATTCATTATTATTGTGTTCGGTACCATAAAAACCAGTAAAATTAAAAAAACTAATGGACCGGTCCTTCTGGGATTCGAACCCGGGACCCTCTGTTTGGCAGCCATATAATGAAACACATGGTCTACCTCGACCATCGGATTCAACTATCAACGCGCGCTATGAGAAATTTAGTTTTTTAAGAATATCTAGTTTCTTTTAAATTTTTTTGACGGAATTTCAAAAAAAAGTTCAAACAAAATTTGTTCAAAATTCAATTCTAAATCAATGTTAAAGAATAAAAAAATCTCATAAATTGTTTATTTTTCAAGATATTCTTAAAAAACCTAAAAATGTCATCAGGTAACTGTCATTTGTTTTGGTGCTAGATGAAAAACATTGAATGTGGCACCCACAATTTTGTTCAAACTCTTAAATATGAAATTTGAATCAAACCCGATAACTCGTTTTTGAGTTATGGTGGATACAGACAGACACACAGACAGACAGACAGACAGACATCATGGCGAAAATGGTCAAAATGGATTCAGGGGCCCTCAAACCGTGTAAATCCATCAAAATCTCGAAGTCGAAAAAAATCACGATTACAATACTTCCTTATACTACGTATAAGAAAGTAAAAATTAAAAAGCTTTTAAATTGCCGAAAGTGCATTTAATTAACATTTAATGAGACTTTTAAAGAATCTTTATCAGCGGTGTCGTTTTCATGATGCTTTGAGATATTCTTTCGAAACATTGAAATAGGAGACCAAAAATCTGTTTATCAAAAATTTTTTTTTCCAGTTTTGTGTTTAAATACTTTTTTGTGTAGCATTTAATGAGTATTTAATTAATAATTAGGTGTCGCGCTGATTCCGATGAATTTTCTACGATTTTTCGCCATGTTCTGCTGAGTTAATCTAAAGCTAGCAGAACTTTAATTTGTGAAAAAATAAAAAAGCATTTATATCGTCGTATTGGCATTTAATTAGCATTTAATAAGCATTTAATTATTGTTTTTTCAAAACACTGATCTGCTAACCTTGCTCTTCTAACTTTATGGACATCGTTTAGAGGGCCCCTGAATCCATTGACCATTGACCATTTTCGCCATGATGTCTGTCTGTGTGTGTCTGTATCCATCATAACTCAAAAACGAGTTATCGGATTTGATTCAAATTTCATATTTAAGAGTTTGAACAGAATTGTGGGTGCCACATTCAATGTTTTTCATGTAGCACTAAAGAAGACATTTTTAGGTTTTTTAGGAATATCTTTAAAAAAATATCTGATGTGCCCAACACATGACTTTCTTATACGGATAGTATCGCAATAATTACACACACCACACACACACAGACAGACATCATGGCCAAAATGGTCAAAATGGATTCTGAGGCCCTCAAAACGTGAAAATCCATCAAAATCTCGAAGTCGAAAAAAATCACCATTACTATACTTTCTTATTACTTCGTATAAGAAAGTAAAAAGGACCGAGTAGACCTACCATTTTTGGTAGTCCTCCCCTGTTAGTACGCCACTGAATAATATTATATTGGTTGTAATACCAACACAATATATCTTATTTAGAGACTTATTAACCCACAAAATTTCAGCTCCCTACTTTGAACCGTTCTGTAGATATACACTGAGTTTTTTTAACTGTCCCCATAATGATTTACATGGTAAAATCTTTAACTGGTGTTAATGATTTTTCTACTGCGAATTTCAAAATGATTTTTGGCACACAGTTAGTTTGCATTTTTTTTCACATGTTCTAGTAGTACTGTAAAACGTAACATTTATTTATTTAAAAGGGAAAATAATTACATGATTTTAGCTAGTTTTCACATTAAAATTTAGTAAGTTAGGAGGCTTTGTCCACTGACAACCAAATAAATAATTCAAAGCTGTCACTTAATTTGCATGTTTTTATTAAATGTTGTGACCCACTTTGTTGGGGTAGGGGGTTAATTAAAGGGAAAGAGGATCTCGGGCGCCAGATTTATTCGAGTGGTTTACTCCACGTGACACCTCAGGTAGCTGCAGTGAAGATACGGTACTCCAGGGGTCAGATCTTCTAGACTGGGGAGGCGGCGAACTCCAATAGAGGCTTTAATTGTGTGGAATTCGGAATAAGGAATATACCGGGTTGCACGAAAGGATGTCATACAAGGGAAATGAAACTAAAGATTTAAATAAGGAAAATAATAATGTATTCAATTAAAACGGAAATCAACAATATGTTCAAAAAAGGAATGTTTTAACTTGACGGAGCAGAATTCTAATTAGGGACAGGGGAGGGTGACGGTTGTATCAAAGGGGTGATGGTTTGTTGGTGGAACGGTTATTCGAAAAAATAAGAACACTAGTGTTGTAATTTGTGGGCAGCTTGGTTGACTTCCACTTGACTCGGACTCGACACACAACACACGACTCCCGACGACCTGGTCCGTGGTTTTGGGTTCCTTAAAAGGGATTTTGTTTGACTTGTAGCGGTGAGATATGGCTTAATACAAAGGGTAGCCACGACCTCTCGGGAAATCGGGGAGTTAGGACGGGGACTTGGATATTTTAGAATTCTGCATTATTTAAATAATTAGTTACATAAAAAATGACTTCGTTACAGTGTGAAAGACTTTCAAAAGGTTACTGTGTAGCGGCTTCTTATGGTAGACAGTTTGAACATTGAAATTAACAACATTTGAGTATTTTTTTGTCACTTTATTGAGAGCTTTGGATTATTTATTTGCTTGTCCGTGATGGACAAAGCCTCCTAAACTTAATAAAATTTAATGTGAAAATGAGCTAAAATTATGTAATTATTTTCCCTCTTAAAAAAATTTTATTCTTGACATTTTAAAAACTACTAGAATATGTAAAAAAAGATTCAAACTAATACTGTGCCAAAAATCATTTTGAAATTCGCAGTAGAAAAACCATTAACACGAGTTAAATATTTTACCATGTAAATCGGTATGGAGACTGATAAAAAAAACTCACTGTATAACGTGTGATTCATTAAATTTCCATTCTGAGTTGGGGGTGGAAAAAAAATCATGTCTTTGATTACACACCTCATTTCTTTAAATGTCAAAAAAGGTTAGGTTTTCTAGTTGTTGTTTGAAACTGACAGCAACACATGAATCAATTCGGCGCGTACGTTCAAATTCCAAGGCTTACCTAGAATGGAAATTTAAAGATTCACACGTTACTTAATAAACGATTTCGAAAGATATTTTTTAAACTCGATAAGGAAGGACTTTTGGACTGAGGTATGTTTGGTTCAAACGACTTATTTTAAGCCCAAAAACTTGTGCTAGCTTTTTGTACAGACCTTTCAGGGACACCCTGTATACAGGGTCCGTCAAAGCCCTGGAATTCTTGTATAAATTCGTTAGGTTTGCTAATAGAAAAATTTTGTAAAGACAAAAGTTGTCAGAAATTTACTGCTCCATAACCTAAAATTATTTCCATTTATACAGGGTGTTTAATTACGCCTGGACAGCTACTACTTCGTTATTTTAAATAGAACACCCTGTATATTAATAGATTTTCAGATTCTACATGTAATTTTAGATGAAAAAGTGTGAAGGTTTCATATTTTTAAAATAAACGGTATTTACACTTAAAAAATATCTGATGTGTCCAACACATGACTTTCTTATATGGATAATACCTCAATTACTTTTCCTAAAGAAATTAAGTTAAACTACACCTAATATTTCACTGATGCCCTGTGTTACAATGCCTTTATTTGATTGACGTTTACTGTCAAATTGACAAATTAAGTACTTATTTGCATCCGTCGCCAAAAATCAAAATGCCAAAATTTACTGAACGACTCATGATAAAAAATAACCTAATTTCTGTGAAATTAACTGACGAGAGGCTAATCACAGCAAAGTATTCCATCAAATTCAAGGTCACGTGTAAGGGCAATGGTTATTCCGGCATCATCTTATGGTACCGATTTATGCTATTATTTAAAGGAAAAAAAAACTATACAAAACAACCTAACCTGGTCCGTGACTTATAATCGCTCCGAATAAATAAAGCATTTAATTAAAATTAAAAAAAAAAGGGAAATCTATGGAATCGAACCAGCACCGTGTAGATTACTAGGCATATTCTCTACCCACTGCGCCATGGCGGCTTGTGCTAGAAGTGGTATTTGTTCTGGATAAGAAGAGTACACTGAATACTTTGCTGCTATTAGCTACTCCTATTAACTGTACATATTACAATATGACACAAAAAACACAAATCAACAACCGCGTTACAACCGGTGGTAGTTTCGCCACCACAATGCTGCCGTAGCCGTCGATCTTTTCAAATAATAATATTGCTACAATCGATTTCCTCAACGGTATAGATTTCTGTAATTTATATAAAGTACTTTTGCACCTGAGTGATAGATGGCGCTATTATATGAAAAATAATTAAAAATTTTTGACGGAATTTCAAAAAAAAGTTCAAACAAAATTTGTTCAAAATTTAATTCTAAATCAATGTCTAAGAATAAAGAAATGTCGTAAATTGTTTATTTTTCAAGATATTCCTAAAAAACCTAAAAATGTCATCAGGTAAGTACCACTTGTGTTGGCGCTAGACGAAAAAGATTTAATGTGGCACCCACAATTTTGTTCAAAGTCTTAAATATGAAATTTGAATCAAATCCGGTAAGTCGTTTTTGTGTAAATCCATCAAAATCTCGAAGTCGAAAAAAATCACGATTACAATACTTCCTTATACTACGTATAAGAAAGTAAAAAATTCACAAAATTAGAGATGTTAAAAAACACGTTTATTTTAGTTATACTTTGTAGCGAGCTTTGTAGTTTTTGAAAAGTTATTTCGAAGATCTAACAAGCAAGGTCTAGGGAATATTGTGATACAAAAAATTTGAAATTTATAGTATACAGGGTGTTTGCATTTGACCGTCAGTTTTCATTGACTTCAAAAAACAAAACTCTATTTTTTCAAATGGAACCCCTTGTATATTGCTGACGTAGGTTGTAGAGATTTAAATTCTCTACCTTTTTACTTTCTTATACGAAGTATAAGGAAGTATAGTAATCGTGATGTTTTTCGACTTCGAGATTTTGATGGATTTACACGTTTTGAGGGCCCCTGAATCCATTTTGACCATTTCCGCCATGATGTCTGTCTGTGTGTCTGTCTGTATCCACGATAAGTCAAAAAAGAGTTATCAGATTTGATTCAAATTTCATATTTAAGAGTTTGAACAAAATTGTGGGTGCCACATTAAATCTTTTTCATCTAGCCCCAACACAAGTGGTACTTACCTGAAGACATTTTTAGGTTTTTTAGGAATATCTTCAAAAATGAACTATTTACGAGATTTCTTTATTCTTTAACATTGATTTAGAATTAAATTTTGAACAAATTTTGTTTGAAACTTTTTTTGAAATTCCTTCAAAAAAAATTATTTCTATAGTGATTTACAAAAGTGCATTATTTACGTTACAGAAATCTATACCGTTGAGGAAATCGATTGTAGCAATATTATTTGAAAAGATCGACGGCTACGTTTTTATATTTTAAAAAAATTTAAAATGATATTTTTCAATAAAAATCGATGAAAATAATTTAGTTTTTGATATCATTTGACGCGCAATAAGTTTCTCATTCCAGTGATAAAAAATATTTTTTTGTCGATCGTTTATTAAAGATCTAGTTAATGTAATAAAAGGAGTGTATTAATAACTCAGTTTAATGCATACATGCACATTAAAAACATTGTTGAGATTATGAGATTTGCTAGGTAACCAACAATATATTATATTATTAAAACATGCATTTGGAACTGACACCTGCCGAAATTAATTAATTATGTCAGTGGTATTTTGACTTATTGCATATTATGTCAGAATTTGGATTTTGCCATGGAACAAAATTAGATTATTTTTATTCTAAAAAAGAGCGATCGACAAAAAAATATTGTAATCAACATGAGTGTTAATCGGCGATTAATAATCTCGACTCATTAACGCGCTCGCTGCGCTCACGCGTTAAAATCGTTTCGATTATTAATCGCTCTTATTAACACTCTTGTTTATTAAACTACTATTCTCTTGGCCGAATTGGCGAGCAAGAATTCACCACAAGAATGTTAAATCCTTATGTTCAGGGTTGAAAACGGGCACCCGGTATATTGATATACTGTAATACAATTAAATATTATTGACTATTTAATTCATCTGTCATTTAATGTTCATAAACGAATGAAAAAAATTAATTTTAGTCATTTCCATGGTTACAAAAAAATTGCAGCGGTAATTGTACTAGTACAAATTAGATCGATAATATTGTATACTAGTCCTTTTGGTGATAATTTTAATCAAATGATTGTGTGGGACGTTTTCTGACACTTATGACACTTACCGAATATTATTAGTTGTTCTTACAGTAACAATCATGAATGGCTCGATTGATAAATTATTTAATTTGCATAAAACGGGTTTGAGGTAGGTATTTGATTCATTAAATAGTCCTCCAAATACGAGTCGTAGTCAATGTTATGCAGATCATTTTTGTGGTGGTTTCACTCATGTCAACTGCGCTTTCGAATTCGACTCGTGCAAGCACTCGTCAAATTCATATGCCAGCGCAGTTGACATTCGTAAAACCACGACAAAAATAATCGGCATAACATTGACTACTTGTCGTATTATAACTGATAATTTTATGCACAGTAATTTCGACCAATCATAATGCAGTATTGGACCAACCTACATGGTTTTCCAGCGATAAAATTTCGATAAAATTAATTGTAGGTTTTCCATAGTAACAATATAAATAACAAAATTTGTATAAGAATTAATTTGTAATTAAATATTAGTATGATCTAATATTTGCATTAATATGAAATAAAATAAACTGTTGTGTACATTCATAAAATTATCTTATCGAATATAATACGTGCTTTGGATTTTCCGATGGTTAAATTCCTCAAACTTCCTGCACAACAACAAATCGTGTCAGTTTGACAGTCTAAAAAAACCGAGTGCGAAGCACGAGGTTTTTTCTGTAATAGTTCAGACGATTTGAAAATATATAAAACAGTAGAAAGCTTAGAGGATTGTTTACTATTGCAGAGCGATTTAAATAATGTCTTTGATTGGTGTATGGATAATTTTATGGAACTTAACACAGAGAAATGTCACACTATAGTCTTTGGTAGAATTAAAACAAATAAAATCAATTTTCATTACCGGATTTTCGCCGAGACATTAGAATGTGTCCAAGAAATTAAAGATTTGGGAATAGTTTTTGACTCTAAGCTAAATTTCATATCCCACACAAACATCGTGGTAAATAGAGCTTTAAAAATGTTGGGTTTTGTGAAACGTTCCATGAACGAAATGAGTAACATCGATGCAATAAAAACTGTATACTTTTCTTGTGTTAGATCTATTCTGGAGTATGCAGCTACTATTTGGTCACCGTCGCACAATATTTATAAAATACGCATAGACCGAGTGCAAAATAAATTTCTGCGATTTGTAGCATTTAAAGCCAAATTGTTTGCAAACACTCCCCGTACTTTCCATTTCAATAACAATTTAGTTAGGGAAACTTTTAATATTACTAAGATAGAGACTAGAAGAACTAATATGGAGGTTATATTGGTGTATAAGATATTAAATAATTTTATTGATAGTAGTGGATTACTAGAACAAATTAACTTAAAAGTTCCCAAACAAAGTACCCGTGATAGAGATGTATTCTATATTACTAGTCACACAACTAATTATAGTGTTAATCCAATTGATAGAGGCTGTTCTTAGATCAATGAACTTATTGATGGTGATGCTAACCTGGATATTTTTCACTTAGGGCTTAACTCTCTAAAACGCTTATTACCAAAATAATATTAATATGTTTTAATTACTCTTGGATGTTGTTTTATATTTTATATTGTATATGTGAGTTAATTATGATTATCTATTATTCTATATTGTATGGAAGTGTATGTTTCTGTTGGTAAATAAATAATAATAATAATAAAAATCTAAAATAAAACACATTTTTTCGTAAAATTCGGTTATAGTGAGTGGGACAAGGACAGATTTATGCGTATTGGAATAAGTGCGACAGAGACTATTTGAAAATTGCTGGAAACCCTCAAAATGTTTACAAGAAAT
This sequence comes from Pediacus dermestoides, assembly GCA_963942485.1. Taxonomy (NCBI): domain Eukaryota; kingdom Metazoa; phylum Arthropoda; class Insecta; order Coleoptera; family Cucujidae; genus Pediacus; species Pediacus dermestoides. The sequence goes on along the minus strand of CAWWDI010000055.1, from coordinate 511,360 downwards.
TTAACTTAATTTCTTTAGGAAAAGTAATTATTGTGATACTATCCGTATAAGAAAGTCAAGTGTTGGGCAAATCAGATATTTTTTTTACGGTATTCTAAATGGGGAAACATATCAACGATTTCTACAATAGTAAATTGTATAACTAGCCTAGAAACTAGAGTTTTGCGAGTGCGAGTAGGGTTTGCGAGCAGAGGCCGTAGGCCGAGGCCCGCAACTACGAGTACTTGAAACTTTAAAATCGCATTATTTCAAAAACTTTCCTCTTCAACCTAATACTTTTTTTACACATTCTAATTAAAAAAAAAATCTAGTTTTAAAATCCAAAAGAAAAACTATAGTGTTTCATTTGAAAATTGAAAGTTGACGTAATTTCCGGTTAGACGGAAAACAGCACAAAAATAAAAACAAAGTGATTAAATGCAAAAAATGTTTCTAAGTATGCCTGCAAAGTTCCAAAACTCTATCTTTAATAATAAGCAAGAAAAAGGTGCTGTACCAACTAAAAAAATCACCCGGTATATTAAAGAATAATTGTATAAGGAACCTCCAACGACTGCAAATAAAATGAAGATAAGAATTACTTCAGCCTTCAGGACGATAACTCCACAAGTGCTCCTAAATACGCAAGAGCCTTTTAATCGTCGAATCGGTACGTGTCTTCAGGAGAACGGACGTCACTTTCAGCATATGATACATTCACACTTTTTCATCTAAAATTACATGTAGAATCTGAAAATATATTAATATATAGAGTGTTCCATTTAAAATAACAAAGTAAGTAGCTGTCCAGCCGTAATTAAACACCCTGTATAAATGGAAATAACTTTAGGTTATGGAACAGTAAATTTCTAACAACTTTTGTCTTTACAAAATTTTTCTATTTCCAAACCTAACGAATTTGCTGTCAGCATAACACTGACATTTTGCTTGACACTGTGCGGTGAGAAAATCACCTTGACAACCATAAACAAACACAAAAAACTCCCGCATATCAGGGAGGGAATGGCTACACAAGTGAGAAATGTTACCTCCACTCCCAGGGCCGGCTATAGATGTAATGACGCCCGGGGCGTATATGAAAAAACGGGCCCTTTTACGCTTCTTATAGTCAATTGTTTTTAATTTTTTTTTCGGAAAATTAATGGTAATTTATTAACAGTACCAAAAAGTCTTAAATTTATTCAAACACAATTTTTTTTATTACACTAGTCGCCCTGACCCAAGACCACCTTCCACTCTAAACTAAGGAACAATAGTCTGTTTCCTCAAATCTATTTAAAATCCCTTCTGTAACGAAGTCACTTTTATTGTATTAATTAATTACAGATTCCTGTAGAACCCGAGTCTCCGTCCTACAAACTCCCGTCCCCTCTCCTATAGATGGCACTACAACTTGTATCCCACCGCTACTCTATCGGTAAAAACGCTAATCCGCGATTCCCTGATAGATGGCTACATTTATAAAATCTCACCACTCCCAGTCAAACAAATGCCCTTATAAGAAACCCGGATCAGTCGCACCCTCAGTGCTATCCGTACCATTTTCACAGTACTATCCCGTCCAAGTAGTACACGACTTCCAAGTGCGATACCCGAAAAGTTGTGTGCCATCACCGTCAATAGTTACAAGTAAGTATGCTGGGGACTCCCAGGGTAAGCCGAATTTCTGCCGTCGGATTTTCCGATTAGCCGTGTTTGTGTGCGATACTGTGCCAACCCCACATTTCCGCTCCCCTGGCTTTCATTAGTGTTGGGCTTTCGAGCCATCCACCAGGAGTCAGTTACCCACCTAGTGTCCGATTCTAGTATATATCCCCGACTCTCTTGGGTGCTGGGCTTTCGAGCCATCCACCAAGAGTCAGGATATACCCTTGGCTTTCTGGGCGTCGGGCTTTCGAGCCATCCACCAGAAGTCATCAAACTCCGTTCCTGCTCTAACCTCGACTCTCGTAGGTGCTGGGCTTTCGAGCCATCCACCAGGAGTCGCCCCCAAAAGTATATTTGGCGAGTATCACAACAACACTGCGGTCTGACGATTTGACTGCCGAGTTCGGAACCCTGTGATGAACTAGTGTTCTTATCTTCCGCTTAAACACCGCTGCATGAACAAACCGTCATCCCCTTGCTACAACCGTCACCCCCCCCCCCCCCTATCCTGACTAGAAATTCTGCCCGTTAACGTGGGACTACACCCCCCCGTATAAGTTTACCTATATGAATATATTGTTAATTTATCTTTTTACCTGAATGATTATTTTCCTTATTTAAACCAATCGTTTCATTTCCCTCGTATAACATCCCTTCCTGCAAACCGGTACATTTCCTATCCCGAATTCCATACAATTAAAGCCTGCATCGGAGTTCGCCACCTCCCCAGTCTAGAAGATCTGACCCCTGGAGTACCGTGTCTTCACTGCAGCTACCTGAGGTGTCACGTGGAGTAAACCACTCGAATAAATCTGGCGCTCGAGATCCCCTTTCCCCTTAATTAACCCCTTACCCCGACGAAGTACGTCACACTTCCAATAACAAAAACCATATGTGTGAAAGTTATATTTTCCACAAAAATGCAATTTGTATTTTCTTCAAAATGTCCAAATAGTTTTAACCAATAAATTGCACTGACCTCCCGGCACTAGATTTAACAACGACTACGTAATTTAAACCGTAACTAATTGAACATTTTCTAAACTATATTGTAAGATCTCAATCCCCACAAAGACGATAACCCAAAAAGTTGCATTGGACCCTTTAAATGTAAATAAATTTATTTTTTTCTGTTTTTGTTTGTTTATTTCCAAATGTCACAACAAAAAATACACCAAAATGTGTTTTAAAAGAAGTTTCACCTAAAAAAGTAGGCGGCCCTGCCCACTCCTTATTTTCCGCGACTACCCTAGAAAGGCGACTTTGTACCCGCATTTCACCCAAATAAAGTAGGAACAGGTATGAGAAAATAGTAGTTTATGTAACAAGGTAGGAAGTAGATTCTGACGAGTGTGAAAATTGCGCCAGAGCGAAGCGAGGGCGCAAGAACACGAGGCTCTTACCTGTACGAAAATGGCCACTTCTTTGGCTTGAAACGTGAGAACAAATTATAACAGCATAACACTGACATTTTTGCTTGACACTGTGCAGTGAGAAAATCACCTTGACAATCATAAACAAACAAAATAACTCCCGCATATCAGGGAGGGAATGGCTACCCAAGTGAGAAATGTTACCCCCACTTCTTATTTTCCGCGACTACCCTAAAAAGACGACTTTCTACCCGCATTTCCCGCAAATAAAGTGGTCATTTTCGTGTAGGTATGAGAAAAAGATTATTCTCATTTGTTTACTTAACTTGACTTATTCAGCTCTATAATTTTTGTGGCATTTGTATAATTTACCTGGGATAATTCTTTGTTTTAATGATATTTATTTTAACTTTTGCTGAAATTACATCAGAATTTTCTGTGCAACATATCAACTTGTTTATTACTTGTATAACCTTTTTGTTATGTTTGATTGATCTGCTTAGACTATCATGTACAATCTGCAACGAGGGAATACACTGCAAGGCTAATCAACCTCTAGCGCGGTGTGGTGTACCTATAGGCACAGAACACTATTAATCAGAATGGTATCTTTTCCTTTAAAAAGATATCGCGCATTTAGCGTGCGCATAGCAGCCATGTTCATAGGGATCTATCTCCCACTTGCTTGCTCCCACTTTCGGCTAGCATGCGATTGCGCTTTAGCTCATTGTTAGAAAGATCCCCAAGAACCTGGCTGGCATTCTAAATCGGGCATTTTTACATCAAAGGTGCCGACACCGAGATACCATTCTGATTAATAGTATCCTGTGCTATAGGCGACTGAATTTAAGCTCGCAGCGCCATAGTCGCAGCTAATGGAACTCTTTTCTCCATGATGGTTGTTTATTTAATCTATTCACCTCTCCTCAATTTTTCACGTTAGATTGTGGTCGTGTGTGATTAAAAAGTTAAAAACTTATCGGAACAAGTGTAGACCGGTCTCAATTTCTACATAATGTTTGCCGGCTTTTGGAAATAAGTGGAAACTTATTCCGGAATTTGTCTTCGACCACGATGTACACTGAGGTACTGAACAGTACAAATTACTCGTAGAACTCATTGTTAACGAAAAACTGGGAAAAATTTCCCGGTAAAGCCACGAAAAACCTCCACTTGACACTAAAGAAATAATGTATTTATACTGGTGAAAAGGGTTCGTCGATATCACGATAGAGGGCGTAGTCCTTATTTTCAGTTGCTTATACATAATACATAATACATTGTTTTTGTGTTATTAGCTAAAATACCCCGCTTCGAATACAAGGAGTTGGGACATCAAATAGATGCCGTCTACCGGGGGAATGTATATGTCGCAGGCAAATGGTTATTTTAGGCAAATGGCTTTATGATAGAAACTAAACAATTACTAATAGGTATTTCTTTATAGAATATTTTGGAGCAGTACCATTTTGTTTTATCATACTGTACGATCATAAAAAGGTCGATTTATTAGATTATCCCTTAAGGTGTTTATTTCAAGACTGATAATTTGGCATATTATGTGTTTTCTTTCTATGAGCTTGAATAAAAGTTGTTTGTGATCGCCAAAATTGTTTTATTCTTTGCGTCTACACAGAACTCTAAAAGAACACGACAGGGAATTTAAATGCTAATTATTTCTCCAGATATGAAGGGGGCCTTTAAGGTTAAGCTTCGCACAGATCTGAAGTAGAAGTGTTGAGTTTGGGAAACATAGGTAGAGTTAAAAAATCATTAAAACGTTATTAGAAAGCAATTAAAATGGGTTCTATGACTTATAATCCCTGGACAAAAGATATTGAAGACAAAATATACTTGGACGAAATATCCTTAAGATAAAATATTATTTATTTGCTCTACAGGCCGTGTAGGCCTAGGGCTACAAAATATCAATACTATATATCATTTTATATTATTATTAAGTACATGATTATATAACTCGATTAATTGTTACTCTTCACCATTTTTCGTGGAGCGCTCTCTGCACTATCGCTCGCCACTCCCTTCTGTTTGTTGCTATCTCTTTCCAATTTCTAACTCTCAACACTTTCAAATCCTCTTCCAAGCTGTTTATCCATCTCTTTCTTGGTCTTCCTTTTCTTCTTTTTCCTATCGGTTTTCTGCTTAGAACTAATTTTGGTAATCTCTCCTTAGTCAATCTTTCCACATGTCCCAGCCATCTTAACCTTTGTGCTTTGATAACTGCTATGATACTGGGGTTTTTATTTAATTCTTCCAATTCGCGGTTTGTTCTTCTCCTCCATCCCTCCTCCGTTCTTATTCCTCCATATATAGCACGTAACATTTTTCTTTCCCATCTTTTCATTTTTTCTTCTTCCGTTTTATTCATCACCCACGTCTCACAGGCATATGTGGCCGTAGTTCTCACAACTGTTGTATATATTCTCTCTTTTGTCTTTCTCGATACATATTTGGATTTCATTAGCTTTTTCAGGCTTCCGTACTTTCGGTTACCTTTTGCTATTCTTGCCTGTATTTCTTGACCTTCATGACCATTTTCTTCTACAATTACCCCCAGATATACGAAATTTTTCACTCTCTCGAAGACACATTCCTTATTGCTGTTTGTTATCAAGGTCAGGTTGCCTTGGTTCTCTAGTGGATTTTGTGTTTGTCCCATAACCATATATTTTGTTTTATTTTGGTTTATCTCCAGTCCGAAATTCTTTGCTTCTTGTTCTATTCTTCTTACGACCCTTATTAGTTCATTTTTCGTTCTTGCTATGATTGTTAAGTCATCTGCAAAGGCCATACATTGGTTGTCCTTGTTAAATATCGTCCCTTCATTTTTTATGTTACTATTTCTTATTATTACTTCCAGTGTCAAATTGAATAATGTTGTTGATAGGGGGTCTCCTTGTCTGAGTCCTCTTCTTACTTCAAACTCTTGCGACTCTTCTCCCTTCCATGTTATTTTGTTTTTTGTGTTCTCGAGAGTCATTTTCGTTATTCTGATGAGTTTTTTTGGGATTCCTAACTGGTGTATTCCTTCATACATTTTTCTCCTATTTATTGTATCATATGCTTTCTTGAAGTCGACGAATAACGCATGGAGTTCTGTTTTATATTCGTAATTAGTAACTTGCAATTCTTTGAGGGTGAAAATTTGATCTGTCGTAGCTCTATTGTTTCTAAAGCCCGCTTGGTATTCCCCCAGGACCCTTTCAGTGTGTATGTTTAATCTTTTTCTTATTATTTGTCCTAACACTTTGTAACAGGTGTCTAGCAGCGCTATGCCCCTATAGTTTTCACATAATGCTGGATCCCCTTTCTTATATATTGGACATATTAGGGCGCTTGACCAGTCCTCCGGCATTTGCTCTCTTCTCCAGATTTGTTTTATCATTTCCGTGATTTTCTCACGTAGTAGACTCCCTCCCTGTTTCAGCATTTCTGATGTTATGTTACTTTCCCCTGGGCTCTTGTTATTTTTCGAAGCTTTAATTATGTCTTCTATTTCTTCATTTGTTGGTTCTTCCATATTATCTCCGTCTTCTTCTTGCCAAAACAGTTCCTCTTCTTCTTCCATCTCCCCCTCATTTAGTAAATTATCAAAATGCTCCTTCCACTCCTCTAATATTTCTTTGTGTTCTGCTATTAATATTCCCTCTTTGTTCTTTAAGTAACTTTGTCCGCTGCAATAACCTTTCTCTATTTTTTTTACTTCTTGGTAGAAAGATCTAACCTCTTTATTTTGGAACTTTTCCTCTATTTCCTTCAGTCGTATTTCATTATATTGACGTTTTTTTGTTCTACATAGCCTCTTCAATTCTTTTCTTTTTTCTTTGTAGTTTGTCACATTTCCTACATTCTTGTTTGTTAGCATAAGTTCTCTTAGTCTTTTCTTTTTCTGTGTAGCTCTCTCGCACTCCTCATCAAACCAGTCTTTCCTTTTCAGTTGTCCCCTTTTTGCTGGTATTACTTCTTGGTTTGTATCTGTTATTATCTGCTTTAATTGGTTCCACATGCCATCAATTCCCGCTGACATTTTTACTTTCTCCAATCTTTTGTTCATCTCATCTTGGTACTCCTTACTTACTATTGTGTCTTTCAGTCTTTCTATGTTATACCTTTTCTTTCTTTTTGGGTTTTCTTTTGTAATTTTGGTATTTTCTATTAGATTTTTACATGTGATTTTGACTAGAAGGTGATCAGAGTCGGCTTCGGCTCCTCTCATACTTCTCACGTTTATGATTTTATTCATGTGTTTTCTCTCTATTAAGACATGGTCAATCTGGTTTGTTATTCTACCATCCGGTGATTGCCAAGTCCCTTTATAAATTTCCTTTCTTTGTATCTGTGTGCTTCTAATTACCATATTCCGTTCCAACGCAAAATTAATCACTCTTTGACCATTATCATTCGATGTATCATGCTTACTATAAATTCCTACTACCTCTCTATATATGTCTTCCTTTCCTATTTTCGCATTGCAGTCTCCTAGGGTAATTTTAATGTCATGCTTAGGTAATCTTTCGTATTCGTTCTCCAGGATCTCGTAAAATATTTCTTTTTCTTCATCTTCTTTATCTTCTGAGGGGGCGTGTATGTTTATAATACTGATGTTTCTTTCCCTTCCTTTCAATCTTAAGGAGCATATTCTATCAGAGATAGGATCAAACCTCATCACCTTTTCTTTAAGTCTCTTCGTCATTAAAAATCCCGTTCCCAGCATTCGGTTCCTTCCACCACTTTTAAATAGTATCATGTTATCTATTTCCATAATGCCTGATCCCAGCTGTTTTGTTTCTTGTAACGCAACAATGTCTATTTTATATCGTTTTAATTCTCTTACTACTTGTTTTAGACCCCCAGCCACATATGTTCCCCTCACATTCCATGTTGCCATGGTCCATTTCGTTTCATTTTCTTTTTTTTTCATTAAGTTCACTTCCAAGTCTTTATCCCTTTCCGTTGCCAAGTCTGTCATCCTTTCATTTCCTAACTGTTCGCTTGTTCTTCTCATGTCCATTTCCATAGCCTGTGTCGTGATCCGTTTACCTCTAAGTTCTAGTTTTTTTGTGTTATTCTTTGAATAATTGTTTTCTCGCATATTCCTTTTTCTCTGTTCCATGTCCATTCTTCATCATTAATTATTAGCTTTTGGAAACCCACTTTTACTTTGTTTCCAGCTGTTAACTCTTCTTTGGCCATTTTTCTTATTTTCCCCTGTATCTCCCTTTCTTCTTTGCTCATGTCATCATTTATAAACACTTTCAAATTCTCCAGCTTGCTTAGCTTATTCTTGTTCTTCATTATTTTCTCCTTATCCGTTGCATTGTTCAGTTCCATTAGGTATACTTTTTTGCTTAGCCTTCTTGCCCCCTTTATTTTTATCTCTAACTGCATAGCCCTAGTTATGAAGTTTTCTATTTCCTCTCTTATCAAATTTTGATCATATGTATCTATGTCTATTCCTTGGATTACGACGTTGTTTCTCCGTTTTTCCTTTTCCAGACTATCTACTCTTTTTTCCGTTACCTGGATTTTCTGTCTCAAAGTTTGGTTCTCTTGTTTTACTAATTTAGTTTCCTCTCTGAGTTCCGATATCTCTTTTCTATATTCTTTCTGTTCCGCTCTTAATTCCTTCATTTCTATTGTTAAGTTTTGTAGCATGTCCAAAACCCTCTCCATTTTATCCTCCTTTTCTTTTCCACTCATAGGCGATCTCTGTGTTCTTTTGCTTCTATTAAAAATGTCCACCTTGTCTTCCAGCCCTCTTTTCTTTCCTCTCTCATCGGTTGAGCAATCGTCGCTATCCATAATGATTTACGCTTCGGTTCTTGGTTTTTCCTTCTTTAAAAGTCTCTTGATTTAACCTTGATTTGCCCTCGCGGAGGTACACAAACTATATTCTGTTATTTTCCCTGAGTCTGAGTTTAATGGAGAAATCCGGCAACACCGCTTTTCGCCCGGTCAGCGCTTCGCCACTGATGGCCACTGTTATCTATTTAACCTCGCACACTATTTACAATTGTTTTCACTTGTCCCAACTATTTTCACCGTTATTTTTATATCCGCACTAAGCTCACACTTTGTTTATTTTAATTGACGTATTTATATGGTATTTTGCTTCACTACACCCCTCGATTCTCAAGTTTAATGTAGGTGAAAACTCAAATACAACTTATCGTACTTAGTGCCCTTGACACCATTGGTTAAGCTTCGCACAGATCTGAAGTAGAAGTGTTGAGTTTGGGAAACATAGGTAGAGTTAAAAAATCATTAAAACGTTATTAGAAAGCAATTAAAATGGGTTCTATGACTTATAATCCCTGGACAAAAGATATTGAAGACAAAATATACTTGGACGAAATATCCTTAAGATAAAATATACTTGGATGAAATTGTTAAAAAATTATTATTATCAGAATATACATTCAATACTAAACATATTAATTAGTAAATAAAAAAGAAACAAAAAAAAGAAAGATCAAATAACATCAACTAACCACAATTCCAATAATTCAAAAGAGATCTGACATAGGGGCGGAGCTTATTTCAAATATTACAATATGGCCGTCGCTAGTACGCTGTCACTTCTAAAATACACGGGAAAAGATAGGAGTGAATTTTTTTAATGTCGATTTCCGCAGCCGAAATTTGCTCTTGGTTCTTGCACCGAGACAAATCCAAGCCAGCAAAGAGGGGGAGTAGGTATAGGTACCTATTAATTGCCTAATCCTAACAAATATATTATTGTGTATGTAAATAAAATTCGTTTAGGCGTCATTTTATGCACTAAAATAATGTGTAGGTAAATGCGTTTTTAAGTTTTTGATTGCTTTCAAGTTACAGTCGAAAACTAAAAAAAATACCTATCCTCTTGAGGTCTATAACTTTTATCGCCTGTACAAAAGTCTAGTCTTAGAAAGCAGAAAAAAAAATAGTTAGTTTTGTACAATTTCAAATTTGGAACTTATCAAATTGATTTTTTTGATGCTTCGTTCGATTATGATGTGATTTTTAGAAGTTGTGGAGCGCTAGATGCTAGTGTTTGTTATAGATGCACAGATAATTTTTTCTTCCAATACTTACATATAGCTTTAAGTAAGAATATATTCGAATGTTTTACAGGGAGTAGGGAGCTGCTATTGCAACCCACAATCGCGCAATAACATTGTGTTTTTTTAGAAGCATTGGGAGTTGGATTCACGTAGCTCATATTTTTATACTGTTAATAAAAAGATTTTAAAAAATTAAAACATTTGTAATCTGACATCTCCGACGTACTAACCATGGCATAAAAACATTTTTTTTATACCATGGTACTAACGATAGTTCCGCCTGGCGCCAAAAGATGTCGAGTCAGAAATGTCAGATCTCTATTCAAATTTTAATATAAAGAATTAACTTTTTACGATTTAATTTAATAAAATATTTCAAAATTACACAATATATAAATACATATTAATAAACCACATCGAGGGAACGATGTAGAAATCTTTGGGTGCTTGATTTTGTCCAAGAATATTTTATCTCAAAGATATTTTGTCCAAGAATATTTTGTCTCTAGGATATGTTATCTAAGGATATTTTAACAAGGATATTTTGTCCAAGGATCAAAACGCCGATTACCATTAAAATGTACTTACGTTAATGACTGTATTGCAGACATCTTAAGTGGTGAGTCATAACTTTCATTTTGATAATTGCAATTGATAATAAATATTTAATAATAATATAGAGTTTATAAAAAATTTCGATTAAATTGGAATAACATGTCATTATTTAGCTGGTATTTCGATATGAGATTAATATTTTTCGATTAAATTAGAAATAAATTGAAAAATTTATTTATGAAATATTAATTATACAGGGTGTTTCAGGATTAACTGGAGAAACTTAAAATCTGAATTCAGGACCTCAAAATAAAAAAAAAATTCTATGGAGGCATGTCCGGAAACGTTTCGTTAAAGAGTTACGCCCCTCCAAGGATGGATGCTGAAATTAGGTTTTTAATTTTTTTCTCAAATTTGGATCAAGATAAAAAAATGAACTTTGGTAGGGATTTTCTACTAATGGTGACAGTTCTAAAGAATAATTTTTGAATCATCCCTTATCGATAAAAGGGGTGAAATCAGCAACTCCTCTTTAATTTTTTTATTGAAACTCTTTAACGGACCCGAATTCTGTCATATAAAAAATTGCTCTGGAAAGCTAGATTCATTTAGAAAGTATTTTATCTCGTTCACTTTTTTCATAGAACTGACAGGTACTTAAGTGCTAGTAACATCGGGTTATTAATTATTATTAAAATCATTTTTACTAAAAGGGTCCGTTTTACTAATAATTAGGTAATAATTAATTACTAGTAACTCGTTCCTAAAAGTTTAATAAAATACGGTTATTTGACAGCAGCCTGCTGGCCATTTCCCATTTGATTAAATAATGCAATAATTTCCAAAATAACCACGTGGATCGGGACTACTTTATTTTTTTATTTAATTATTATTAAAGGGGCGTAACTCTTTAACGAAACGTTTCCGGGCATACCCCCATAGAAAACTTTCTCCTTATTTTGAGGTCCTAAATTCAGATTTTAAGTTTGTCCAGTTAATCCTGAAACACCCTGCAGTTTAGATTTTTCAATTAAAATAAGTTAGTGGCTGTATTGGTACAAGAAGTCAAGAAGTAGGTAGGTATTATTATAAATCTATTAAAATGTATTTACGTTAATGCTATGATTGTGTTGGGGACGCCTTAAGTGGTGAGTCATAAATTTCAAATTGAAATTGATTGGAATGTAGATAATTAAAACGGATTAAGTTACAAAATGGAAGATGTTCTTTATTTTTTAGAAATTTCTCTTCTTCATAAAATGGCATGTTAAAAACTGTTACATTTAGTAAAAAAGTTATAAATATTAGAAACAAATTATTTTAATGAACAAGAAAATTCATGTTAAAAATGAACATGTGTAAAAAGTAAAATATAAATTAAGATTATAAATTATAAATTATAAATATATTGCGGGTGGCAAACCGTTGCAAAATATTATCACTTTATATTTAATTGGCTATTGACAAACACAAATCGCTTATCAACAAATCAAATTAATTTTAAATATATAGAATGACTTGCAACGGTTGAAAGTTTAGTAGTTTAGTACAATAAATTATAAAGAAAGAAATAAAATTTACATCATCCGAATTCCTGCTACAGACTTAATCTAAGTCATCCTTCATTTGTATCATCCACAGAATGGCATTGAATAATATCTTGAATAATATCTTTGTATGGGGTAAACAAGTTCTTAATTTCCAATCTGAAGCAAAAAGTAATACATATTACTAAATCAATTAAAAGAGAAATGTTAATTTTGAAAAGAACAATCATAAAATTAATAGATTATTGGACGTGATCAAACTTGAAAAGGCAATTTAGTAATTGCCATTTCATGTTCGATTTTATTAGAATATACAAAAAAATCCAACAAACCTAATTGGAACTGGCAATTTGGATTCATCCAAATGATATTTTCTAATTGCCAACATAGTTAAAGTTGACAAATTTGGATGAATATCACATAAGAACATGTCTCTATAGCATTTACGCTTGTGATTTATAGAGAATAGTTTTTTGTTTTCAGTACTGAAAAACAAGAGTTTAGAATTTTTTTAAATGAAACTTGAATAATCTTACCCAATGCCACCGATTAAAAACCATCGATTATCAATGACCACACTCCCACAATTACTTCTTTTACATGGACCATCAACGCCGTTCATGTACACATTTTTCCACGTGCCGGTAGTAGGATTGAATTCAAACATGTCGTTCAAATACTCGTTATATTCTACTTGAAAGCCACCAAATATATACATTTTTTTATTGTAAACAACTAAAAAAAAATATTTATAAATTATATTATAATTTCAGAAAAAATTGTAGATACAAATTCAATAGCGGTAGAGTTCAATTCTGTAAGAAGTACATAGGTGGAGCCAAGGAGCTACAGAGCAGTGGCGTAACGAATGAGCATGAACCGACAACAGAGATAACAACTTAACAACTGAATCCTGAATCATACTCCACGCTCCACGTAGACCACGTCTACGGTCCACGCCACTGAATTCAAGCCAACGTGAATGCTGACATGCGCGCTAACAAATCGTTTAATAATTGGTAATCTGGCGCTGTTTTATGGCATGTACACTTCTGTTCACTAAAAATGCATACACTTACATTTTATTTGTGTAAACTTGACTTTAATGTCACTGTCAGACAACAATCGTAATATCCGTTCAGTTCATATTCAAGATTTTCAAAAAGTGTTCATTCATCTTTTGCAAACATGGAAACAGATGTAAGGCAAATTTACGTAGCTAAAAAAATGCAAAAATTGCTCTCAAGACTTGTATGCTTTTTCAGTGAACAGAAGTGTACTTCTTACAGAATTGAACTCTAATGCATGTTTTATTATGTATTAAAGGCGTAAAGAGGCTTTTAAGGCCCGAAGCCTTATTTCAAACCCGAGGCGTAGCTGAGGGCTAGGAAAAGGTTGTAGAGCCTTAAAAGCATGTTACGCCAGAAATACATACATTATTTTATGCACAGATTAAGTATTTATCTCAAATAATTAAATATGTCTCAAGCCGCTTGAAGTACGTTACTATAGTAACAACAGCAAACAAGGTCCATTTGAACTTTTTTCATAAATTATTGTTTACCTCAGTTGTGATCCAGAATTTTTGATGGATTTTTCATTAGACGAAGATGTGATGGCTTGCAAAGCCGAAATTAATAAGCTGGCTGAGACGGCAAGAAGTATAGTGGTTTGATACCCGAAAAAACAAAAATTTTTTACAAAAAAACTTACAGTGAGCAAACAGTAAACAGCTCTGACTTTAAATTGACGTTTTATTGTTTAATAATAAAATAATAAAGGCCACGGGCCATAAAGAGTCGTTTTTGTTCAGGTAAGTCAGGTAATAATAACCTAATTATTATGTAAGTATCTGTGCATAATAGTTACTTATACAACATGTATTTAAAGCGACATTTCTTTGCACGGTGAGAAAAGTTCAAAAACCGAGCCAAAGGCAAGTTATTTATTCCTAAGCATTTACAAGGAACGTTCTTTAACAGCATATTCGATCATAGACATATTTAGTACAGTTGCCGCAATGGAAAATGCGACCCAAATTTTAGGTCAATAATAAGTTATACGAAGCAGATTTTCGTTTCCAAAAAATTTCGTGATAATTTGAGAAATGAGGCTTTAAACATAGTTATGTGATCATAATTATTAAAAAAAAATGTAAATGAGTTATGAGGAAAATTCAAACTAAACTCATAGTTGTTAATAAAAAATTACTAATTTATTATAAAATAAAAATTTTACTTATAGTCTAAGATCCGAAGTAGGGTCGTCCTTCACCCATCTGTTTACCGGATGAAACTGATTTTATATCAAAGGTAATGTTTTAAGAAATATATCGCACATAGGTTGCCTAATGAAATATGGTCATGGCTATCTTTAATTTCATAAAATGTCATAATTTTTTTTTTATTATTTCACTTACTTGCTTACCGATATAATTTAATACCAATCGAAAGAATAAAGTATAAGGAACATAAAAAAATATTTACAAAAATTTATTATAAAACGATTGAAATACAAAAATATCTGATGTGCCCAACACATGACTTTCTTATACATTGCCATGATACAGTTTTAATCTTTGGAAAATACTGAAGGGGTAGCCAATAATCACATGCTGTCGACATTCAACACGTTATTAATATAAAATCACATTTATTTATTACTAGCTGTCCCCCGCGGGCTTCGCCACACGATAGTTTTCTGTCTTGCTCCGTTTTTTCAATAATATTTAATTGTATTACAATATATCAATATTACACAATAAACACGCCACCACGATGCTGCCATTGCCGTCGATTTTTTCAATAATAATTATAGGTACAGTTAATTTCACAGAAATCGACTACACC
Source organism: Pediacus dermestoides (assembly GCA_963942485.1). Taxonomy (NCBI): domain Eukaryota; kingdom Metazoa; phylum Arthropoda; class Insecta; order Coleoptera; family Cucujidae; genus Pediacus; species Pediacus dermestoides. The sequence continues at coordinate 496,322 of CAWWDI010000055.1, read as the reverse complement.
TAATATTTCAGGGAATCAGGGAAATATTAGCACCAAAAAAATTAGCACCAAAACAAGTGACAGTTACCTGATGACATTTTTAGGTTTTTTAGGAATATCTTGAAAAATAAACAATTTATGAAATTTTTTTATTCTTTAACATTGATTTAGAATTGAATTTTGAACAAATTTTGTTTGAACTTTTTTTTGAAATTCTGTCAAGAAAAATTCAAAAAAACTAGATATTCTTAAAACACTTTATATTTCTCATAGCGCGCGTTGATAGTTGAATCCGATGGTCGAGGTAGACCATGTGTTTCATTATATGGCTGCCAAACGGAAGGTCCCGGGTTCGAATCCCAGAAGGACCGGTCCATTAGTTTTTTTTTATTTTACTGGTTTCTATGGTAAACAATAATAATGAATAAATAAATGTAATTTCATAACGGGAGATTTTTTTAAGTGAGTAATAGGTCAAAAATCTAAAATAAAACACATTTTTGTCGTAAAATTCGGTTATAATGAGTGGGACAAGGACAGATTTATGCGTATTGCAATAAGTGCGACAGAGACTATTTGAAAATTGCTGGAAACCTTCACAATTTTTACAAGAAATTTAACTTAATTTCTTTAGGAAAAGTAATTATTGTGATACTATCCGTAAGTTTAAGAAAGTCATGTGTTGGGCACATCAGATATTTTAGGAATATCTTGCAAAATAAACAATTTATGAGATTTTTTTATTCTTTAACATTGATTACAATTAAATTTTGAACAAATGTTGTTTAAACTTTTTTTTGAAATTCCGTCAAAAAAATTTCAAAAAAACGAGATAGGTATTCTAAAAACTCTTATACAGGATGGTCCAGGTTGAACGTCATTAATTTTGGGAGGTGATAGAGCATCATGAAAAGAGTAGACTTATATTGGAAAACTGTGCTCAAAAATGTTTTATAACAAAGATACAGGGTGTCAATGTTTAAAATAAAAACTCGTTTTCTTAACATAACTTCTAAACCACTTGAACGATTTCCATTAAATTTCGCGCACAGAGTAATGTAGTACACCTCAAGATAATGATAGGGTTCATTTATAAAAAAAATCTCCAGTGGCGTAGATACTGGGGGCCATTCCACTTTTCCCTACAGTTTTTGACGCCACTGGATATATTGCGAGGAAAATACAATTTTTGGATTGTCTGTTTAATTTAGAGAAAATAGTTACTCTCTACAAATTTTAATTTAAGGTTTCATTTTTGGGATATTTGAGTTTGAAGGTTTGGAAACACAATATCAAATGTTGTGCTGAATTAAAGAAAATTTCGGTTAGGTCTGAAAAATCCGGAAAATTGCCATCAAGTCTTGACAGCGATTAATTCCGTGGCTAAAAAAGCTCGAAAATGTATCAAAGCCTATTTTGAGAACTTATTATTTTCAAGAGTAACTATTTCCTCTAAATTGAACAGACAATCCAAAAATTAATGACGTTTAATCTGGACCACCCTATATTTCTCATAGTGCGCGTTGAATCCTAAATCCGACAGCCGAGATAGACTAGTGACTAAAGGAACTTGACTGCCTAACGGAAGGTCGCGGGTTCGAATCTCAGAAGGACCATTATTTTTTTTATTTTACTGGTTTCTATGGTAACGAAGACAATAATAAATATCTGATGTGCCCAACACATGACTTTCTTATACATTGCCATGATACAGTTTTAATCTTTGGAAAATACTGAAGGGGTAGCCAATAATCACATGCTGTCGACATTCAACACGTTATTAATATAAAATCACATTTATTTATTACTAGCTGTTCCCCGCGGGCTTCGCCCCACGATAGTTTTCTGTCTTGCTCCGTTTTTTCAATAATATTTAATTGTATTACAATATATCAATATTACACAAAAAACACGCCACCACGATTTTTTCAATAATAATTATAGGTACAGTTAATTTCACAGAAATCGACTACACCTAATATTTCCCTGATTCCCTGTGTTACAATGCCTTTGTTTGATTGACGTTTACTGTCAAATTGACAAATTAAGTACTTATTTGCATCCGTCTTCAAAAATCAAAATGCCAAAACTTACTGAACGACTCATGATAAAAAATAACCTAATTTCTGTGAAATTAACTGACGAGAGGCTAATCGCAGCAAAATATTCCATCAAATTCAAGGTCACGTGTAAGGGCAAGGGTTATTCCGGCATCATCTTATGGTACCGATTTATGCTATTATTTAAAGGAAAAAAAAACTATACAAAACAACCTAACCTGGTCCGTGACTTATAATCGCTCCGAATAAATAAAGCATTTAATTAAAATAAAAAAAAAGAAGGGTAATCTATGGAATCGAACCAGCACCGTGTGGATTACTAGGCAGATTCTCTACCCACTGCGCCACGGCGGCTTGTGCTAGAAGTGGTATTTGTTCTGGATAAGAAGAGTACACGGAATACTTTGCTGCTATTAGCTACTCCTATTAACTGTACATATTACAATATGACACAAAAAACAAATCAACGACCGCGTAACAACCGGTGGTAGTTTCGCCACCACAATGCTGCCGTAGCCGTCGATCTTTTCAAATAATAATATTGCTACAATCGATTTCCTCAACGGTATAGATTTCTGTAATTTATATAAAGTACTTTTGTAACTGAGTGATGGATGGCGCTACTATATGAAAAATAATTTTTGGCGGAATTTCAAAAAAAAGTTCAAACAAAATTTGTTCAAAATTTAATTCTAAATCAATGTCTAAGAATAAAAAATTGTCGTAAATTGTTTATTTTTCAAGATATTCCTAAAAAACCTAAAAATGTCATCAGGTAACTGTCACTTGTTTTGGTGCTAGATGAAAAACATTGAATGTGGCACCCACAAATTTGTTCTTAATTTGTTCTTAAATATGAAATTTGAATCAAATCCGAGAAGTCGTTTTTGAGTTATGGTGGATACAGACAAACACACACACACAGACACACAGACACACAGACAGACAGACATCATGTCGAAAATGGTCAAAATGGATTCAGGGGCCCTCAAAACGTGTAAATCCATCAAAATCTCGAAGTCGAAAAAAATCACGATTACTATACTTCCTTATACTACGTTTAAGAAAGTAAAAAATATAACTTGAAAATTTTTAAATTACTGAACTTTATTCAAGATCCGATTCATCGGAACTTACTTGACTACTATCTAATTCTGCAAATTCGTTTTCATTTTATTTTTCTATCATTTGCAAAATATCGTATATTTTCAAAGGCATCTGGTCTCCAACAAATCCTGTTGGTTTTAAATAGCCGTCTAAAAACCAACCGCAGTTTTCAGGGCGCAGTTTTACACAATCAGCATCAGTTGCATTAAGCCACATGGAATTGACATAAATAGTACTCAAACTTTTTTGAATTAGTGATGTCCAGCACGGTGGTATAGTGTTTGAGTCAAAAGATTTTATTTTTTTTTAAACTGTTCATTGTCTTCTTTTGCAGAACAATTTTTAAGAAAAATGCGATACCTCGCAAGTAAGTGAAATAATAAAAAAAATTCTTTTTGACATTTTATAAAATTAAAGATAGCCATGACCATATTTCATTAGGCAACCTATGTGCGATATATTTCATAAAACATTACCTTTGATATAAAATCAGTTTCATCCGGTAAACAGGTGGGTGAAGGACGACCTTACTTCGGATCCTGTACTATTAATTTCTGTAGGAAAAGTAATTGTGATACTATCCGTATTAGAAAGTCATGTGTTGGGCACATCAGATATTTTGGTCTATGATGCAGGTGGATGTTTTGAACTGAAACCCGTTTACACAGGACCAATTTTTGTGTCACATTTTCCATGGCGGCAACTGTACCTAGGTAGGTATACACATTTTCAGAATAGTATATATTTCGCATCAAAGGGAAGAAGTGGAGTATTTTTGACGAGATTCATGTAGTTGGCACGAGTGACGTACAAAGGCGCCCCAGGTGCCCGAGCTTTGATCACGAGTACCAACTAAATCGATCGAGTCGAAAAATGTCCCTTCCCCGTGTTGCGAACGATATTTTTTTTACAAGTGTATGTTTTCAGCGTCATTTTATTTTTTATTTATTTTATTTATTTATTAGTGCAATTACAATTACAAATTGTTTACAACGTCACGTAGGTACAGAGTATAAAGTCATAAATACATTGAAAATATCTGCAATACCACATAAAGTAAAGAGTATAATACAAAAGATCTGTAGAGGGGGTCTAAAGGTCAAAAAAGTAAAAAATACCTATTTATATGTCTTTTCCCGGCTCAATGAAAAACGGAACTTTAGAGCCGTTTGACACGACACTAATTTTAGTACTAAATTTTATACACGTGATGCGCGCGCAGATTTAGTAAACTTATTACAATAAATTAGAGCATGTTCTGTTTTTACTTTCTTATACGTAGTATAAGGAAGTATAGTAATCGTGATTTTTTTCGACTTCGAGATTTTGATGGATTTACACGTTTTGAGGGCCCCTGAATCCATTTTGACCATTTTCGCCATGATGTCTGTCTGTGTGTGTGTCTGTCTGTATCCACCATAACTCAAAAACGACTTCTCGGATATGATTCAAATTTCATATTTAAAAGTTTGAACAAATTTGTGGGTGCCACATTCAATGTTTTTCATCTAGCACCAAAACAAGTGACAGTTACCTGAAGACATTTTTAGGTTTTTTAGGAATATCTTGAAAAATAAACAATTTATGAAATTTTTTTATTCTTTAACATTGATTTAGAATTGAATTTTGAACAAATTTTGTTTGAATTTTTTTTTTGAAATTCTGTCAAAAAAATTTGAAAAAAACTAGATATTCTTACAACACTTTATATTTCTCATAGTGCGCGTTGATAGTTGAATCCGATGGTCGAGGTAGACCATGTGTTTCATTATATGGCTGCTAAATGGAAGGTCCCGGGTTCGAATCCCAGAAGGAGCGGTCCATTAGTTTTTTTTTATTTTACTGGTTTCTATGGTACCGAAAACAATAATAATGAATAAATAAATGTAATTTCATAACGGGAGATTTTTTTAAGTGAGTAATAGGTCAAAAATCTAAAATAAAACACATTTTTGTCGTAAAATTCGGTTATAATGAGTGGGACAAGGACAGATTTAGGCGTATTGCAATAAGTGCGACAGAGAATATTTGAAAATTGCTGGAAACCTTCAAAATTTGTACAAGAAATTTAACTTAATTTTTTTAGGAAAAGTAATTATTGTGACACTATCCGCAAGTATAAGAAAGTCATGTGTTGGGCACATCAGATATTTGTAACTACCATATCATTCCTCTCTTTCAATTTTTAACACAGTAAATATTTAAAGTAAATACTCAGCGATCTCATCATGTCCAATATCATAACCAACCTTTTAGTTTTAATTGTAGCAAAGTTAAAATTCTTAAAGCTCGCTCAACTTCAACATTAATTCATTAACGAGAAAGCTGAATTAATAGAAGCTTAACGGGTCTTCACTTGATTTATAATACTTTCAGATGGTTTATTTTCGGTTCAGTTAATGCCTGGCCCTAATGCGATATTATGCCAATTATAGGATATTCTCTATTTTATTGGAATTTAATTTATAATTCCACTAGAATATAATTTATCGAATTGCTAAAATCGCGCGCTCTTCTAATAATGCCAATAATATTATAATACGCAAAATAATTTACGATTACTACTCAAGCTGTTAAACACAACCCCCGAATAAAAAGCAAACTCCTAATTATTGGAAATTGTTTACTACCAAAGAGCGCACAAAATTCGCAATAAATATGCAGATACACAAGCAAATTTGGTTTTTAATACTTATACAAACGATTATGGTGTTGACTTTACATCGATTCTAGAACTATTCACCCCAATATTATACGGTATGTTGTACAACAAATAACCCATGAATATTTAATAGCTCATGTGTGAGTGTACTAAGTGTACAAGTGTGTGTGAGCGGAGTTGAATCCGATGGTCGAGGTAGACCATGTGTTTCATTATATGGCTGCCTAACGGAAGGTCCCGGGTTCGAATCCCAGAAGGACCGGTGCATTAGTTTTTTTTTATTTTACTGGTTTCTATGGTACCGAAAACAATAATAATGAATAAATAAATGCAATTTCATACCGGGAGATTTTTTTAAGTGAGTAATAGGTCAAAAATCAAAAATAAAACACATTTTTGTCGTAAAATTCGGTTATAATGACAAGGACAGATTTATGCGTATTGCAATAAGTGCGACAGAGGCTATTTGAAAATTGCTGGAAACCTTCAAAATGTTTACAAGAAATTTAACTTAATTTCTTTAGGAAAAGTAATTATTGTGACACTATCCGCAAGTATAAGAAAGTCATGTGTTGGGCACATCAGATATTTGTAACTACCATATCATTCCTCTCTTTCAATTTTTAACACAGTAAATATTTAAAGTAAATACTCAGCGATCTCATCATGTCCAATATCATAACCAACCTTTTAGTTTTAATTGTAGCAAAGTTAAAATTCTTAAAGCTCGCTCAACTTCAACATTAATTCATTAACGAGAAAGCTGAATTAATAGAAGCTTAACGGGTCTTCACTTGATTTATAATACTTTCAGATGGTTTATTTTCGGTTCAGTTAATGCCTGGCCCTAATGCGATATTATGCCAATTATAGAATATTCTCTATTTTATTGGAATTTAATTTATAATTCCACTAGAATATAATTTATCGAATTGCTAAAATCGCGCGCTCTTCTAATAATGCCAATAATATTATAATACGCAAAATAATTTACGATTACTACTCAAGCTGTTAAACACAACCCCCGAATAAAAAGCAAACTCCTAATTATTGGAAATTGTTTACTACCAAAGAGCGCACAAAATTCGCAATAAATATGCAGATACACAAGCAAATTTGGTTTTTAATACTTATACAAACGATTATGGTGTTGACTTTACATCGATTCTAAAACTATTCACCCCAATATTATACGGTATGTTGTACAACAAATAACCCATGAATATTTAATAGCTCATGTGTGAGTGTACTAAGTGTACAAGTGTGTGTGAGCGGAGTTGAATCCGATGGTCGAGGTAGACCATGTGTTTCATTATATGGCTGCCTAACGGAAGGTCCCGGGTTCGAATCCCAGAAGGACCGGTGCATTAGTTTTTTTTTATTTTACTGGTTTCTATGGTACCGAAAACAATAATAATGAATAAATAAATGCAATTTCATACCGGGAGATTTTTTTAAGTGAGTAATAGGTCAAAAATCAAAAATAAAACACATTTTTGTCGTAAAATTCGGTTATAATGACAAGGACAGATTTATGCGTATTGCAATAAGTGCGACAGAGGCTATTTGAAAATTGCTGGAAACCTTCAAAATGTTTACAAGAAATTTAACTTAATTTCTTTAGGAAAAGTAATTATTGTGATACTATCCGTAAGTATAAGAAAGTCATGTGTTGGGCACATCAGATATTTTTGTATACAATCTGACTAAATGTGCGTAAATTCGGTGCAATAGTGTACAATGCTGTACAGAAGAAATTGAATTTAGACCTATTGTTCATTATTAATTTTTCAACTAAATCTGCGCGCGCATCACTTGTATGAAGTTTAGTACTAAAATTAGCCTCGTGTCAAACGGCTCTTAGACCCGCTCTACAAATCTAAAATGACGCTGAAAACATACATGTTTATTGTGTAAACAAAAACAATTTGATTGAATTGCCTGTTTTAATAATCCTGCATTATAGAAATCTAGAACATAAAATACATCAGAGATAAAACATGTAGGTACTTACATGCAGAATGGTTTTGTCGGCTCATAGGTACTACACCGTTTTCTTCATAATTATTCCATTTATTTTCAAGGAAATCGTAACGCCATAATTTAGGTGAGCCGTATTCTGTTTTTGGAATTAAGCGGGTGTTCATTGTAACCCAACACAACATACGGCGGGGATCTATTCCTCCAAACATATACATTTGATCACCAATGACAGCAGTTGAGAAAAAAATACGTAGTCCTGGTGCTTGATCTGAACGAAAACATGGTACATTAAGCTATTATATTTTTTTCGTGATACTATTTATACATCGTTATTGCATTATAACAGAACAGATATTTGTACTGTTAAGTCATGTTTAACACCCTAGGTCGTTATATTGATTTAACAGTTCGTCAGCACTACTGTCAAATTTATAAATAGGGTTAAAAGTAAGGAATAAATAATTGAAGTGTGTTTTTATTAAGTATCACGAAAAATTTTGAACAATATACTATAAGGCCGATAAAGCAAACAACTTACTCGGTTGCATCATAAACCTCGTTCGTTATTTGCTATATGTACATGTATCGCCCTAATACCGTTATATAGGTACTATAAAGCTGGCCACAAACTGGCATACATGTGCGTTATACATGTATGCCATACAAGTATGATGCACATGTATGCCAGTGTGTGGCCAGCTTAAAGGACCACGCGCACTGAATCGTCACGTTCGGTGTTTTCAACAAATAAGTATATTTGTTATGTCATTTAGTAAATTAATAAAAATAATAAATAAAATTAATAAAATAAAAAATACCTATTTGAAATAATAAATAAACTAAATTATTGAGTTATTTATTGCGTGAATTATTTTTTTTTTATTTTTATATATTAAAAACACTACTTGAAATATTAGTAGTCCCTAAAAGCCGTCGGACCATTCGGCAATTTTTGCTCCTTCAATCAATCTCTGCCGATGCCGAGACGATCCGGCAAGTCCGAGCCGACCGAATCGAACCAGTGCGCGGGGATTCATTTCATTAGGCTTTTCCACGTGACGTCACAAGCGCTGTGTTCAGCGATCAACTGACTGAACACTTTGACGTTTATATAGTTTCTTGTCATTATAACAAATTAGTGCAGTTGCATAATTATTGCAGTTTTGTATGCTTTAAGGCCCGAAAAGGCGACAATCGGTAAATAAATATTAAAGTTTTAAATAGTCCTTAATACGGAAACTCTCACGAGCCGAGTGATTACTAAATTTAGAAATAGAAATGCCACGGTTTTGTGTTGTGTATGGCTGTGCGAATAACCGCAAGAAAAATCCACATAAACAGTTTTTTGGTTTCTCTTGTACAGGATAGAAGGAGCCAAGATGTTCCTGAAGGAATTGAACGTCGAAAATATCAAAATACGATGTGCACTCAGTGTATGCTCTGACTATTTTGTAAATTGTACGTGTTTCATGTTTACTTTTCTAATTTAATATATGGCTTTAAATCAATTTAATCGATAAAAAAACAGTGAAAAACTAATATATTTATAGTTTGACGTAAGTGATTCAGCGATCATCAGGTCATTGTGACGTACTTGGAAAAGCCTAATTTCATGCATATCAAAACGTGCTGATCGTTTCGAGCCGAGTCGACCGGTCCGATTCGATTCAGTGCGTGTGGTCCTTAAAGATCAGTTATTATCAATATTATGACATTTGAAAAAATGGATTTCTTACCAAAGTTTTCAAATCTGTGCTGAACCCACCGCATGGTCTTTAAATCCAAAACATGAACGTCTATTGATAACGGTAGATCCTCAGAAAGCCAAAGCGCCGGACGGCCTCCAAAGATGTACATATAGTGCCTCCAAACGCAAGCCGAATAACCGGTTCTTGCAGGAGGTTCAGGTCCTTCTGTTTTAGGCTTCCTCCAGCACTTCGATACACGTGCAGTATTGAAACAGTACAGATTACTGCATGCAGTCCAGATGTACACATTGTCCTCATAGGCGACCGCTGTGAACCATTTATTGTCCGATAAAAAGGGGCGCTCCTCTAAGGTATGATGGGTCCATGTGAGGGTGCTTGTACAAAGGACATGTAGATCTATGCAACTCATAAAGTCGCTCCCAAATTGGTATATTTTTTCTTCAATGGCTACAGCAGCTTGATGGGTTGCGTACTTTGGGATGTTTTTCAAACGTGTTATACAATACATCTTGATAATTATCTATAAAAGTTTCAGAAAATCAAAAGATTATACAGTGGTCTACAAATGTTTTTTTCGCAAATATTGCATAGTCCTTATAATTTTTTCTATGGTATTTCTGGCTCGCTTAAGAAAAAAGCATCGACCTTTAGCTAAATTTCAAAGTTTTGTAACTTCTGCTCTTCTGCAATTTTCATTTATATTGAAATAGTTAACCTTACTCTTTATTTAGGTCGCCAAGATTTTCCGGAAAAACATCTAAGTCTCCAAATCATGGACTTTGATGCTCATGTTGCAACGAAGAGTTTTGAAATGGAATGAAATCGGAGAGCATGTCATTCATCAATAAAAAAAATAAAATAAAAAATAAAAACAAAGAAGCACAGCATAGGTCTTCGGATAAATGCTTCAATTTCATAGTTTTGTTACGTTAGTAGCACAAAAATAGTAATTGAGAATGTTTACTTCTGAACCCAGTAATGCTTGTTCTTGGATATTGGAAATATCCATTGCATTTTTGAACGTGTTGATGATAAACATAATTGTCGTATCGTACATAAATAATAAGCACGTGGAGGCGCGGCCGCGCCCTGGTGGCGAAGCTAGTTTGAAATATAGATTGCCGAAGGCGGTTCTCATTGATTTGTGGTAATTTTCTTACGATCTTTTTGTAATTGGAAAGTTTTCGAGTGAAGATAATAACAATTTTCGAAATTTAGCACTTTTGAAAATGGATTTTCTACAATATAGCAAAAACAAGAGCTGATTGAACAAAACGATGATCATTTTCGGATTCAGCAGACCCAAAATACAGTAGAAAAATTTATGAGAACCTTGCAAAAAGGTGACTGTTGACCAGAATAATAGTGTAATAATAGTTGGAAGGCGGATTTCGTAATCCACATAAACAAAAACATTCTCGTTTTTAAACCGCTAATAGTAGTTTAATAAACAAGAGTGTTAATAAGAGCGATTAATAATCGAAACGATTTTAACGCGTGAGCGCAGCGAGCGCGTTAATGAGTCGAGATTATTAATCGCCGATTAACACTCATGTTGATTACAATATTTTTTTGTCGATCGCTCTGTATTAGAATGAAAATAATCTAATTTTGTTCCATGGCAAAATCCAAATTCTGACATAATATGCAATAAGTCAAAATACCACTGACATAATTAATTAATTTCGGCAGCTGTCAGTTCCAAATGCATGTTTCAATAATATAATATATTGTTGGTAACCTAGCAAATCTCATAATCTCAACAATGTTTTTAATGTGCATGTATGCATTTAACTGAGTTATTAATACACTCCTTTTATTACATTAACTAGATCTTTAATAAACGATCGACAAAAAATACAATTTATAAATGAAATTAATTGGTTAGTGTGCATGAAAATCATCATTTTTTATGTAAACCTTACAGAAAATCTTGCATTTTTATAGCTTTGTCACGCGTTTTTCCTCGACAAGAGCGAAGGTGAATTTCTAAAGTTAAAAATTGGCCACCTCATGGAATTTTCTGTGAATAAAATAAAATATATACAGGGTCATTCAGGTTTTAATGCACAAACTTTAACAGGGTATTCTATGTCACAAAATAAGAAAAAAGTTCATATAAACATGGGTCTGAAAATACTTTGTTCTTGATATACAGGGTGATAAAAGTACCTCTTCAAAACCACATTTTACTACATGGGTATCTCTAATAATATCTAAACAAGATACAAATTTGAAATTTGGGCTATAGTATTCTTATAACAAGGTCAACTACCAGGTCAAATTTGAAATTTCTGTCAATCCAGAGGCGTAGAATAGTTGTGGCATATATACTCATTATGTACTTTTTGTACCATATTAAAATTCATAAATTTTTACTCGTGTCTTCAGATAAAAACGGTAAGAGATACGACATTTTGACAAGAGTACAAATTTTTAGTAACTGAATCAGCGATTCAGAAAAAATATAATTATACAGGGAATTTAAAAGATATGAGCAGAAACATGTATGGGCCACCCCTATTCTACGCCTCTGAATTGACGTAGAAATTTCAAATTTGTTCTGGTAGTTGACCTTCTCAAAAGGATATTATGGTTCAAATTTCAAATTCGTATTTTGTTTATTATTAGAGATATGTAATAAAATGTGGTTTTGAAGCGCTACTTTTATCACCCTGTATGTCAAAAACAAAGCATTTTCGGACCCATGTTTATATAAACTTTTTTCTTATTTTGTAACGTAGAATACCCTGTTACAGTTTGTGCATTAAAACCTGAATCACCCTGTATAATAAAAATATACCTAAATTAAACTTTTTCAGTGGCTGGCTGAGCAAAATTTTTTGTAATTTCGCCAAGTTTTGGAGCCCCCTTTGCGATCGCGCCTGAGGCAAGGACCTCAGTCGCCTCACCCTCACTACGGCTCTAGTTAGCGATAAAATAATACAAGAATAAACGGTAACAAATATCGATCTTTATTAAACTTGACCTGACTAGTACTTAACAATTTGTGAAATGTATACAGGGTGTTCGCGCGAAGTGGCTCACTATTACTAACTTCGTTATTGTGATCAATCAAACGAAAATATCTATATTCATCAATAGAATAACGGTTAACTCAAAAATTGGCGTTAATTAAATTTGCAGCACGTGGCAGATGATCCAGAAAATATCTGATGATAAATGTGCTGCCAAGTGTGTAGACGAAAGTATTTTTCGTTGAAAAGGACGCTAAATAAATTTCTAGAATTTTTCCAAAAGCCAAAGAAAAATAAGATGGAACGAAACAAGTATCGCCATCTAATGGTCACTAATCGGGAATAGGTAGTAATCCTGTGATAGGGTTCTATTTAACGAGATAAGGGACTAAGTTTTCAATTAATTATACAAATTTAAGATAATAGGAAGTTAGATGGAAGATTGACCAGTGTTATCCATACTTTTAGGCTAGATGATGCTAGTGGAAATTTAACCCGTTACAGATTGTGGATGAAAATTAATAATTAATAATAAAAAATTCAGTTCTAATGAGTGGGACAAGGACAGACTTATACTTACTGCAATAAATGGAAGAAAGACTTCCGAACAATATTTTAAAGTTGCTAGAAAGCGCTTAAAATTTAAACACGATTTTCACGGGAAATTTAAATCAATTTCCATGTAGATTAATAAAAAAATATTCGAAAGAATCTAAATATATGGATTGACTTTAGGAAAAGTAATCTCCAAGTATGTAGTATTTCAAATACCTACATTTTCTAATATTCATAAAAATTGGATGTGGACAGCATGTGATTATTGACTGCCACTTGTTTTTCAAAGATTAATACACAGTAATAGTAGGACACACCAGGAATTTTATTTTAAATAAAACAGCCTCTACTTTTTTAAATTTTTTGTTCAATTCTAATCATAGTAATTCGAAAACGAAAACCTTATTATAAGAACATTTAATCTATATATTTTTATTTTATTCGCTAATAAAAGAAATATAGAAAACACATGTACTAAGTGACCACCCTGTATAATTGATAAATTTTGTAACTACGTATAAATTATTACAAACCTATAATAGTATGCCGACACTTATAGGTACTTGAAAACGTATAAATTAAAAATAATTATTCCAGATGATTAGCTTCTAGAATTAAATTCGTGGAACTGACAAACTCACTGACTTCACTGTTCACAACTAACTTTGAAATGGTGTCTATACGCCTATAGCAGAAGTAAGAACTTAAGAAGTTTTGCACATGGAGAGACCTTAATATCAAATGCAGGTACAGAGGAATGGTGGGGTGAGGTTGAAGTGAATTACTGTATTAGTCATCTTTCCTATTTTTTCTACATTAAGCCGAAATAGCTTCGTCCTTGAACTTCTTTGTTATTTTATTAGCCAAAATTTGAAATATTTGTTAATTATTATATCGACAAAAGTATTATATGAAAATGTAAAAAAAAAGAGGAAAATATTTTTTGATAAAACAAACATTTGCTATAGGTACTCCTGAAATAATGCTTAAGTTTAATTTTTTTTTAAAGTATTTGTTCTAATTTTGTGCATTTGTGAAAACTTCGTAGTAAGTACACTGTGTCCCAAATTGCTTGTAATTGCAGGGTAACTCTGTAATTTGTAAAGATAGAACTTTGCGGTTTTCGCGAACCTATGCCACTTTTTTGTTAAACTTTTAATGCCGCAAATAGCACTAAGCTAACTTGTTTTGTTTCTGAGATACAGGGTGAAAACGAAAATTTTCACTTTCTGGGGTGCTGTCATATCTCACACACCGTGTAAGCTAGAAAAAAAGTAAAAACTGTTAGATATTTTTGCGTAGAATCCAGTGGCGTACTCGAAAAAAATTGATTTGCACCGTTTAAGAGATATGACCCAAACTAGGTCTTTTTAAAGGGAACACGCTGTATTTTTTAGTCTCATTAAATTTGTCTATTTCTTCTCATTAAAATGATGTAAACAATAGACAGTTTCAAATGTAATAAATGCCCTAAAACAGCAAAAAACCCAATTATAAGTCAAAAAAGTTTAGTTGGTCTTGAAAATCGGAATAAAGAAATGTTTACAAGCTATACACGAGACACTATATTACATAAAAAAAAATAAGAACGTAAAATATTTTGTTATGTTTCATTGTTTATTTATAATGACCGTTAAACAAATGTATTTTGCTTTTTGTTTCTTTTTTACTAAGATAAATAAAATTAAAATTAATGTTAAGAGTTTTTAATTTAATATAGTGTCTCATGTTGCTTGTAAACATTTCTTTATTTTCTTTATCCCCTATTTTCATGGCCAACTAAATTTTTTTGACTTATAATTGGGTTTTTTGCTTTTTTAGGGCATTTATTAAATTTTAAAGTGCCTACTGTTTACATCATTTTAATGAGAAAAAATGGACAAATTTAATGAGATTAAAAAATACTAGGTGTTCCATTTAAAAAATACGTAGTTTGGGTCATATCTCTTAAACGGTGCAAATCAATATTTTTCCAAGTACGCTACTGGATTCTACGCAAAAATATCCATCTAGAACAGTTTCTAGCTTACACGGTGTGTGAAATATGACAGCACCCCAGAAAGTGAAAATTTTCGTTTTCACCCTGTATCTCAGAAACAAAACAAGTTAGCTTAGTTCTGTTTGCGGCATTAAAAGTTTAACGAAACAGTGGCACAGGTTCGCGAAAAGCGCAAAGTTCTATCTTTACACATTACAGAGATACCCTGCAATTACAAGCAAATTGGGACACAGTGTACAGTCAAGGTAGTTGAAAAAGTCACGGTTTTTGCAAAAAATCCTAACTGGCTGGAAAATTGTTTCGATCGAGTAGGTAACTCGAGCACAAAATGGTCGCATACATATTTTAAGAAAAGTTACTTAACTTTAATTTATAATTAACATAATATCAATATTTTTTAAATTTGAATTTTGTGTTGTTATCCCCTAAAAATTGTTCATATTTAACTCCAAAAAAATATTTCCAGCAGGCTGATTTATTTTTATAAAACTATTTTTCGAATTGGGAAGAACAGTTGTTGGAATGTTCACGTTTATTGGTGCATTTTTCTGATATTTACAGGATAGATAGTTTCAAGTTTAGTGACTAATTGACAGTTTATTACTGACATCCTCAGGTAACGCAGGCATTGATTCAGATTCCCTTCAAGATATCAGTACCGGAACTTCTGGGTAATGGTAGGTAATTAAGTCATAAATTATATTTTATTTCAATAGTTACAACAAAGAAATGAATTTAAATATGTATACCTGCAAAGTCTCCAAATGGAATAAAATAATAGTTTAGTACCTGGTTCTAACTACTGGTCCAAACAGGAACGTAATTTTGAAACAGTTAGATGTTTCGGAGAAGATCTTCTGTAACAACTATTTTTTAAGAAGAGTGAGTTTGTTATAAAGGTAAGGATACTTAACGTCATTATTGTTTTGTTGAAAAAATTGTTTAAACTAAAAATGTCCGAATTTTTTTTGCTACAAAATTGTTGTCAATGATTTTTTACATAAAAACAACGGTTTAGGAGATATGACTGAAAAAACAAAATTGTAAATACCTAATTCCAAACGCCTTTAACTTCAAAACAAAGATCGACCTATCATCCTTTTGTATTTTTTAGACTTAGAATTATAGGTAAGTATATTTTATAGGTTCTCCCAAAATTTGAACATAACGATACGGAACACCTTGTATAATTGTCAATTTATTGATTTTACTACGAAAAAGAAATGGATTTACCATATTTATAGCAAAGACGAGCTGATTGAAGAAAACGATGGTCATTCTTGCGGATTCAGCGGGCCAAGAATATCCTCATAAAAGAAAATCTTCACGTTTTTAACCACTAAATACAGTTTATAAATTAAATGAATTGGTTATTGTGCATAAAAAATTATCATTTTGTATGTAAACCTTATACGGAAAGTCTTTTGATATTAAAATCAATTATTAAAATATCTGATGTGTCCAACACATGACTTTCTTATGCGGATAGTACCACAATTACTTTTCTTAAAGAAATTAAGTTAAATTTCTTGTAGAAATCGTGTTTCAATTTTGAGGGTTTCCAGCAATTCTCAAATAATCTCTGTCGCACTTATTGCAATACACATAAATCTGTCTTTGTCCCACTCATTATAACCGAATTTTACGATAAAAACGTGTTTTATTTTAGATTTTTGACCTAGTACTCACTTTAAAAAATCTCTTGGTATAAAATAACATTTATTTATTCATTATTATTGTTTTCGGTACCATAGAAACCACTAAATTAAAAAAAAAACTGATGGTCCTTCTGGGATTCGAACAAATTTGGGGGTGCAACATTAAATGTTTTTCATCTAGCACCAACACAAGTGGCACTTACCTGAAGACATTTTTAGGTTTTTTAGTAATATCTTGAAAAATAAACAATTTACGTGATTTCTTTATTCTTCAACATTGACTTAGAATTAAATTTTGAACAAATTTTGTTTGAACTTTTTTTTGAAATTCCGTCAAAATATTAAAATAAAATAAAATAAATTTTTGTCGTAAAATTCGGTTATAATGAGTGGGGCAAGGACATATTTATGCGTACTGCAATAAGTGCGAGAAAGACTTCCGAAAATTGTTTAAAAATTGCTGGAAACGCTCAAAATTTAAACACGATTTTTACAAGAAATTTAACTTAATTTCTTAAGGCAAAGGAATTGTGGTACTATCCGTATAAGAAGGTCATGTGTTGGGCACATCAGATATTTTAAACAAGTTTACTACGAACCTGAGCTACTACTTTCTTCTAAGCTATCGTCGCTGGAACTGGAGCTACTGCTGGAGCTGCTACTAAACTTTGCTGCGGCTAAGTTAATATCTATATTTTTCGGAGCATTCTTTAAATGTTGCCTTAGTTCGTCTGTAAGACTGCCCAAACCAATTGAACTGAAGAAATTAATGGAAAATCGTATATTTTTTGGGTTATCTCTAGGAAACAATCCATCAGCAAAAAAATCCTGCAACGATCTAAAAAAAACAGTGAAAAAAAACTGCTTTATATGTTTGTTTAGATTAATAACATTGCATAAACGATAGAACTTAGGTATAGAACATGCACCCATAACTCACCCTAAAATTCGATTTTACATCCAATGGCGACTTAAGAATAGGTAGGTGCTATTTGAAAAAACTGAGTTTTCTACATTTTGTAATTTTCAAGTTCAAAAAATCGTAGCAATCGCAGGGAACGTTCTTCAGACATGGGTTACTGATAGAAAGATTCCTGGAAATTTAGAGAATCGATTTAAAAAAATGAATTGAATTGAATTAACCCTTGCACCTGCAAATTTTAAAAGAAAAATTAACATACATCATTAATTACGACAGATAAGTAATGACAAACTACGATCTTGCACTCAGAATGAAATGCCGAATTCAAATATGAAATAAAAATTGGGGATTGCCATTAAAAAAACAAAGATAGCGTCTGCTTCCGCTATTATGCCTAGGTTCCAAATTTCAGATCACTATAGTCTGTTTTTAAACTAGGAGGAGCTTTAACCACGGGAGTTTTCGTATCAGTTTTGTGTTTATAATTATCTAATTGTAATTCCAAAAGTGAAAAATCGGTTCTTTTCAGAACTAAACTACTTAATATCGTTAATATTGCTTTTAACGTTTACAATTATTTTAAATGCATTATTTTTTATTATTTGTTAAGATTAAAAATTAAATAATTCGAATTTGCCACCGAATTTTTCTAGTGTATTTTTTGGTGATATTTAAGGTGTAAATCTGGTTTTTCAGTTTACTCCTCCTAGTTTAATAATAGACTATAGCTCAACTAGAAGTTGAAAACTTTCTAATGGGCGCCGTAAAAAATCACCCTGTACACGTTCATCATAGATACAATTTTTAGAAATGCACACTTTTTAAAATTTGCACAATTATCAGTGTATTTGATAAATTTAATAGCCAGCACATTTTTTTACATATGGCAACACTGAAGAACGCATGCAATTTTAAATGCATAATCATAATGTCAATTCAAATCAAGTTTTCGAAATTTAAAGAATTGCAGTTAATTCCGTTCAATGGAAAACACATATCTACATATAAGAAATAACTCTATTGGAAACGTAAAATAAATATTAGAATTACTTAAATTATTAATAGTTTACATTAGATGGTTGGCAACACTGTTCCGTATCGATAGAAAACGACGCTTAATTTCGTTAGCCATTGCTGCAGTTACTCGCATGGGTGATAGTTGTGTTAGTAATTATACATATAAAACTGAGTAGTGATAGTGCATTTAAACTAAAGCTTTTATAAACATCGGTTAAGTTGAAATGACGATATCAGAATTGAAAAATATGCGTGATTCCAAAAAACGCAAATCTGAGGACCGAGACGATAAGAGGCGATCGAAAAGATCCAGATTGTACGAAAGACGAGGCAACAAACAATATTACCATGATTTGGACAAGCCCTCTGAAAAATATTCCAGGTATTATGGCGAAGATAGTGAGAAACGACAAAACAGTGACCGATATTGGAATAAGTATCCAAAGAAGGAAGACATGCAGATCGGCAGACAATATTATGGAGAATCAAGCAGCAAACGCAGGGATACAGACGAGGAAAAAGAAAAGGAGGTAGATAAATCTGTTATTACCCCACGAAAACGGAAAACTCTGGATTTATTGACGTCACGAACTGGTGGTGCCTATATTCCGCCTGCAAAATTGCGAATGATGCAAGCTGAAATTACCGATAAATTCTCAGCAGGTTATCAACGTATTGCTTGGGAAGCGTTAAAAAAATCCATTCATGGTTACATTAACAAGATTAACATCGCAAATATTGGTATAATCTCCAGAAAATTACTGTATGAAAACATTGTGAGAGGCAGAGGTTTGCTGTGCAAGTCGATAATTCAGGCCCAAGCTGCATCCCCGACGTTTACAAACGTATACGCTGCTCTAGTCTCCGTCATTAATTCCAAATTTCCCAACATTGGAGAGCTGCTTCTGAAGAGATTGGTACTCCAATTTAAACGAGGTTTTAAACAAAACAACAAAAGCATTTGTATATCTGGTGGTACCTTCATAGCACATCTGGTGAATCAAAGAGTTGCACACGAAATATTAGCGTTGGAAATTCTTACGTTACTGGTTGAATCGCCTACTAACAATTCAGTGGAAGTTGCTATTTCTTTTCTAAAGGAATGTGGACAGAAGTTAACAGAGGTTTGCAGTAAAGGTATTAATGCCATATTCGAGATGTTATGAAGTATTTTACATGAAGGACAATTGGAAAAGCGCATTCAGTATATGATTGAAATTATGTTTCAAGTTAGAAAGGACGGCTTTAAGGATCATGCTGCTGTTATTGAAGAGTTAGATATTGTGGAGGAAGAGAATCAGTTTACGCATTTAATAACTTTGGATGATGTCAAACAAGTCAACGCAGAGGATATTTTAAGTAAGTACTCAAAGATTTTTGTTTGCACTACATAATTACTAACATGTTGTGTTTCTTTAGATGTATTTAAGTTTGATGATCACTACGAAGAAAACGAGGGAAAATACAAAACTTTAAGTAAGGAAATCTTACAAACGGATAGTGAAGCAGGATCGGGCTCCGAGGGATCAGAGGACGAGTCCGGTGATGAAGATGAAGAGGAGAAAGTCAAAGATCGAGGTGTTATTATTGATAACACAGAGGCAAACATAATTGCTCTGAGACGATTGATTTACTTAACAATTCAATCTAGTTTGGACTACCAAGAATGTGCCCACAAATTGATGAAAATGGAACAGAGACCTGGTCAGGAAGTTGAAATTTGCCATATGTTTTTAGGTACAGTACACTTATTTATATATATAATGTAGCAATTCAACTAATCGCACCTTAATTGCTTTTACAGATTGTTGCGCTGAACAAAGAACGTATGAAAAGTTCTATGGGTTGTTGGCTCAGCGTTTTTGCCAGCTGAACAAAATTTGTGTTGAACCATTCCAACAAATATTTAAAGATACTTACGCCACTACTCACCGACTTGATGCTAATCGTTTGCGCAATGTTAGCAAATTTTTTGCACATTTACTTTTCACTGATGCTATAAGCTGGGAGGTATTGGAAATCATGAAGCTAAACGAAGAGGATACTACAAGTTCTAGCAGAGTATTTATAAAAATATTGTTTCAAGAGTTAGCGGAATATATGGGCTTGTCCAAACTAAATACTAGACTAAAGGATCCGTAAGTTATTAAACTAAACAAACATATAAAGCCGTTTTTTTCACTGTTTTTTTTTTAGATCGTTGCAGGATTATTTTGCTGGATTGTTGCCTAGAGATAATCCAAAAAATATACGATTTGCCATTAACTTCTTTAGTTCAATTGGTTTGGGCGGACTTACAGACGAACTAAGGGAACATTTAAAGAATACTCTGAGAAATATAGATGTTAACTTAGCCGCAGGAAAGTCTAGCAGCAGCTCCAACAGTTGCTCCAGTTCCAGCGACGATAGTTCAGAAGAAAGTAGTAGCTCAGGTTGGTACTAAATTTGATTAAAAAACATGTATATATATCGAGCGATCAAATAAATTTGTAATAGAGTTATCCATGGATTTGAATCCGTATGTCTTTAACTTGAACCATTTTACCTTTCAACTGACATTTTATTGTAATGCAGTTCAAGTAACTACATACGATTTCTGGTTCATGGATGACTCGATTACAAATTTATTTGATCGCTCTTTATACAGGGTGATCAGTAATTGGCGCACTCCGAATACAGGGCGTTATAGAGCACATTAAAACTAAGGATAATCTGCAAAGAAAAATTAAATCTGATGGTTAGTTTCCGAGTTATAGAATTTCCCTCATCCAAGTTACAAGCAAATTATTTTCATAACCAACACAAAAATGAGTGAATAATTCATGCTACTATAATCTCTGGGTAAAATGCAATATGATTCGTTCATTTTTTTTTCACAAAACCTCAAATACAAAGAAATTAAAAATGTTAAAATTTAATAAAATACCTAAATTTGAGAAAAATTAGAAGTTTAGCAACCTCTCAAGCTCCCCTTGGGATAAACTAAATTACCTTCCATTGCCATGAAAATATTAATAATGAATTTCAATTGTTGTTTCTGTTTTTTAATAAAATTGACAGTACTAAATTAGTTTGACAAGTTCTGGCATCATAAAACTTTGAACGTTTCTGTTTTCTTTTCTCGACAAACCTATTCACATGTTCAATGCAGTGTTGCGACTTTTATTTACGCAAAAATGGTCATATCTTTGTAAAGAAAGGACTTACAGCACTGCGGTAAAAAAATTGGTCATTCTTAAAACGTAAAGTTTATCACAGTATGCTCCGAGTGCGCCAATTACTGATCACCCTGTATATACCCATTGATAATTGTCTTTTGTATAAAAAAATCGACAAATTTATTAAAATAAACAAAATAGTTCATTGTTAATACATTTTGCAGCTTCGTCAAGTTCTGTAGATGAAAGTCCAGCAAGGAAAAAGTTAAAACGAAAAACCAAAGCAGATGTTAGACATGGAAAAAAGGATAAAGTGGGTAAACAACCTGCTGTAGAAAAAGAAAAAAGTAAACGCCGGGATCCCGCAGATAATGGTATTAAACGAAGAAACTGCGACTGGGAGAAGAGCGGACGCGAAGAGAACGTTCGTCAGTTGAAAATTGATCGAAAAGCATTTGAACGGCCTTACCGAAACCGGAGTAGATCAAATGAAAACCAGAGCACATCTCGTGATGGGAACTCCAATATGATCAAACAGGAACGTGATATTAGAGACTATAAGAGAAAACGACATGACAGCCACAGAAGACGTAGTTAATATAATTTTATTTTTGTATATACGTAAATACGTAGATAAGAAAATTATAAGTAGTTATAATAGAAATTGATTTGATTTGTATAGTTATTAGAAAAAAATAAACGTTGTTATTGTGAGTTTCCGCATTCTACTTCATCAACCCTTGTCTAGTTCGGTCTTGTTCCAATCCTAATTTCCATAATTTGTCAAAGGAATTTTATGGAAAGCTGTAAGTTGCCTCTGATGAATTCAGGTGATCTTGGCTGAAAGTTTTGAAAAGATTTGTATACTTCTTACAGAAGTATACATTAACTAACTGTATAAAAATCTCTGAAATTCAGTCCGTAATTTGTAAAACTACAGGGATTTAAAAGCGCTTTCGCTGATGTTTCATTGCAATAATGCGAAATATCTTCTCAGCAACCACCCAGTGGAAAAGCAGATACATCCAAATCATTTCTAGTAGGCGGTATACCAGCCGATGGTGAATCTTAAATTTATTATCAATGAATAGGTAATACGACACCTGTAATAGTAATTTACGATATTCGCTATGTGCACGTGTACGAGTGACGCCCCCCGTGGCACGTAACGACAAAGATAAATCGCAATGACTTTAAAAAAAGTTAAGTCATTGTCACGTAGTCATTTTTCAGTTAACTAATTATTTACCAAATTGCAGAATTCTATAAAATCCCGGTCCGACTTTCCCGCCAGATAGCCCCGTCCTACAAAACTTCGTCCGCTCTCCCGTAGATGGCACAACTACAATTATAGGTCACCGCTCCTTTATCATTTGAAAACACCTATACCCCGATTTCCCGTTATAAGTCACCGCTGGACAGCAGCTAAAATCCCTTATAAGGAGCCCCAAAACCAGTACAGGACAGTTCCAAAAGTTCCGTTAGTTCGAGAGTTCCGTCAGTTCAAAAACAGTTCGAACAATAATCCGCGAGTAAGTTAGTTAGTTCAGTTAGTTAGTTAAAGTGCCATCCGAAATTATTACAAGTGAGTATACTGGTGATTCCTGAGGTAGAGCGTATTTCTGCCGTCATATTTTCTGATTTGCTATGTTGTTTATGATATTGTGCCGACCCTACACTTCCGTCCTGTTTTAAACCTCGGCTCACTTGGGCGTCGGGCTTGCGGGCCATCCACCAGGAGTCAGTTACCCACCTAGTGTCCGATCCTAGTACTTCCTTGGCTTACTTGGGCGTTGGGCTTGCGGGCCATCCACCAGAAGTCATCTACTCCGTTCCTGCTCTAACCACTGGCTCACTAGGGCGTCGGGCTTGCGGGCCATCCACCAGGAGTCATCCTTATCCACATATATACCCGGAGAATATCATATCCAGCATCACCAACGAACAATCCGACTGTCGAACCCGGAGCCTTGCGAGGAACCAGTGTCCTTATTTCACGACCGTTTATGACCGCCATCAACCGTCCACACTGTCATACACCTACCCCCACTTGTTCCCCCCCGTTGATTCGTTGATTTGAGTTCTGCCGTCACCCCCCCCCCCCGTATGGTTTTATCTTGTTTGCATATTATTGTTGATTTCCCGTTTTTGAATGCATTGTTAATTTCCTACTGAATATATTTGTTTATTTCTCCTGTTCAAACCTCTTGTTTTAATAACCCTCGTATAACACCATTTCCTGCAACCCGGTATATTCCATACCCCGAATTCCATACAATTAAAGCCTGTCTTGGAGTTCGCCGCCTTCCCAGTCAAGAAGATCTGACCCCTGGAGTACCGTATCTTCACTGCAGCTGCCCGAGGTGTTACGTGGAGTAAACCACACTAATAAATCTGGCGCCCGAGATCCCCTTTCCCCTTGATTAAACGCCTCCCCCACAAAAGTGCGTCACATCATTGTTATATGGAATAAGTACCTACTGAAAAAAATGTCAATTTCACAGTTGGATTTGTGTTTGAGAATGGTTTTTGAATCAATCACTCATTCCATTACGTTTATACCTTCCATTATCGAAAAGGGAAAGGATTTGGCAGAAAGGAACGTAATCAAATTCCAAGAACTAAAATCCGATAGCATGTTCAGAATAAGCAGCGATGTAATAAGACAGACTTCAAGCAATTTATTAACATTAATAATTTCCAATTAACAGTAAAAACTTACCTATTTAACTGTCAAAGTAGTGAAAATTTAAAAAAAAGTTGATGAATTTACTGCTATAATGAAAATAATTATATTTGCCTGTCAAATCAAAGAACATTACATCAACACCAATCGAAGTGCGACGAAGACAAGTTTAGAGCAGGAATATAATATAATAAATTGAACCTTTGAAAAACTTACAGTTTATTTTCAATAATTTTTTGACAATTTAAAAAACGTCAAAATAAATCGAAATTTTGTAAATTTGGTCACTGCGAGCGCTGATCGTATTCACGTGATCAGCTCCGTCTTCGTGCACATAGCGAAATAAGGCTTATTAATCTTTTTACATTACGAGAGAATAGTTTGAAAAACGAGCGACGCAGGAGCGAGTTCTTTAAAATTCTCGAGTAATGTAGAAAGGAGATAACGTTACGTAGGATATCGTAACACGATTTATTTTATCATAATTTTTGTTTATTCGCAAAAAATAATTACCTATTGTTTCGAATTTTAATTTAGACGGTATTAAATTATATTATTTAATACTTATTATTATATTAAATTCTTGTCCTGATAATGAAAAAAATCTTAATTTTCATTCATTAACTTTAATTTTGTTGTTCTTTATGTATATGATTAAATGACATAAGCATGCCCTGCATGCCTTCAAATTTCTGTAAAATAATCGACATACATACCTACCTATATTTTTGTGAGAAAGAAATAATTTTTACTGATATTTATTATTATCTATTAAGCTACATTCAGAACCGCTAAATTAACGTCGCAATAGATCTTTTTATTTATTAATGCGTTCCGCCATTTTTTGCGGACAGTTTCTATGGGAGAAAGAGAGCAATAGTGATCGGTTAAACATGTCACACTTGAATAAATGTCCGCAAAAAAGTAGGGATTGCGCTTGCGCGTAGAATAAATAAAAAGGTCTATTACAATCACACTTATACTTGCACTTATACTTAAAATTAGTGCCCGTAGCATCATTCACAAAGTCCAAATTAGTGACAAAATCAACCTATTCGATACGATCATTTCGCGTTCAGTATCTACACTTTTTATTAATTAAGTATTAACTAACAAACAAATAAACTAAAATATAGCAAATAAAATCCGACTTATTTAATAGCTATGAATTTTTTGGTGAAGCCAAAGATCATCCCTGGTGTAGGGCCGTGTTCTTCCCATAAAAAAAGATGTTAAAAAAATTCTACCGTAAAATAATCACAAATCAAACAACAAAACGGGACTCCAATATATCAGTCAGAGGCAGAGACGAATGATGAGTGTGCGCAGTAGGGATAAATTGAAATTAGTAGCTAAAATTAATGTAAAAGTTTTAAACCATGCAAGGTTTTGCGACGACGATGATTAATTCCAAGTGTGGCGTTAAGTACTAATTTGGTCGTTGTGACGCCTCCATGCAACCATATATGCCAAACTGTTACGCTCAATTGTAATTGAGATTCTAATTGTAATTGCAACGTTAATTTAGCGGTTGTGAATGTAGCTTACCCGCGCGGATTTGAAATGCACCTCTGTAGCTTTAGAAAATGCAGTGTCCATACTGCATGCTACGTGTACCACTCTCTCTCATTGCCAGTATGTAGCGCATATAGTTGACAATCTTGAATGCACATTTACCTTTGCATTTCTGGATTCTGCGGTGATGTTCGCTTTGTTGTAGGCTCGTCTTTTAAGCCGGCCATTCACAAACGGGCCATTAGTCCAAATGGCTCCGGGCCAAGCCAAAATTTCACGGTGTGTGGGGAAACTCGAATGGACTCATGGACTGGCGCTGTCAGGCTGGATTTTCAATCAATCCAAAATCCATGGCGCCGAGCCATCGAGCCATTCATTGGCTTGGCCGTGTGTGGCAAAATCCCTGGCCAAGTGGAGCCGAGCCATCCATTGGACTCATCATGTGTGTGCAATCCCCGATCAAAGATAATTTTAAAAATTAAGATATGCGTTTTATTGATTATCGGTAGGAAGTAGAAGTACAATATTAAAGTGCTGTAGATTGAACATTTTCAACTTTTTTTCTGTCGGGAAAGTCACGTTCGTAAGTTTTATATAGATATATTTAAAACAGTTGTTTTTTCTTCAACTGATAAATGTTTAGGGAGGTGAATTGAAAACACCGACAACATGATCGTCCGCCATTGATTCCAGCCCAAGACGACAAATTCCTAATTTAAAAATGCCGCATCAATAAGTATTATATGAATACCTATTTGCTATCGCATATTATACATACCTTATTATGAATAATAAAATAGTTATCAAAACGGAACAAACGGCTACTTCTTGAACACTATATAATAAACAATACGAGCAGATACACCGAAGTAGAACAATTAATCACGTAAACAAACCGTTTCTTTTTCTCTACAGTGCCACGGGTCATTGTTACCCACTATTCCAACTACCCCAATTATTTCGCAAACCATCAATAGCAAGCGAGCACGTGCAGATCACGCATTTTTACAACTCCCGCTTGTGGACGGCCTGAGTATAGTATCTTTGGGCTATCTGGACCACTTTTGGGCAAATATGGGCGTGTCAAATAGGATGAGCCAATGAGAGATGGGGGCGTGGTGAGGTAAGCCAATGGTAAGTGTGGGCGTGTAGGTGTAAGCAAATGGAAAGTAAGTAAGAGGTAATGGGGAAGGGGATGACGTGTTATGATAGGTGGGTGGTGGGGGTAGAGTGGAGTGTGGGTGTTGTTGAATGTTGGGTGTGGGTGGTGTGTTGATGGTTGATTGGTTGGTGTGGAGGAGGTGGGAGAGGAGATGGTGGTAGATATGGCGGCGAAGATTAAATATAAAGTGCGGGTTTGGGATGGGTGTTAGTGTGTGATTGAAGATGGAGAAGACAGTTGGGTCGTCATCCTCATCCTCATCAGCAGCATCATCGTCATCGAAGATGGTGGCGGAGACCAAGATGATGGTTAAAGAAAGAGATAATATTGTATGTTTTTTAAATAAATTTCAACATACGATATTGGATGAGCATACTTAGAAAGGAAATCGAGAAATATTTGAAGGATAGTTTCTGTTGGTGTCCGCATTTGTGGAAGGATGGTTATTATTTTGTGGATTGTGTTTGGGCTGCTGAGGATGCTACAGAGGGACCAGATACTTGTCAATGTTTCTATAGAAGAAGAGATATAGAGAATGTTAGAAGAATAATGAATTTATATTGCTTGCTATTGGTTTGCGAAATAATTGGGGTAGTTGGAATAGTGGGTAACAATGACCCGTTGCACTGCAGAGAAAAAGAAACCGTAGGGTTTACGTGATTAATTGTTCTACTTCGGTGTATCTGCTCGTATTGTTTATTATATAGTGTTCAAGAAGTAGCCGTTTGTTCCGTTTTGATAACTATTTTATTATTCTGTAAGGTATGTATAATATGCGATAGCAAATATTCATATAATACTTATTGATGCGGCATGCGGCATTTTTAAATTAGGAATTTGTCGTCTTGGGCTGGAATCAATGGCGGACGATCATGTTGTCGGTGTTTTCAATTCACCTCCTAAGAAGCGGCGCCCTAAACATTTATCAGTTGAAGAAAAAAGAACTGTTTTAAATATATCTATATAAAACTTACGAACGTGACTTTCCCGACAGAAAAAAAGTTGAAAATGTTCAATCTGTATACAGCACAAGCAGCAGGTAAAGTGCTTTTTTATAACTAATCTGTAATTATTTATGTAGGTATTCTATTATGTATAATTTTAGGGATTGGTGTTTCATCTGTGTATAGAGCACTCAGAGAATACAAGGAAAATCATCAAGTGTTCCCTCCTAAAATATAGGTACCACAGACCAAGAGCTATAATTGGATAATGTGGATAACGAAACCAAAAGTGGTATTAGGAGGAAAGCCCATTCATTTTTTGATAAAAATGAGCCTCCAACAGTTTAAAAAATTATTAGAGCTATCGAGGAAGATGAAATTATTAAAAATATAAAAAAAACGACATTAAAAAAATTACTACATGAACTTGGTTTTCGGTAAGTTAAATTGTCTTATATGGCAAGTAGGTACCTATAGAAATACATTGTATTTTTTACAGGTTAAACAAACGAAATCGGAATAGTATGTTGAAAGAAAAACCAGAAATAATTGCTTGGAGGCGACGTTATCTCCGAGAAATTAAACAACATAGAGAAGCAGGCAAAAAAATTTACTATTTGGACGAAACATGGATAAACGCAGGTCATACTGTTACGAAAGTCTGGACAGATACAACCGTCACAACTGCCAGGCAGGCTTTTATCCAAGGTTTATCCACTGGCCTCAAACATCTCTCTGGAAAAGGCAAACGACTCATTAACCTCCATATCGGGTCAGATGATGAATTCGTGGAAAACGGGCTACTTCTTTTCGAATCAAAGAAGACTGGTGACTACCATAAAGATATGGACTCACAGGTTTTTGAAAAATGGTTTGAAGAAATTTTACCACAATTAGAAGAAGGGTGTGCATGTAATCGTATTGGACAACGCATCGTACCACTCCAGAAAAATTGATAAGGTCCCAAATCGAAGCACAAGAAAGGCCGATATACAATCTTGGTTGACAAACAAGGGCATTGATTTTGAAGAGGATATGGTGAAAGGAGAACTTCTTCAGCTATAGTACAAGCTAATAAGGGCAAAACTTATTATTCAGTCGATAAAATGGCAACCGACAGTAATCGAACCATATTAAGGTTACCACCCTATCACTGTGAGCTAAATCCTATATAGAGCTGATATGGGCCCAAACCAAGGGAAAAGTAAACAGAAAGAACACCACCTCTAAATTAGCTGACGTGAAGATCTTTTTTTCCCAATCCATTTCCAATGTTACTGCTGAAAACTGGAGAAATGCATTTGGCCACGTGGTTAAAGTAGAAAATAAAATGTGGCAGTTAGATGTTCTGATCGATATAGAAGTGGAGCCCTTAACAATCAACTTAGGAGAAGATTCTGATACATCTTCATCTTCATCTGAATCTGAATCTGATTAAATTGTTAATCTGTAATAAAAATAATTCTAATCGTAATTATTTGTTTTGTGTTAAAAACGAAATGTATACTTACCTACTTATGTACTTACTTGGTTATAATAAAAAGAAAGAATAAAAAATTGTCGCATAAACTATTGTTCCTATAATGGTAAGTATAGAGCAATTTACTGTTATAATATACAGTGAGTTTTTTTATCAGTCTCCATACCGATTTACATGGTAAAATATTTAACTCGTGTTAATGGTTTTTCTACTGCGAATTTCAAAATAATTTTTGGCACACTATTAGTTTGCATCTTTTTTTACATATTCTAGTAGTTTTTAAAATGTCAAGAATAAAATTAATTTATTTAAAAGGTAAAATAATTACATAATTTTAGCTCATTTTCACAATAAAATTTAATAAGTTAGGAGGCTTTGTCCATCACGGACAAGCAAATAAATAATCCAAAGCTCTCAATAAAATGACAAAAAAATACTCAAATGTTGTTAATTTCAATGTTCAAACTGTCTACCATAAGAAGCTGCTATACACAGTAACGTTTTGAAAGTCTTTCACACTTAATAAAAACATGCAAATGAAGTGACAGGTTTGAATTATTTATTTGGTTGTCAGTGGACAAAGCCTCCTTAACTTACTAAATTTTAATGTGAAAACTATGTTAAAATCATTTAATAATTTTCTCTTTTAAATAAATAAATTTTACTTTTTACATTTTAAAAACTTAAAGAAGTTATCGGATTTGATTCAAATTTCATATTTAAGAGTTTGAACAAAATTGTGGGTGCCACATTCAATGTTTTTCATCTAGCACTAAAACAAGTGACACTTACCTGAAAACATTTTTAGGTTTTTTAGGAATATCCTGAAAAATAAACAATTTATGAGATTTTTTATTCTTTAATATTGATTTAGAATTGAATTTTGAACAAATTTTGTTTGAACTTTTTTTTGAAATTCCGTCAAAAAAAATTCAAAAAAACTAGATATTCTTAAAACACTTTATATTTCTCATAGCGCGTTAATAGTTGAATCCGATGGTCGAGGTAGACCATGTGTTTCATTATATGGCTGCCAAACGGAAGGTCCCGGGTTGGAATCCCAGAAGGACCGGTCCTTTAGTTTTTTTTTATTTTACTGGTTTCTATGGTACCGAAAACAATAATAATGAATAAAAAAATGTAATTTCATACCGGGAGATTTTTTTAAGTGAGTAATAGGTCAAAAATCTAAAATAAAACACATTTTTGTCGTAAAATTCGGTTATAATGAGTGGGACAAGGACAGATTTATGCGTATTGCAATAAGTGCGACAGAGACTATTTGAAAATTGATGGAAACCTTCAAAATTTTTACAAGAAATTTAACTTAATTTCATTAGGAAAAGTAATTATTGTGATACTATCCGTAAGTATAAGAAAGTCATGTGTTGGGCACATCAGATATTTTTTTTGGAAAATTATAAAAGCCCTTTTTCAACCACTTTACTTAAGCGACATAACTTAACTTAACCGTCACTTTATAAAAATTGACTCCACTTGATTTGTATGTAAAGACACTATAAAATTAACCAATAGAATTGTACCTGAACTGAAGCAATTTGAAGATATTCCTTCTCTCTGTCTCTACAATCGCTACTGTCAAAGGGTTTGTGTGACAAAGATTAACCTTAATTTTCGAATGCGAAAGCCGTCTTCCAAGTTTCGAGTGATATTTATATTTTCAGTTTTTATTGTTTCTGGTTAAACTTCACTGCAAAATGAATCATAAACAAAATATCTGATGTGCCCAACACATGACTTTCTTATACGGATAGTAGGTACCACAATTACTTTTCCTAAAGAAATTAAGTTAAATTTCTAGTAAAAATCGTGTTTCAATTTTGAGCGTTTCCAGCAATATTTTTAATAAATTTCGGAAGTCTCTCTCGCACTTATTGCAATACGCATAAATCTGTCCTTGTCCCACCGAATTTTACGACAAAAATAAGTGTTTTTTTTTGAAATTTTTTTGACAGAATTTCAAAAAAAAGAAAAAACAAAATTTGTTCAAAATTCAATTCTAAATCAATGTTAAAGAAAAAAAAATCTCAAAAATAGTTTATTTTTCAAGATATTCCTAAAAAACCTAAAAATGTCTTCAGGCAAGTGTCACTTGTGTCTTGTGTTGGTGCTAGATGAAAAACATTTAATGTGGCACCCACAAATTTGTTCAAACTCTTAAGGCCCACATTCACGAACGATCCAAACGGTGAGGGTCCATTTGGCCCGAGTCCATTTGGCTCGAGTCCAAAATTGGAGCCCACTCACGATCGAGCCGCTCGAGCCAGTCTATCCATTCGAGTTGGTCTGTGTCATTTGGGTTTATTTTGTCGTCGTGCGTGTTCAATCACGTTCAATTATGGATGAATTAGGAAATGTATATGCTATAACAGCTTGTATATACAGGGTGTGTCACGACGAGTTGACAGTAGACATAACTCTATTACTAAACACAATTTGGTTCTAAAAATTGGTACACGCCCATTATACAATGTGCTCTATTTAACGAAAATATTGCCACCTTTCTGGTACTTCCGGTTATACCGGAAGTAGACACAAACTTTCTTATTTTAAATGGAACACCCTCTATATTTTTGAATTTTCAGATTCTATACTTCATTTTAGACATAAAAGTATTAAGGTTGTATGGTCCTAACATTAACGGTATTATAATTATTTACACTTTTTCATTCTTTTTTACAAAAACATAGATGTAAATAAAAATTCGAATCTTGACAATGACACATTTTTTCCAAAGTTTTTTTCTTACGTTTGAAGTAGGAATATACAAACAATAAGCTGATATAGTTTTGGGAAACTTGCTTTATACAGGGTGTTGGTGGTTGTCCGTTCATTTTTAAAAACTTTGATCAATGATAACTTTATTTTTTTAAATGGAACACCCTATATATTTCCACATTTTCGAATTCTATATTTAATTCTAGACATAAAAGTATTAAGGTTGTAAAGTCTTAAAATTAACGGTTATATAATTAATTACGTTTTTTCCAATTTTCAAGGTTTTTAAAAATTAACGATCAACCATAAGCACCCTGTAGATATAAAATAAGCTTTTCAAAACCATATTACCATGTTTCTTGTACATTTCTACGTCCACTAAAATTTGTTTTTATTATATTTAATTTAATATTTTTTATTTTTATTTATTTATTTATTTTAATTAAGTAATTACTTATGTTTCTTCCAATTTTTTCATACAAAAAGTTAGAGTCAAACATTTTCATATTTT
This sequence comes from Pediacus dermestoides, assembly GCA_963942485.1. Taxonomy (NCBI): domain Eukaryota; kingdom Metazoa; phylum Arthropoda; class Insecta; order Coleoptera; family Cucujidae; genus Pediacus; species Pediacus dermestoides. The sequence continues at coordinate 463,498 of CAWWDI010000055.1, read as the reverse complement.
ACTAATGACACGTTCTTTCAAAAAACAAACCAAATTTTAGTGGACATGGTAATATGGTTTTAAAAAACTTATTCTATACAGAGTGCTTGTGATTGACCGTTAATTTTTAAAAAACGTAATTAATCATAATACCGTTAATTTTAAGACCATACAACCTTTATACTTTTATGTCTCGAATTAAGTGTAGAATTCGAAAATCTAGAAATATACAGGGTGTTCCATTTAAAAAAATTAAGTTATCATTGATTAAAGTTTTTAAAAATGAACGGACAACCACCAACACCCTGTATAAAGCAAGTTTTCCAAAACTACATCAGCTTATTTCTTGTATATTCCTACCTCAAACACAAGAAAATTTTTTTGGAAATAATGTGTCATTGTCAAGATTTGAATTTTTATTTACATCTATGTTTTTGTAAAAAAAAAGTGTAAATAATTATAATACCGTTAATGTTAGGACCATACAACCTTAATACTTTTATGTCTAAAATGAAGTGTAGCATCTAAAAATTCAAAAATATACAGGGTGTTCCGTTTAAAATAACAAAGTTTGTGTCTACTTCCGGTATAACCGGAAGTACCAGAAAGGTGGCAATATTTTCATTAAGTAGAGTACATTGTATAATGTGTGTGTACCAATTTTTAGAATCAAATTGTGTTTAGTAATAGAGTTATGTCTACTGTCAACTCGTCGTGACACACCCTGTATCTAGCAGGGAAATGATGAAAACGGAGATTTGATCAAATCCCTAAGGTAGATGATCAAATCACGGAAGATGTTAAAATTACAACTCTGTGGGGTGATTTCCCTAAAGAAAGTAAGTAATTTGATCAAATCCCTTAACTGTTTTAGTGAAAAGATGAAATAAATAAGTCAGGACTCTAATTTATACCAAATTGGAACCTCAGTTGGAATTATAAAAGATTGGCTATCTAGAAACCCTCTTCAAATAGCTACTACAGCATTTATCGAAACAGTTCCACAAACCAACCTAAGTCTTCGTGAAATGGCGGGAAAATTATCCTTATTTGGAGGTCAAGGATTTAAGAAGTGTTCCTGTGAGCAATCCAAAATACAATGTAAAACAAAAAGATGTGTCTATAAAAAATGTAAAGTACTAAATAAATACTTTTAATATCTAAACAATATTATGTCATCTTTTCACTAAAACAGTTAAGGGATTTGATCAAATCACTTACTTTCTTTAGGAAAATCATTCCACAGAGTTGTAATTTTAACATCTTCCGTGATTTGATCACCTACCTTAGGGATTTGATCAAATCTCGGTTTTCACCATTTCCCTGCGACATATACATCAAGAAAAGAAAACCAAAAAGCAAGTGGCAGAAAGGATGGCTCGCAAATAAACCATGTAAATTATATAATAAAAACCATAACCAACTATGGTTTCCATTTAAAAAAATACAACTTTACATATGTCATAATTGAAAAACAATTGAACGCAATTAAAATTTGATTATATCATCTTGTTTCAAATTAAAATCTCTATAAAACATCATATACACTATTTTTTTGTAAATTTTCAATTAACCGAGATGCATTGACTTGAGATATTCGGTAAATAATCAGTTTTTGCTTGTAACTCAAAAACAAAAAAAGTTAGTCATTTCGTGTTTTCACCATTCAATTTGTCTTAAAAAGTTGACCAAAAAACGTACTATCCTTTTTTTTTCTTACTTCACCAGAAACTCTAGATACCCTGTAATCCCATCAAAAATGCTCCACCCTGTACATACATGATGTAAGTATTTGTTAAAATTTTAATATTGTACTTCTACTTCCTACTGATAATCAATAAAATGCATATCTTAATTTTTAAAATTATCTTTGATCGGGGATTGCATACACACGATGAGTCCAATGGATGGCTTAGCTCCACTCGGCCCGGGATTTTGCCACACACGGCCAAGCCAATGAATGGCTCGATGGCTCGGCGTCATGGATTTTGGATTGATTGAAAATCCAACCTGACGGCGCCAGTCCATGAGTCCATTCGAGTTTCCCCACACACCGTGAGATTTTGGCTTGGCCCGGAGCCATTTGGACTAATGGCCCGCTCGTGAATGGCCGGCTTTAAATATCAAATTTGAATCAAATCCAATAACTCGTTTTTGAGTTATCGTGGACACACACACACACACACACACAGACATCATGGCGAGAATGGTCAAATTGGATTCAGGGGCCCTCAAAACGTGTAAATCCATCAAAATCTCGGAGTCGAAAAAAATCACGATTACCTACTATACCGTAAACTGGGGATACTTTGACTTCGCGGGTTACTTTGACATGTTTGGGGGTTTCTTTGACACCATGTGATTTTTATAGGTTATGAATAATTTGGTTGTTATTTCTAAACGTGTTTACTGAAAATGGTTAGAACATACAAAAGAAAAGTAGGTGCGCGTCGCTACAAGTCCTTTACAGAAGAAAACTTGAAGAAAGCCATCGAGGAGGTTCGCAGTGGTAGATTATCGCAAAAAGCAGCCGCTGAAAAATACAAAATTAATCGAACGACTCTATTGTATAAAGTTCATAAAAGACACGAAGGGAATCCAGGTCATCCGACAGTTATGTTGCCGAATGAAGAAAACTTTTAGCTGAGACGTTGGGCACAATCAGTGATTGGGGATTTCCCATGACATCATCCGATATTCGAAACGTGGTTGAAAAGTTCGTAAACAAGTAAGGAAGAGTTATTCCCCAATGGAAAAACAATATTCCAGGGCTGGATTTTGTGCAAGCATTCGCTCAAAGAAATAATATCTCCACTCGGCTGGCTACAAACATTAAAAGGCAGAGATCTTCAGTAGGAAAGTCAGAAATAATTGAATTTTTTAATAACATAGGTGAGGCGCTACAAGAGACACAACCTTGTCATATCTACAATCTACATAACGGATGACCCAGGAGCAAAAAAAGTTCTTGTACCAAGGGGCCAAAAAAGGGTGGAGCGAGTTCAAGAACATTCTAGAACCTCCATAAGTGTGATGTTTTGCGGAACGGCAGAAGGTGAGTTGTTACCCCCTATGGTAGTTTATAAGGCTAAAAACATTTATGAAAACTGGACCCTGGGAGGTCCCAATGGTGCCATTTATGATCATAACGATTCAGGTTGGTTCGACATTAATTTGTTTGAAATATGGTTTTTTAAATGTTTACTGCCACATATCAACGAACACAGATCTGAACATGAGAAGGTGATTGTACTGGGTGATAATTTACCGTCGCATTTTTCATTACAAGTGATCAAGACAGCAGTTGAAAATAATATTTACTTTACTGCATTTCCACCAAACTCTATGCATCTTCTACAGCCCCTAGACGTTGCAGTTTTTGCACTTGTGAAAAGAAAGTGGTGCAACATTTTAGATAGATGGAGAATAGAAAGCAGGCGAAAAGACAGCATTCCAAAGGAGCAGTTTCCATCTCTTTTGAAACGGCTTTGGGATGCAATTTATCCAAATTTAAAAAGCAATCTTCAAGGAGGATTTAGGGGCACAGGAATTTGTCCCTTTGATCCGCAGATCATTCTCAACAAGCTTCCCTCTGAAACTGACAACTCTGGTAGAATTCTTGACACAAGTCTATTAGAATACATGAAGGAGCTGAGAGGAAACAACGAAGAAATATTAAAACGCAAAAGAGGCAAGAAAATTGCAACAAGACCAGGTCTTCAAATCATCTCAAATGTTGTAGTTAAAGAAAAAAGTTCACATCCAGCAGAAGTTACAGTAACACGACGATATACACGTCATCAGCGACGAAGATATTCCGTTAAGTCAAATAGCATCATGTTCTAAACAAAAACAAAAACAATTGCAAAAAAACCCTGACGACAACAATCTATGTAGCACCTGGTGACTTTCGTTTCTACAACTTAAAACAAGAGTGGATTTGTTGTGTCACATGTAAGAAATGGGTTTGCAGACAGTGCAACAAGGGTTCCACAAATCCTTATTACGAGTGCGAAAGGTGTGAAGATGAACATTTTTCAACTTGATTTTTGTTTATATTTGCTTATATTTTTTGAGAAATATTGTTTGTCTTAAGTTTTTATTATCATTTATCAATTTCATTTTTAAATTGCTTCGTTATCTTTTAATTATTAAATAAATTAAAGCTATATACTTGCATTCTTTGTTTCCTTATAAAGTCTTATAGTTTTTGTTATTGCTAATAAATATAGTTACACAATATTTTTATATGTCAAAGTAACCTTGTATTATGCTTACTTTAACTTGTATCTATGTAAAATAAATGGTATGTGAAAGTAGCCCCGACGGCGGGGTAACTTTGATACCAAATTAACTATTTTTTTATTTAAAAATATGAGCTGCTACAAAAATGGTCTTTGGTGGTTTTCAAGCCAAGACATCAAATGGTTTGATGAAATATATTTAATAGGAATTGTGTCAATAAAATAAAAAATATTCTAGAAAAACTATCAAAAATATGTCAAAATATCCCCGCTACTTTCTTATTACTTAAGAAAGTAAAAAGGTGCTACAGGAAAAGTAGCGTCCCATCTAGCTATGGGGTTCGAGCCCCTCCCCCCCCAAGATTTTTCGTCTTCATTTGCCTAATTTCGATCAAATATACGTGCATTCTGTGGCTCCCTGGTTTTCTACCTAGATGCGAGAACACACTAGAAAAAGTTGCTCTAAATTTACATCAAATTTGGGTAGTTAATTAATTAAAGTTTACTTAATATTTTGGGTAAATATCATAAGAATGTAATTTTAAACCAAAAAATGTATTATTAAAGAATTATTATACCGTGTTTACTATGTGGTGGTAAAAATAGACAAAAAATACATTAAAAATTCCAAATTTACCTTTCGATCTAATATTACATCTTTACTAGTGTAAAATGAGATAAATTTTGGTCTAATTTATGTCATGGTACGTGAGGTGACGCGCGTATGATGCGGCGTCCATCACTTGTAAGTTCATCAAGCGCAGTGGTGAATGCAGACGTTTGGTTTGATTCTTAGTGTTAATTGTAATTTTCAGTTCAATCAAGAATAAAGTAAGTATCTAAAATTTAAATATATATTACTCGAGGAAAATTAGGAGAATGTGCATGATTTTCTCATTGCCTCCAAGTAATAACCAAACATTTCAATGAGGACTTGGGAGTTATATTTTATAAATTCAAGGTACCTGATGTTTGCAATCACCTACATATCTATATTTTTCTTCTTCTTTTTTTTCAGTGTGTAGATCCTAACGATATTGACCAAGCAAAACTTTTAACGGCCGCACCTGTTATTGTAAAAATAGGTAACATTGTACTACGCTATGGACTTTGGGCTTCTAACTAATATCTAATTTTTTTTAGATACTGCAAATACGCATACAATGGAATATTTCATTTTCATGGAAAAAGTTCTAATTGACGACCATCCTTCACTAACATTTTGGACTGTTGTTATTTTTAACTAGATATAGATGTTATTTTTATATACCCTGTGTTTTTCGAAAACCGGACCACAAATATATACCTCATTAAAATTTCAAATCTATACTTTCCATAGGATTTTCGAAAAACACACAGTATAGATACAAATAATAAATAGTTTAAAAGGAGTCCATACCTAACTTATTTATTTTAAACTAGCGAAGAGTATAATAATAATATAATAAGTCAGGAATTTAGGCTCTTTTCCTATTTTTTTAATAACCTCAAACTTTATACCAAAATGTGTTTTAATCAAAAATTATTATTTTGAACGGTTTTTAGCCATATTATAACTTAGGGCAAAAAATCTTGATGGTTAAAACAAAATTTGGTATAATAATTTGGGGTTTGATAAAAAAATTGGAAAAATTCATAAATTCCGAGTTTTAATAATAATGTAATTTTAGTATGGATTTACAATACTACTTATGTAGTAATACCTAAGTAATTAGTATTCGGTTCCAACGATTTTCGTGGTAATTTTAAATTTCGTACATAAGTAATTAATTAAATTTACTTTTTCTATGTAATTATACCATTTACATTATGATATAAATTCCTATTTACTAGTTTAAAATTACATAAATCCTGTAGTAAAATTTTAATTCAAATTTAAATTTACATAACGCATTCTAAAATTACCACGATAATCGTTGGCAACGAATAACCAATTGCGGACGTAGTAAATTTACACTAATAATTTTTGCAGTGCAAAATATCTGATGTGCCCAACACATGACTTTCTTATACTTTCCTATACTTACGGATAGTATCACAATAATTACTTTTCCTAAAGAAATTAAGTTAAATTTTGAGGGTTTCCAGCAATTTTTAAATAGTCTCTGTCGCAATTATTGCAATACGTATAAATCTGTCCCTGTCCCACTCATCATAACCGAATTTTACGACAAAAATGTGTTTTATTTTAGATTTTTGACCTATTACTCACTTAAAAAAATCTCCCGGTATGAAATTACATTTATTTATTCATTATTATTGTTTTCGGTACCATAGAAACCAGTAAAAAAAAGAAACTAATGGTCCGTCCTTCTGGTATTCGAACCCGGGACCTTCCGTTTAGCAGTAGTCAAGTCTCTATGTCTAGTCTACCTCGACCATCGGATTCAACTATCAACGCGCGCTATGAGAAATATAAAGTGTTTTAAAAATATCTAGTTTTTTTGAAATTTTTTTGACGGAATTTCAAAAAAAAGTTCAAATAAAATTTGTTCAATCAATGTTAAAGAATAAAAAAATTTCATAAATTGTTTATTTTTCAAGATATTCCTAAAAAACCTAAAAATGTCATCAGGTAACTGTCACTTGTTTTGGTGCTAGATGAAAAACATTGAATGTGGCACCCACAAATTTGTTCAAACTCTTAAATATGAAATTTGAATCAAATCCGAGAAGTCGTTTTTGAGTTATGGTGGATACAGACAGACAGACACACAGACAGACAGACAGACATCATTGCGAAAATAGTCAGAATGGATTCAGGGGCCCTCAAAACGTGTAAATCCATCATAATCTCGAAGTCGAAAAAAATCACGATTACTATACTTCCTTATACTACGTATAAGAAAGTAAAAATGCCCAACCGCCTTACAGTTAGGTAGGTATAGGTATACTCAATAAATTTAGTAATTGAATGTAGGCAAGTTTTAGTACAAGTTGAGTCATCATGCAGTAATTCTTTGATAAGTTTTACAAAATATTAACTAATGACCATCCTATTATTACAAACAATACAAACACAGGTTTGAAATTATTTAATACGAGTAGGTAAGTATGTTATATTACAACAAATTAGAGATTTGTTGAATAGATTAGGTACCATAATAATCAGTGGCGGCTCGTCAGGGGAGGCAGTGCCTACTCTATGGAGATTAATTTATTTTATTTTTATTTTACATATATGTTTTTTTAAATTTCTTAAAATATAGATACTAGATAGATCTAATTTAACAATTTTTACAGTTGAAATGCTCGAAATATTCGTTAACTTCATGGGCCGCTGTTCTATATTTCTCTCATCTGTGGTCCTACACCAGTTACCACTCTGCCTGTCGTGTTGTCAGTGGTGTTGTCACCACTTACGAGTCGAATTGCGCCTCTGGCTGTATTGTTTCACACACACTCGCACTTGCGCTCTGGGCTGCGAGGCGCTCCTCGAAACAGTCGAAACTGTGGTGAACATGTGTTACGATTGTTACGCCTGCGTTTAAGTTACTACTACTATTTTTTGTCCTTGCACATTCAAGTTGGAGGCAAAAACACCTTTTTTTTAAACACGAAAGAAACTGTTGTGAACAAGGAACAAGCGTTTACGCCTGCGTTTTTTATGTAACAATTAACAGTTGTTTGTTTGTGTGTCTGCGTGTGCGAGTGTGAGGTGAATCAGGTTAGGTATTTGTGTTTTTTTTGTAATCAGTAATCAAAAGTTTATTCTTAAAATGGAAGGGGAGGGAAGTGACACGGTAACTAATATTAAAAATTGTGAAGACATTGTTGACTTTTTAATCAAATTCAAATTTAACCGGCTGAGTTACGATGATAAATTGTTCGTTAAAGATCTAGAGTTTCTAGAGGTTCCTCATCCAGGCCTAAGTAAGTGTTTAATTAATCAGGGTAAACCGCCTCGTAGTTTTGTTAATCATTGGTACAGTAAATGTAAATGGTTAACTGAAAAATTTAGGTCGCGCGATTGAGAGACATTCAAAAAGTCAAGAGCATATTCGATCTACGTGTAAATTACAACTTTTAGGCAAACAAAATAATAATAACCGTCCTAGATTCAGCTCGTCAAATCGAAATTCAAAGATTTAATGATTCAGTAAGAAAAAATAGAGAAATCTTACACAGATTAATCGATATTTGTATCTTTTTTTGTAACCAAGACTTTGTATTTAGTAGGTACTTATGCAAAATATTTTTCTGACCAAGTAGAGCTCCTTTTCCTAAATTTCATAAAAACATGATAAAAAACTTTCCTATCAAGGCAACCTTAGGCATGGGACGTGAGCAAGATTATTAAGCAAAAAGTACACTTAAAAAGGATGACCTTGAACCACGAGAAAAATTTTGCCTGCAGCGCTTTTAGGCCCGCTATGCTCGCATCTTTTTTAACTGCCTCCCCCGACTAAACGACTACGACCCGCCACTGATAATATTGTACTTATCATGTAACAGAATATGAACTTTACTTCATATGATTTGAATAGTGAATTTTTGATACTAAGGGCCGGTTGTATAAAAATTTAATCTCGAGATAATCCTCCAAAAAGGATAAACTGCCATAGAAACGATTGTTGATTACAATTGTCACTATAGATATTTTGGAGGATAAAAATTTAACACCGCGATTAAAGTTTTATACAACCGGCCCTTAATGTGTTTAAAAAACTTTTTTCTACGAAAATGCGGAATGACGTTTTTTCTGACAAGATAATCGAACTTGAAAGTAGGCTTTTGAAAAACTAGTACGGAAAATTAGTGTGGAAATTTTTTTCCGCACACATTTTTTAAACTTTCCGCACGCAAACAAAAACATAAAGAAGTACTTACATTTAGTTATAATTGTAACATTTATTTAATATCTAACAACCGGAGGAGTGCACATTAATTCATCGCTTTCGCTTTAGTTTTGAAACTCCATGTTTATATTCACGTAATTTGATCTCAAAATCAAAATTAATTCGATGACAGGACACAATTTATAAACTGTCAACAGCTATGAGCTTTCAGTTCTATGACAACAAACTCACTTGATATTTTTTTTATTAGAAAAAGATTTACAAATAATTTTATTTTTTACGAATTCCACGTTTTCGTAGAAAAAATCTAATGTAACACGCTTGCGGAAATGGCCCATGACAATACTCGTGTGATTGCAGCACTCGCTATCGCTCGCGTTGCAAATTTCACACTCGCATTGTCATGATGTGTTTCCGCACTTGTATTACAATATACTATTAATTATTTTTTTCCGTTATCACTTCCCAAAGAAAGCCGTTTTGTGACAGTTCCCATCCGTCAAAAGCATTACTTTTTTGCATACCAAAAATATTTTTGCATAGTGTGCAAAAAAGTAACACTTTTGACGTATGTCACTGTCACATAACGGCCTTCTATAGGAAGTAAGTTCACAATTTTGAAATGATGTAGATGGTTTTTAATCTCTTTAGGAGTGGTAATCGAAAAAATTATGTAGGTATACAACTTGTATCTAAAGCTTTTTTTTGCACTTGTGAGAATTAAAAAACTCGTCTTCGGCTCGATTTTTAAACTTTCGCGCCGTGCAAAAAAATGTCGCTTTAGGTATATGTTGTATAAATAACTATTATTTTCAATTAACATCAAATAAATGAACAATAAAATAAAACAAAAGTACATATAACAAACAAAGTCCAACCCACAAATTGTATATTGTCAAAAATTAAATTACATAACAGACGACATGTTTCGGATCAACGCTATTATCAGATCAAACTATCAAATAGGAAAAAGAATTTTTAATAAAATAAAATATATCTAATGTTTGCCATGATTATCTCTGTATTTCGCAATTCACAGATTTACAATTGGGTTGGTGCTGCCATCTATGAACGAAGAGCGTTAATATGTAGATAATTATGGTATAGGTCTCTGTTTGTGTTGGTTATTTATTAAAATCTGTAAACATTATCGAACCGGCGCATCCGCCAAAAAATTAAACAACCATATTTTATTGATTTTCGAAGTAAATTTGAATTCGAAATGGATTTAAAAATAAAGCACTTTATTCAAAGGGTTCAGCAAGTTTTGTAGCCCTTTTGGCTTTGACAATTTGAAGGTTTTGTGAAATTACCTACTATACCAATTGGATTTTTAATAATTTTGGGTTCCTTAAAGAGCCAAAAGCTTGTTTTACATGTCAAAACATCAAAATTATAAACCAGAAGTTTTAAAACAAGTTTTAAGTTCATCAATTTTAAAAATGATTTTTTAGCAATAATAAATAAAAAGTCGTGTAAAATTGTTACCAATTGTATGTACTGTAGTATTTCTGCGCCAAAGTTTATTTTACTCCCTTCATATTAGTCCGCGAACTAAATTAACCGCCCCTTTTGAATATCGTGCGCTAAGAGTTGGCCAACGCATACATATGTGATCGTCTAGAAAATAACGTGGACTCTATGTTGTTATTTACGTTTGGCGTGAATACACTGGTACGAAAGCGACAAATATGGACCTCTTTCAGGACCACATAACTAAAAGCATAACCTATAACCTACGACAGCAACCTTTACTCCAGATTCCAAACCACCGATTGACGAAATACGAAAAGGGCACTCTCTACAAATACATTTCAAGAAACACACTTTTACACATTTACTAAACATAGAACCATACTCTCTGCAGGACTATCTAACTTAATTTTTGTTTAATTTTCTTTTTGACGTTCCTCAAACACAATATTTTGCAATATACAGGGTGATTTTTTTAAGGCGCCCATTAGAAAATTTTTAATTTCTAGTTGAGCTAGAGATCTGAAATTTGGAACCTAGGCATAATAGACGATTACGAGTCAAAATGAAATATTTCCAAGATGGCGGCACTTTCGAAAATGGCCAAAGTAGACGCCATCTTTGTTTTATTAAATGGCAATCCCGAATTTTTATTTCATATTTGCATTCGGCACTTTATTGTGAGTACAATGAACCAAGGTTGTCATTACTTATCTGTCATAATCAATGACATATGTTAATTTTTCTCTTAAAATTTTCAGAAAAAAGGGTTAATTAAAAAATTCATATCTCATGAACCGTGAAAGATAAGTTAATGAATTTTTTTTTAGTCGATTCTCTAAATTTCGAGGAATCTTTCTAGGAGTAACCCTTGTCTGAGCGAGGTTTCCTGCGATTGCTACGATTTTCTGAACTTGAGAATCACAATATGTTGAAAACTGAATTTTTTCAAATGGCACCTACCTATTCTTAAGTAACCATTGGATGTAAAATCGAATTTTAAGGGGAGTTATACTAGCATGCTCTATACCTAACTCGTATCTTTTTTGAATTATTTGCATTTTTTGAGTAAATGTATGCTATAACAGCTTGTATGTATACATCAAGAGAAGAAAACCAAAAAGCAAGTGGCAGAAGGAATGACTCGCAAATAAGCCATGTAAATTATATAATAAAAACCATAGCCAACTATGATTTCCATTTAAAAAAATACAACTTTACCAGGGATGGGCGTAAATTACGTGTAGACAATGACGTAGACAAACGAGAAAGTCTACTTAGCTCTTAGCATGTAGAAAATGTAGACAACGTAGACAAAGTAGACAATATAGACAGTATTAATTATAGTATAGGTATTTATTAAAGAAAAAACAAGAATAAACTCAAAGAGTATCCAACTCAAGAATTCTCGCAATTAGGTACCTATACAATTAAATAACAAACTGAAACAAACAAAATAAATTTAAATTACCTCAAATATACTCTGTTCCCAAAATATAAGGACTTAACTCACTACATATTATTAGGCTACTCCACGATCGCGCCAGTGGTCATCAATGGTATTTTCTAGTAAAAATATTGTTGCAGTATATAATTTCTGTATGAAATATAATGGAGATTTCTGTTAAAATACTTGTTATTTTCCTTTATTAACACAAATTTGAGTTCATCAAAATATTTATTTTTTCCACGAATCGGCATTGTTGTTTATTTGATTTCTTAACCTTAACTTCACATTTACTATCAAATTGACAGTTATAACGTCATTGTCTACAATAGTCTACATAGTCTACATTGTCTACCTAGAGAAGCATTGTTTACGCATTGTCTACAAGTAGATGTAGACAATTAAAGTCTACGCGTAAACTCCCATCCCTGAACTTTACATACTTATGTCATAACTGAAAAACAATTGAACGCAATTAAAATTCAATTATATCATCTTGTTTCAAATTAAAATCTCTATAAAAAAACATACAAACTATTTTTTTGTAACTTTTCAATTAACCGAGATGCATTGACTTGAGATATTCGGTAAATAATCAGTTTTTGCTTGTAACTCAAAAACAAAAGAAGTTAGACATTTCGTGTTTTCACCATTCAATTTGTCTTAAAAAGTTGACCAAAAAACGTGCTATCCTTTTTTTTCTCACTTCACCAGAAACCCTAGATATCCTGTAATTCCATCAAAAATGCTCCACCCTGTACATACATGATGTAAGTATTTGTTAAAGTTTTAATATTGTACTTCTACTTCCTACTGATAATCAATAAAACGCATATTTGGACTAATGGCCCGCTCGTGAATGATTAAATAAATAATTATATGGTAAAATCTCATTCCCAAAAAGGCAAAAAGGCGTTCTTTTCTATTAAAAAATGAATTATTATAGGTTAGGTGAAACAACAAAATTAAATTACCCAATCAGTGAACGTTTTGCCTTTGCGCATTTTTACACGCACTTTTAGCAGATATTTTATAAGCTAGTATGACACGATGCTAAATTTTACATAAAATTTGCATGAAATTTTTCATGAAAATTTTAACGTGGTTGCATACAGAAAATTTCTTGCTAAAATTTATGTATAATTTTCATGTAAAATATTTAGAACATGTTCTAAATTTTGTGTCAAAACTGCGTGTAAATATGCGCATTAAACTTTGCTTCAGTCATATGGCGTATGTGACTAACAACTGACAGTAATACCTAACTAAATAACAAAAAGATACAAATATCCCTAGATAAATGATAAAATGCGCAGGCGTAACAGGCAAATTTTACATAAAAATTAGCACATGTTGCAAACAGCTTTTAGTAAAATAACATGAAAATTTAGCGTCAAAAAAAGCATAAAATTTACATGCAAATTTTATGTAAAATTTACCATCGTGTCATACAGGCTATAGCGTTTTCGACTTACTTGCACTCAGTGCGCACTGACACAATAAAAGTGCAGTCGTAAATCTGGGCCAGTGCTATACAATCCGTAACAAGTGCAATATAAGTCGAAAACGCTATTAGAACAAGTTCTAAATAATTTACGTGCAAATTTACACCGAAATTTGACATGACATTTGCTGTATGCAACGATGCTAAATGTACGTAATAATTTACATGTGAATTTAGGTACAAGCAAATTTTCATGAAAATTAGGCATCGTGTCAAACAGGCTTAAGAAAGTAAAAAAAAATTTCTAACATTTAATAATTCTGATATTTATCCGTTACAATATCTAACATAAAATACCAATCGGGTAATAGAAAAATGACATCATGATAACGAATAGCGAAATAGCAAAGTAATATGACTTAAGGTAGTTACTACATAAACCACCCCTTTGCATTGTGTGCTGCATAAATTCATAATAGAAAGTCTTAATAATTATAATTTCTATAATAATTTCTATAATTTCTAATTAGAAAGAGTAAGATGTATGAGCAAAAGCATGGCTTACAGGGGGTAAACATAAAAAAGCTAATTCCCTAAAATTGGTCTGGCAACCAACATTACAGCACGGTATTTAAATGTGATTCGGACCTATTACAATATTTTGTTTGAATTCGCGGGCGCAATATTTACTTGTGCGCAAGTCTAAATACCCCCGTGCGCAGTTTCAATTCGGCTCATTCATGGTTTTATGCAATGGTTATCTATTTAGAAAGAGTAAGATATCTGTGCGCAGCCCATATGCTTTAGTTATCTATTTAGAAAGAGTAAGATATCTATGGGAACACCACTGAAATTAACCGTCTTGAGTATGCGCAAAGAAGTTATTGCCAACTGCGATGTAACCAGTAGATTAACTAAAATATCTCCTTATAATAACAACTTATGTCTGGTTTGTTTTGGTCCTTGTCTATTCATAGGTAGTTAATGGTGATAATATGTCCGGTATTGTAAAGTCGTTCCACGTAATCCATAACGGAAATTTTATTATTAACAATAATCATAATATCTCCATATAATATTTTCTTAAAAGTTTGAACTAAAAACGAAAGATATTCAGTAGTTAATTTTGCTTCGTTAAAGATATTTCCATTTAATTCTACCATCAATAAGTGGCGGTTTTTAATATTTTTCAAATTGCAGCATTTTGAAAACTTGATAAAATCCAACTTTTTATGTATTTTGAATAATTTGAATAACTAATTTTATCAATACTTTTTTTGCTAAAGATACATTTACTAATACTTATTGTTCTGTCATGGTTAATTCGTATCGTATACAGTCATTATAAAAGAATATAACATCCCAGTGGGCTGTGAAATTTAATAAATTTAAAATTACTAGGGAATCTCAAAAAGAAAACGTTTAATGTAAATGCCGATCTGACCAATGGACACTAGTGATATTTAAATGATATTCATTTATTCAATAGTGGCAAATCCCAATACATGACAAATGCACAGCCACCTTTGACGTTAGATTCTTTTACAAATAACCCTGAATAATAAAAGTCATATGTTGGACTTAACAGATATTTTATTTTAGCTGCGAGATCAATTTTTCACAAATTATATTAAATTTATATACAAAACTAAACATTAGAGATAAATTAACTTTAATATCGAATAAGAAAATTCATGTTAAAGACGAACATGAGTGAAAAGTATTATAAATAAAATATTTATAAATTAAGATTATAAATATATTGCAGGTGGCAAACTGTTGCACATATCATATATAATTGACTATTGACAAATAAAGTCGCTAATCAGCCAATCAAATTAATTTATTTTAAATATCTACATTTATAAAGAATGACTTTGCTATAACTACTTGCTCTGTTAAGTAATATGTTTATATGGGATAAACAAATTATTCATTTCCAATCTGAAACAAAAAGAAAATATTACTTAATCAATTAAAAAATGAAACGTCAATTTTGAAAAGAACAATCATAAAATTAATAGAATATTGGCCCCATTATCGATCCTGAAATGGCAAATTTATAACAAAATTTACATAAAAAACCAACAAACCTAATTATATGTGGCAATTTGGAAGTATCCAGACTATATTTTTTGATTGCCAACATACTCAAAGTTGACAAATTGGTTTTGGGATTAAGCTCAAATATGTACAGGGTGTCCCATTTTCGACACTTTTAGGGGGTATTAGCGTTATTATCAAAGATAGAGTGTTGCTGTTTTCACCTTCCTGTCCTACTTTTTTACGAGACGAAAGATTCCGGGGTTGAATTTGTCATGGCTCTCTTAGTTTTTAATCTACAGAGTGATTCTGAAAATCTTTGTTTTTTAGACACCCCTCGGATTTCCGTTATGCGTCTACTTATCAAAAAGGTGAAAACTAATCTTGATAGAGTTTTTTACGTAGAATTCAGGGGCGTAGGCAGTTTTTGTGTAAAAGGTATAGTTTTTGTGATATTGCCCAAACTTATGTTTTTTTAAATGGGACACCCTATATATTATCTTTTATATTGATTATGCCAAATTTGGGCTTTCCAAAAATATATAATACTTAATATTTATTTTGAAAAACAAGCTTAAAATTCAATATTTTTACTAATTTTCTTTATTTATAACAGTAGGCCATGGCTAATTTTTTAAAAACTAATCCAAAATTTTCACAATGCGTAATTATTTTTAAAGCTAAACACTTCAAAAGATAATTTTAATGCATTGTATAAAACATACCAACAATATAATACTTCTCATAATTATCGTAAATGGTCATTGTAATAAAAAATTAAAAGTAAAATAAAAACACCTACGTAACAAAAATATTTCATCAATAATGGAAATCTGACAAATCTGTCAAATTTTGCATTTGTTTCTAATAAACTAGCCATGGCCTACTGTAATAAATAAAGTAAATTATTAAAAATATCGAATTTTGAGCTTGTTTTTCAAAATAAATATTAAGTATTATATATTTTTGGAAAGCTCAAATTTTGCTTAATTAATATAAAAAATAATATATAGGGTGTCCCATTTAAAAAAACATAAGTATGGGCAATATCTCAAAAACTAAACCTTTTACACAAAAACTGGTTACGCCACTGAATTCTACGTAAAAAACTCTATCAAGATCAGTTTTCACTTTTTTGATAAGTAGACGGATAACATAAATACGAGGGGTGTCTAAAAAGCAAAGATTTTCAGAATCACTCTGTAGATTAAAAACTAAGAGAGCCATGACAAATTTGACCCCGGAATCTTTAGTTTCGTAAAAAAGTAGGAAGGAAGGTGAAAACCGCAACACTCTATCTTTGATAATAACGCCAATACCCCCTAAAAGTGTCGAAAATGGGACACACTGTACATATCCGTGAAGAAATTACGGTTGTTACTTATGGAGACTTCTTTTTTGTTTTTAGTACTGAAAGACAATAGTTTAGTGTTTTCTTAATGGAACTTGAATAAACTTACCCAAAGCCACCGATCAAAAACCATCGATTGTCAATGACCACACTCGCACAATTACTTCTTTTGCGTGGACCATCAACGCCGCTAATGTACACCTTATTCCATGTGTGGGTAGTCGGATTGAATTCATGTGTGTCGTTTAAATACTCGTTATTCCCTTCGAAATAGCCACCAAATATATACATTTTTTGATTGTAAACGACTAAAAAATTATGTATCTATAAATTATATTATATTTCAGAAAAAATTATACAAATCCAATAGCGGAAATACGGGTTTGTTTAAATAAATTATCTCTACCTACAAAATTGTAAAGTTAAAACAACATTTCTAAAAAAAAATACATAATGGAAAGCTCTACCTCTACCAACAATTCCTGAGTTTTTAGAAGAAATGTTCTTTAACAGCATATTCATAGATCTATGTATACCGGGTGTCCGCGCGAAAACTTCGGATGAGTTTATCTCTGGTGCCTTTAAAGATACAATTTGGAAATTTTACATGATCAGGCAATGCATAGGGGGACATAACTTAGTAAAGATATTATGTCATTACTCCGCCCCTAGTCGGCGCCACCCCCACTTCGAAATTTTAAATGACCATTTTTTGACAGATTATGAAAGAAGACATCTTTTTTAGTAAGTTTAAGAAAAAAAAGTACTAAGTTACAAAGGAAAATTTTTGAGTTATTTGGCTTTAAAATTTGAAATAATTAATATTTTTATCGACTAAGTAAATCGAGTTGCTCTGGTTAGAGGCATTAAAATAAATGAAGAAAGTACTCAAAGCTTCATTATAGCAGAAAATGTTTAATTTTGTGATAAACAATAACAAATAAAAAAAAGAGAAACAAGGTTTTTATGTTTTAATTTGAGAAAAAATAAGTTATCAAAGTAAATGTTCAAAATGTCCACCGTTTACGTTTAAACAAAAATATAGTCGATTTTCAAACTCATTTTGAATACGTAGAAAATTTTCTGGTGTCAATCTTCGACACTCATCCACTATTCTGGCTCGTAAATCATCTAATGAATTTGGAGGTGTTTTATAAACAACTGACTCTTTGAGTCGCCTCAGAGAAAAAAATCCATAGGCGTCAGTTCGGGAGAGCGGGCTGGCCATTCTATTGGACCTCTACGTCCAATCCATCGTCCTGGGTACACGTTGTCGAGATGTTGCCTTTCCGCCAAAGAGAAATGCTGAGGAGCTCCGTCTTGTTGAAAATAGAAATCCTCCTCCTTTAATTCAGCAAGATTATCTTCAAAATTTTGTGTGATAAGTGGCTCTATCAGGTCTTCGCACATTTCCAAATATCCTGGGCCAGTCAAATTCTCTTCAAAGAAAAGAGGACCGATAACAAGATTGTGAAATATGCCAGCCCAAACATTAAGTTTCTGTGGATACTGTATATGCTCCTCTCGGAAAATATGAGGATTAATGTCACTCCAATATTGACAATTATGTCTGTGAACAAGGCCATTTAAATAAAGACAACTCTCATCGCTAAAACAGATGCTTTTCAAGATGTTTCTATTTTGCGTTATCATTTTTGTCATCAATTTGCAAAATTCGAGTCGTCGGTCAGGATCGTCATTATTTAGTTCTTGGACTAACTGTATTTTATAAGGATGTATTTTGTTTACTTTCAATATTTTGTGGCACGTTGTTTTTGCAACTCCTGAAATTTCTGATAACTGATGCCGAATAGAAAGACAAGGATCTAAATTTGTGTCCCAATATTGCTGGTGTACCTTCATTCCGAGCACCACGATTGTCTATATTGCGCCTTTGATTTTAACTGATCCAGTTTGCATAAATTTCAAAATTTCTTACAGAAACTCAAACAAACTTTTTTCAGGATGATTCATATTAAATAAATTTGCTGTTAACGCGTAATTTTTGTTCACGGTTCAACAAAAAATGACAATTTCTATTCTTTCTTCAAATGTAAACACCATTGTCTGTTTTTATAGAAATTTTTTAATATCTTACCCGGTTAAAAATGTGTTAAAAAACAACGAGTCAAGATTCACACTGCAATTCTATTGGTTTGACTGATAATAGCAAAAAATTCTAGTATAAACCAAACTAAACCCAGACCAACTCGATTTTTTCAATCAATAAAAATATCAAGTACATATTTCAAACTTTAAACTCAAATATCTCAAAAAGTTACATTTGTAACTTATTACCTATTTTTTTTCTCAATCTTACTAAAAAAGATGATCTCTTTCATAATCCATCAAAAAATATATAGGGTGTCATTTAAAATTTCGTAGTGGGGGTGGCTGGCGGTAATGATATAATAACTTTACTAAGTTATGTGTATCTTTAAAGGCCCCAGAGATAAACCCATCCGAAATTTTCGCGCGGACACCCGGTATAACACCACATAGTGCACACATTTTCAGAAAATTAAACAGTTTTATAAAATTGTCTGTTTTAATAATCCCTTTTTCTAGAAACCTAGAACATAAAATACATCAGAGATAAAATATGTCGGGGTACTTACAAGCAGAATGGTTTTGTCGGTTCATAGGTACTACACCGTTTTCTTCACACTTATTCCATCGATTTTCAAGGAAATCGTAACGCCATAATTTAGTTGAATCGTATTCTGTAGTGTCAGTTAAGCGCGGAACACAGTACATCATAAGGTGGGGATCGAGTCCCCCAAACATATACATCTGATCTTCAATGACAACAGTTGAAAAAAAATTACGTGGTCCTGGTACTTGATCTGAAAGAAAACGTATATCAGCTTTGGTATTTTAAAGATAAAATCAGTTATTATCAGCATTATGACATTTATGAAAATGGATTTCTTACCAGAGTTTTCAAATCTGTGCTGAACCCACCTCATGGTTATTAAATCCAAAACATGGACCTCTACTGATGACGGTAGATCCTCAGTGAGCCAAAGCACCGGACGACCTCCAAAGATGTACATGTAGTGCTTCCAAACGCAAGCCGAATGTCCGGTTCTGGCAGGAGGTATAGGCCCTTCTGTTGTACGCTTACTCCAGCACTCCGATGTACGTGCAGTATTGAAACAGTACAGATTCCTGCATGTAGTCCAGATATAAACAATACCTTCATAGGCGACCGCCGTGAACCACTTTTTGTTCGATAACCTGGGACGCCCCCACAAGTCATCATGGGTCCATGTGAGGGTTGTCGTGTTTAGGATATGTACATCTATGTGACTCCTGAAGTCGCTTCCAAATTGGTACACATTGTCTCCAATGGCCACAGCAGTCTGATGAGATTCGTATGTTGGTGTGTTTTCCAAACGAGTTATACAATGCATCATGTTGATAATTATCTATAAAAGTTCCAGAAAATCAAAAGATTTTAATAAATAAATAACAGTGGTTTACACATTTTTTTTCCAAATATTGCATAGTCCTCATAAATTTTTCTAGGCTATTTCTGGCTCGCTGAGTGAAAAAACATGGACTTTTATATCATGTTTCGCCTAATTCAAAGTGTTGTGAGTTCAGCAATTTTCATTTGACTGAATGAAACGTAAAGATTCACTGGAAAACTTTCCAAGTACAAAAAGATCGGATGAAAATTGTCCTGTTTACCGCAACTCAATGCGGACCGCCAAAAAATGACATTTTCGGTTAGGATGGAAAAATGAAATCGTCACGAGTTCTGCTATTGTTGCGTGAAGGCTCCAACAAAAAAATCTGCCATCATGCGAATATCCCACCTCCATTGGTATCTAAACTGCTGGCCAATTGAAACGTACCAAGCGAATTTTTAGGTTGAATTTAAAGTCAAATATTTTAAAAAGGAGAAATGATATCAACATGACGTTTTCAGGATTCAAGAGATAATTTTATTGAGAAAGCAATAGTGTGACCCGATTTTTTTACTTTAAAGTACGTTACTATCTACAGGGTATGAAAGAAAGTCGTCTTTTTTTCTCAAATTTTATACCTACCGGAATTCCACAAAAATTTTTTTATATTTTTTTGATGTCGATTTTTTTAGTCCCTGGTTAATGAGGAAAAAACCAATTTTTAAAAATTTTTGTATCCCTCTTATTTTATAAGATACCGAATTTTTTATTAAATTTAATATTGTTGAACCGGTTTTTGCAATAATAATTATGCTGCCATTTTGAAAGCAAATGTCATCATGTGATATGTCGATAAAAAGGTAATTTTAAGTAGAATCTAATTCTTAGGGTAAAAAATATACAGGGCTGTTTTAAAAAATTTTGAAAGTTAGTAGGTGGCCCTTCCGATGAAACCGGAAGTGTCATCAGATTGTTTTAAACGTCAAAATGATTATTCCTTGCAACAATCAAACCTTGCCAAATTTCAAATTAATACAGTTAAATGTAACAAAATGGTGGGGGTTGTAAAACAATTTCGTAGCCACCCGGTATACACGAATATGAGCAAATTTTTTTAAAAGTGAAAAACCCGTTTCGAGGATATAAGTCACTTAAGCCAATGGTGAACATAAACTAACTAAATTCTATTCTATTCCATTAAGAAAATAGCCTCAAAAAATGAATTAAAAAATTTACCAATTAGCGAACGTGTACAGATTTTTGAGAAGCCACTGGTTATTAATAAATTAATGAAAGTACAAAAAGTGTACTTTTTATAAGAAAGCCATTCACAAGGTATCATACTCAACTACAGAGATTGGTTCTTACAAAACACAATACGGCCGAACGACAAAAAACAAAGAAAAAGTCAAATTTTCAACAAAAATTCGGTATCTTATAAAATAACAGGGATTTCAAAATTTTGAGAAACAGGTTGTTTTCCCATTAAGTAAAAACTAATAAAATCTACATCAAAAAAATAAAAAAAAAATTTTGTGGAATCACGGTAGGTAGTTTTAAAATTTGACAAAAAAAGAAGATTTTCTTTCATACCCTGTAGATAGCAATGTACTTCAAACTAAAAAAATCGGGTAACACTATCGTTTTCTCAATTAAATTATCTCTGAAATCCTGAAAACCGCATGTTGATATCTTTTCTATTTTTCAAAATATTTCACTTTAAATTCAACCTAAAAATTCGCTTGGTACGTTTCAATTGGCCAGCAGTTTATTTTTGTGAGTTTTAACATTAGTTATGATATTAGTCCAGTCAAATGAGTCATTTGGAAATGCGTTAAATCGGAGTCAATGAAATTTTGAGGATAAGCAGTCGCTACCAACAAAACACTACACCGGTACAATTCCTCAAGGGGTGGCCGCCATCTTCAATTTTAGGGATGAGTTCGATTATATCGTTAAAAATGTGTATCCAGAATATTGTTAAACGAGAAAAAAAAATCTTAAAATTTCAGTTTTTTTCAGATATTTCAGAAACGAATCAAAATACCTTCGATTTTTTTTAAGGATATTGTTGAACACTTAATTACCTACGCAACTTTGCCTCAACTTGTTACATTACCCTCCCCTTTAAAGGGATCAATTTCAATTTTCCTTTAAAACATGAACATGTAATTTTAAATAAATTGAGTCCACTACACCTTACAACTTGTTACCTATCTCTAATAGAACTAAGGACTCTAACGAAACGAAATAATTATTAAACATCTATTTTAGTACTAAACAAAAATCCAAGATCTCATGTGATTAGGTACACTAATGGCTGTACAATATTGACAATACGTAAACAAAATTAAAAACAGCCAATACGATAAAATGTAGGTATAACGACTTTCTTTACTTCTCAAAGTAGAAACAATTCAGCGTGAATAACAAATTAAAAGCAAACTTTTATAAATTATTATAGGTTGGATGAGAAAACAATGTTAAATTACCATCAGCGACTCAGCGAGCGATTTGCTTTGCACGCACTTCAACGCACACTTTTAAGGTGCAATTTCATACTGACGCTTGACGCTACTTTCCAGAGTCAAATTTCGTCACGTGGTCGTTCCACGTGACTTTTAGCTTCAAGCGAAAAAACTGAGCAATGTTCAGCTTTTTCGCTTGACGCGCCACTTGGAGACACTTCTGCACTGTGCCGCCGATGGCGCTTACAACGTGGCATTTTTAATATACTTTGGTGTCCTCGATCTAGTTCTTTATGATCTGTGGTAATAAGTTTGCGCAGAAGAGGAAATTTTAGTAACTTTTTGGGGATTTTATTGGTAAGTTTTGACAGTTTTGACAGTTTTCACGCTTGCTGATGCATCTAACGCTCATTGAAGTTTTGACGCTCCTCCTGTATACAAGCATCAATCACGTGACGACATTTTTACGCTGGAATGGATAGTCAAACATCAGCATGAAATAGCAACTTTAGTAGATATTTTAGAACAAGTTCTAAATAATTTACGTGTAAATTTACGTCGCAATTTGACAAAACATTTGCTGTATGCAACGATACTACATGTGCATGAAAATTTACGTGTGAATTTATACACAAATTGTCATGAAAATTAGGCATCGTGTCAAACGGGCTTACGATAGGGACAGCCACGTGTTATTTGTTTGGGTGCGTAGTGGCATAGAATATCTAGTAAAAGAAGCGTCAACTCCGTGTTACGCCTATGAAAACGGCGGAGACATTTTGTTTCGTTAAGTGCGCATGACTGAGTGCATATTGTGAGAAGAAGTAGAGGAACTGATTTTTATATTTTTATTTAATTTAAATTTATAAGTATATTTAAAAACAATATATTACTTAAATAATGTTTCGTATATGGGAATGGAGAATTTAGTGACAAATTTGTTATTAAAAATATTTGTAAATAAAAGCAAACAACAACCAAACAGATCTAGGTTATGTTGGGAAAGATATAAATAGTTACACCTAAATTTAGTTATATTTCAGTAAAAATGGTAATTATTAAAATTGATAATACAGCTAAATATAAATCCAGGAAAACTTACCAATTTCGTATCGCCCAAACAGAAAAAGTTGAGAAATAAAAAATTAACACCATATGGCATACAACAAATGGCTGGCGGCTGCTGGCTGCACCCGAAACGAAACCGAAATAATTAGGTGCTCGGCTCGGGTGCTCCACTAGAAGTAGTAGTGCCACTACCCACTACGAATAAAATCCCCAAAAGTTACTAAAATTAACTAACTGCGCAAACTCAGTATCACAGAAAAACAGAACTAGATCGAAGAATTGTTGCTTATCAACGACACGTTGTAGACATAGGCGTACTGTTCTACGTTCTACGTGGTTTTGTTTTGCTTAAAGTTGCGATTACTTTTATTAAACATGTCAACAAAAAAGATTGGTGTTAAGGGAAAGGCGATTAAAAGTCAAGGACGCGAAGTTATATGTAAATAATTTTTTATCAATTTAGTCCTGCAACATTATTTTAATAATAGTGTGTACGCCACTGCCCATTCTCGAAACGCGTAACCTAACAAAATTCGCGCAGTCATCCAACACGTGGCTCTAATATGTAATTCGTAATTCGAAAACCTTTATATTTTTATTTTATTCGCTAATAAAAGAAATATGGTATGATACATAGTATACACAGTATGCACTTACTTGAAAAGGTATAAATTTAAAATAATTATTCCAGATTGTTAGTTCTTATAACTGAATTCGTGGAACTGACAAACTCACTGACCTTCACTTTTCACAAACTAACTTTGTAATGGTGTCTACAGCAGAAATAAAAAGTTTTGAACATGTAAAGACCCCACCCTAATTTCATATTTAAGAGTTTGAACAAATTTGTGGGTGCCACATTAAATGTTTTTCATCTAGCTCCAACACACGTGACACTTACATGAAGACATTTTTAGGTTTTTTAGGAATATCTTGAAAAGTAAACAATTTATGAGATTTTTTTATTCTTTAACATTAATTTAGAATTAAATTTTGAACAAATTTTTTTTGAAATTCCGTCAAAAAAATTTCAAAATAACGAGATAGGTATTCTAAAAACTCTTATACAGGGTGGTCCAGGTTGAGCGTCATTAATTTTGGGAGGTGATAGAGCATCATGAAAAAAGTAAACTTTTATTAAAAAACTTTGCTCAAAAATGTTTCATAACAAAGATGCAGGGTGTCAAAGTTTAAAATAAAAACTCGTTTTCTTAACATAACTTCTAAACCACTTGAACGATTTCCATTAAATTTCGCACACAGAGTAATGTAGTACATTTCAAGATAATGATGGGATTCATTTATAAAAAAAAACTCCAGTGGCGTAGATACTGGGGGCCATTACACTTTTCCCTCCAATTTTCGACGCCACTGGATATATTGCGAGGAAAATACAATTTTTGGATTGTCTGTTTAATTTAGAGAAAATAGTTACTCTCGACAAATTTTAATTTAAGGTTTCGTTTTTGGGATATTTGAGTTTGAAGGTTTGGAAACACAATATAAAATGCTGTGCTGAATTAAAGAAAATTACGGTTAGGTCTGAAAAATCCGGAAAATTGCCATCAAGTCTTGGCAGCGCTTAATTCCGTGGCTAAAAGAGCTCGAAAATGTATCAAAGCCTATTTTGAGAACTTATTCAAAATTTTCTTTAATTCAGCATAGCATTTGATGTTGTGTTTCCAAACCTTCAAACTCAAATATCTCAAAAGCGAAACCTTAAATACAAATTTTTCAAGAGTAACTATTTCCTCTAAATTGTTTAAGCTGGACCACCCTGTATTTCTCATAGTGCGCGTTAAATCCGAAATCCGACAGCCGAGATAGACTAGTGACTAAAGGGACTTGACTGCCAAACGGAAGTTCGAGTCCCAGAAGGACCATTATTTTTTTTTTATTTTACTGGTTTCTATGGTAACGAAAACAATAATAATAAATAAATGTGATTTTATATTAATAACGTATTGAATGTCGACTGCACGTGATTATTGACTACCCGTTCAGTATTTTCCAAAGATTAAAACTGTATCATGGTAATGTATAAGAAAGTCATGTGTTGGACACATCAGATATTTTGTTATTCTATTAGCTAAAATTTGAGATATCATTACTTATTATATCTACAAAAGTATTAGGTACGAAAATGTTAAAAATAAGGGGCTTTCTCCAATATTTCCAAAGTTATAGCAGTTTGAAAACTTAAAACATCCACAGTTTTGATGTGTAAATTAAACACTTTTATCAACTTTAATTCACTATAATTTTTCTACTCTTTCGATTCTTGAAATAGTTTTAGTATAAGTAGTAGTTGTGTGACTTATTGTCAATATACAAGATACAATATACCTACAATAACAAGCTCACTCTGAAAGTGATTAACGTTCCGCGCGTTCAAAGCAAGAAAAGAAAGAAAAGAAAGACAGCATTTAACAAGTGCATAACTTTTTAATACATTCACCGATTTTCACGTTTAAATATGGAATCTCTTCGTGAGAGTATTCCTAAGTACCTTAATAATATTTAGGTGTATACCTATTGCAAATCTAAATAATTTTTTTTTAGAAAAAGTGTGTAAAATGGTTGATAATTATTCCGGTTTTTCAACACAAAAAGTTATATTTTTAAGTGAGTAATAGGTCAAAAATCTAAAATAAAACACATACTTTTGTAGTAAAATTCGGTTATAATGAGTGGGACAAGAACAGATTTATGCGTATTGCAATAAGTGCGACAGAGACTATTTGAAAATTGCTGGAAACGCAAAAAATTTAAACACGACTCTTACAAGAAATTTAAGTTAATTTTTTTAGGAAAAGTAATTGTGGTAGTATTGTATAAGAAACTCATGTGTTGGACACATCAGATATTTTTTTAATATTAAGAGTGGCTTTCCGAGAATGTAGAAAAAAATCAGTTACACAAAGCTGCACATTTGACCCTGGTGCAAAGCTTTATCTCGTAATGCAAGAAAATGCAGCACTATAGATTTTATTAATAAAATTTTCGATAACGTTCTATTATTTGTAAGAGTTAATAATAGTTAATAATATGTTATTAGGAGTATAAGCGAAGCTTTATGTGATGAAGTATGGAAGTGTAAGCGCCGAGCAGAGAGAGACGAATTAACTCCATACGGAGTCACATAAAGGTGCTTATACTCCGAATAAAATAAAATATTTTTTTCACTACTAGTCATAGAACACGTCATTATTGCCTATAGAATGCCGTGAAATTTCATTTCTCTACCTTTTGTCAATATGGTAAATAATGTTGGCTCATTATTTACTAGTGGTAAATAATGAACAAATTTATATTTTTTGATAATCCAGTAACAGTTTTAAAGAAAAACAAGAAAAACACTTTATAATATGATTTAGTAGGGCCAAGAAAATCTATTTAATGGTTTTTTAGGAATTAAAATCGCTTAATATAAATAAATTTAATTGTAAAAGTTTCCATATAATTTAAATTGCCGCCACGGATTCTAACTTGAATCAATGGACAACATCATATTTAACGTAGAGAGAAAATTGTTATTAACAAGGTTATTGCAAGCAGAACTACTTAAAAGCAATGTATGGTGTTTTAATAATGTGAGCAATTTTTTTGAATATGGAAACTTACCAAAAGTCAAAATTCTACAACTTTTACCTTTGTGTCAAAATCAATTAATAAACAACTGTCAGTATTGTCACATTATTAAACAAAAGACATTTGTTTCATTTTTTGAATTGAATAAGTATTTTAAATTATAAATAACACTATTTATTAACAATTATAAGAGTTAATAAAACTAGTAGTGAAAAAAACTATGTATAAACCACGGTAGAGAAGTCTCTTATAGCCTTCGGGCCTTAGATCCCTCGGCGCTACGCGCCTCGCGATCTAATCTTGGCCCTCTGTCTATAATACTGAACTTCTCTACCTTGGTATATAATATACTATTATTTTCAAATTGAATAATTCTAATCGTAATAATCATGCTAATTAGAAATATTAAATACGGAAATAATATTTTTCTACAAAAATGCGGAATGACGTTTTTTCTGACAAGATAATCGAACTTGAAAGTAGGCTTTTGAAAAACTAGTACAGAAAATTAGTGTGGAAATTTTTTTCCGCACATATTTTTTAAACTTTCCGCACGCAAACAAAAACATAAAGAAGTACTTACATTTAGTTATAATTATAACATTTATTTAATATCTAACAACAGGAGGAGTGCACATTAGTTCATCGCTTTCGCTTTAGTTTTGAAACTCCATGTTTATATTTACGTAATTTGATCTCAAAATCAAAATTATTTCGATGACAGGACACAATTTATAAACTGTCAACAGCTGTGAGCTTTCAGTTCTATGACAACAACTCACTTGATGTTTTTTTTAATTAGAAAAAGATTTACAAATAATTTTATTTTTTACGAATTCCACGTTTTCGTAGAAAAAATCGTATGTAACACGCTTGCGGAAATGGCCCATGACAATACTCGTGTGATTGCAGCACTTGCTATCGCTCGCGTTGCAAATTTCACACTCGTATTGTCATGATGCGTTTTCCGCACTTGTATTACAATATACTATAATATTATTAGGTTGCCTTGCCTCTATTGTGGTGGTTTCTATGGATAACAATCAATTTAATAAGTAATTTTGCAACTCTCATACATTTTTGTAGATAATGTGTTACACTCCACCGGAGTATAAGTACTTATACGCCGCTCAAGAGTGGTGTCATAGAAATGCAACTTATACCTTGGCTACTCAGTCATATAACACCATGTTATATGCCATTTAAAAGTAAATGATTAATAAGTGAATATAGTAGATGATAAATATACCTAATGAGGGAATAATGAAAATGATAATAATATCCCAGACAGCACACAATATTGTAATGGACCCGAATTTCCCCTTATATTTAATAATATAATTAACTAAACTACGATTTATATTTGAAAGGGTTTTTGGAAATAAAGTACATTCTTGTAAACTACCAAGTTCATACGCTAATCAGCCTTTTCCCAGCATTCTTTTTGGGTCCCCGGGTCTTTCGCCGAGTTTTTTTGGCTTAAGTACCGCCTAGAGGGCATGACGTACCTGTCTTACAGAATAGAACCCAGACGGCAATATTCCAGTCTCCTAATCTAACATAAATAATACAAATACACAAAGTTTGCATTCAATTCAAATTACATATGGAGGTATAGTCAAAATCAACGGTACGCCCCCACAATGTAAAGTTGTGGAGTACCACCCTGATCACCAACATATTGTCGCGGCATAGATGGTCTTTATCTCTGGGCAGGAGCGGGCCCGCACGACAAATTTGGTTTGTACCGGTCTTCTGGTACTGTGGGCTCGACTTCACCCTTGAGTGAAGATTTCGTTGCTAATACTCGTTCAGGCTGAGAGAGAGAGGGTCAGACAAAAAAAAAACTAGGTTCTTTGGTGCAACGTATGTAGGTGTATTAACGGTGATCAAATTGGTGCACAATACAAATCCACGCGCAGATGGCAAAAAGTGAAATACAATTAGACTTATAACTTATCTCTAACTTAGCTCTATGATTTTATTCACTTATTTAGTTATGATGTTATTTGGCACTTATTTCACAGTTTTATGCGCTACTCGCGCTAGGATTGTTTAAACTTTTCACTGACTATCTTATTTTCTGGTTAATAGGGTACAAATTTAAGTAAGTTAAGAATAACTTACTTAAATTTGTACCCTTCACCTTCTTAACCTAGCTTATGATACTTAATCTATCTAATATCTACCTTCCACCTTTCTATGTTAACTTAATTTACTTAACCTAGCTTATGATACTTAATCTACACTCTTTGTGTCTTAGCGAGGCGCACTTGGCGTCTCTCACTAGCACTTACGCACTTTCCCGCACTACACCAAAGTCTCGGGTCCGTGGTATAGCACCATCTACCGCCGTTGACTCATGTCAACATAGTCCGACTCCTCGTAGCCAACGGCCTCGTAGATCCCCTCCTGCCCTAGGCAGAAGGGTGATCTGGAGTCCATTCGGTGCAATGCCACAGCCAATGGCGGGCCCGGCTCATCGTACACGGGACCAGATCCGGAGGAGATGTGGCTCACTTCCCACGGTGTAGGGGGGAGGGGGGGTTGATGTTGCCCTCCAGGTTGGTTGCCACTCCGGGAGGGAGATGGCGGGCGAACTGAATGTGTGTTGGGGGTTGTCGGTGGGGTGAGTGGTGTCGCCGGCCCGTACCAGGCCCAGAAACAGCAAGTGATGACGGCACTACCGGTCAGCAGAGTGGATGCCGTGGCCGCTGCCCAAAGGAGGATTTCCTCCCATGTCCAGGTGGTGGAGCGGCATCTTACCGTCGCAGCAGTGGCCCCCTTTATATTCACCACCCTTAGGGTCATGCGGAGGGCTTCATGGCAGCTGGCGTCGAGATGGGCCCGTTGGAATCTTGTCACAACAGTGCCGTATGGGTAGGCACTGTTGGGGGTGATGTACTGGAGCACGTAGGTTTCCTCAGGGCCGAGCGGTGGTCCGCTCCAGGAGAGCTGCAGGGTAGTTCCCTCTCCCCATGGGGTGCCCTCTTTCACGGTTAATTGGAGGGCCACCTCTTCGGTGGCCTCCATCTCGGCATGGCCGACAACTTGGGTGGCCCCTACCACTCCCTCGGTGGTCATTCCCACCCCCTCGGTGGTTACTCCCACCTGTTCTTCCTGGCTTGCGAAGGCCAAAGCCGCCATGGTCACTATTAACACTATATTTTTTTTTTATTAGTTTTTTTTTTTTGCTTTTTGTTAACACTACTCGCTATGATATTAAGGTTAGTCTCTGCACTTTATCTACGATTATGGTTAGGCACTCCCGACTCCCTTTTTACAAGCTGTTTATTGTTCACTGTAGGTTTGGGTGTTTATTACAATTTTAACTAATTATTTATTGCTGTATATGCCAAGGGGGTAGAGGAATAAGTGTTAGCGTGCTGGGTGCATATTTACTGTTAAGCTAGGGTTACGTAATTACTAAATACCAATTAATTGATAGTTTCTAGTGCTACTTTCCTAGTCTAAAATTCTTACTCTAGTGATATACTTCGTACAGGGATTTAGAAGGGTCTGTCTCGTCGAAGGTTATTTTTTCTAACTCGTTTCGCAAGGTAGTGTAGTCACAGTTTGGGTTGTTAGCACCTGTTTGGTTTTTGGTGCTGGTGATGGCTTGTGCCACAGGTGGGCTGTTTCGTAGTACTTCACGCTCGCTTATTACAGCTATCTGTGTGTCGGACACACCCCTCTGAGGGTCGTTGCCCTTAGGAAGGTCGTTTCCACCGCCTGTTTTTATTGCTTGTTCCGTTTGTTGTTGTTGGTGACGGTGTAGTATGCAGTAGGTTAATGAATCCCAGAAACTGGCTAGTATTTTGATTGACCAGCCATGAACATGGTGGAGCGCGGGGGTGTTTACCACTCTTCCTCTTCTTCGACCGGAGTTGTCCCCACGGGCGGCTGGGCAACTCCTTGGCCGTTTCCCGCCGGTCGTGGAGGGGCAGGTGGCTGAGGACAATCTCTGGCCCTGTGCCCTGGGAGGCGGCAGCGGAAACATAGTGGCCACGGGCAGTCTCTTGCCCTGTGGTTAGTGGACCCGCACTCGAAGCGGTCCACTCGTCCCCCTACAGGGGTCCATGATCTGGGTACGTTTTCACGTACGGCGTTATTTCTGTTAATGGGATAGTCCCAATGCCCTCCGCTTGTCGATGGTGTGGGGGTTCTATCCCGGGGCGGAGTTTGGGGAACAAATCTCACCATGCGGGTTCTGGAGGGACGGTTGGAATCGAACGAGACACGGATGTTTGGGGGGGGGGGGTTTATATATAAATTAGTTACATATTTATCATTAAGAAATCGAATAGTAAACAACGATTTAGAGAACAGTAGACAGATTGGTTGTCAACATAACATGGGGGGCCATGCATGCTACTTTTTCATATCTTAAGAATCATATCAGATGATGCTTTGTATCAACTTCGATATTTTTTTAATAGTTTAGGTATAAATAATTTCTTAATGATAGGTTTGAAACTAATTTATAAAATATCAAATAACTGGAAAACAGTTAAAGTTAGGTATAGAAACACCTGATATGAATAGATAGAGATTTTCACGTTCTATCGAATAATTTAGAATAATACATAGTGTCCCATTTAAGAAAAATGAGTTTTTTGACATTTTATGAGAACGAAATGTTATGAATTAAATATCGCCCTGTACATAATAATTATGAAATAATTTGCCATGGACAGAAGCCACAAAGTCCCATAACGGTACTGTGAAAATTTCAGTTTTTTATCTTCACTTTTAACGAAGATATTACAATTTAAATGTGACTTGATTTTTTGTAAAAAGTTTAGATAATATTTTTTTTCTCGAAAACGGGACAATTTAGGTATAGGATTTTTTATGTCAAAAGTCTCAGAATTTCTTGGGGAATTAGAAAAAATATATAAATACAGGGTATCCCATTTAAAATAACGAAGTTGGTATCAACTTCCGGTATAACCGGATGTTCCGTCATCTTGCAAATATTTTCAGTTGATAGATTATATGAAGCTAGACCTGCATGCAAAATTTCAGCTCTCTATCTCATTTGGCTCTCTTAATACTGATAAAAGGCCACAAGCGTGAGACACCCTGTATACCAAGTTCCAAAAACAAGACTCTTGACCCATTTGTAACTAGCACCATAGCAGGTAGTAAACCCTTATACCCTAGCGAAAGAAACCAAAGTGGTCTCACAAAAATGCTACACAATTGAGATTTTAAACTAAAAATTTAACAACAGATTGAATAATTCAAGTTCGTTATTTGTAATAATATTATAAGATTATATAGTTTTTGAACACACAAGAATTTAATACTTCTGAACGTGAATTCTTTAGATAAATTACATAAAGCAATATAAATTCAGAATAAACATGCTTTCCTACCTAGATCAAACACTTTTCACACAGCAGCAAAAGCTTAATCTTTTCTTAAACCGCTTGGTTCCAGATCTCTCGATCACAGAATACCCTCCTATAGGCTTCGAGCGCGAAGGCGGAGTCGAACGTTGGTGTACTGCTGGCGCCTGAAGTGGCCAAACTAAGCATTTTCATTGTGCCAGCAACTATACGGCAAACATTAGTGGCACCCTGTTTACATGCGAAACCCCCACAAAATAAGCAGTAATATTACCTATAAAAAAGAGTATATTGCTTGTTAGTTTCACAAATCATATTTGTTGTTTTTATCGCTGCTCTTGGCATAATTGTCACCAGCTATTGTTCGTTATTACGATGGGTAAGAACGGAAATTTATGCTGTGTAGTTGGGTGAAACAATTCGACATTGAATTCACCGGGAGTGAAGTTTTACAGTTTCTCTGTGAAAAAACACAACAGTGTTCAAAGAGAATTGTGGATAAAATATCCGCATCGAACGTTATTGCATCGAACCCGGTTTTTTTTATCGAATCCATTTATTTTTAATTTGAGATAAAGTAGGTAATCTTCGATATTCGATAAGTTTGAGTCATTGAGTCTAATAATATCACCAAATACTAAACCAAGTACCTACACACAGAAAAAATTCAAGGAAAAGCGTGTTGCAATCTGCATTCACATTACAAAACTAATGCCCGTTTGCACCGTATTTTATTTAAGCATGTCTTACTTTTAAAATATCTTGGTTTTAAATTTGAAATTGAATTTGTTTGGTACTTTTTACATTTCTCTGATAGTTATTTTTTTTAAGCAAACGGGCCCCCACAGACTACGGGCCCGTGTCTTGCAAGCACCCTAAACACTATTTTTTATTTTATTCAATACTTTGTAATGATATTACAATAAAGTAGGTAAATAAATTTCAACAAAATATAATAAATAATTACTCCTAGTTGATAACAAGCTCTCAAATATTTAAGAAACTTTTACTTTCATAGCTACCTCAATTTTACACTTTTTTAAATATTTTCTAAACGAAGTCCGATCTGAAAAAAAGTTATTCTTTGTTTTATGTTTAAAATTCGATTTTACATATGACGTTTAATTTTAGCTGTCCAGTTTTGAAACACCCTGTATAAAAACATAGTAAAATAACAAACAATACTATGCGCCACATATAAAATGAGAAACTAAAAGTGTCAACTTTCTCACCAGACGTCGCCACCAGTTCTCGCGCTCGAAGCCTATAGAATGCCAAGTCCCATACAAATTAACTTTACACTAATTTAGGAGCCACTTTTGAATAGGTACATACTATATTATGTATTTTAATTATTAATTTAAGATTCTCGGAAATTGACGACAAATTATTTTTTTTAAATTTGTACATTAATTTTTTTGGACATCGCTTCTAAATTTTATCGAATATTGCTCTTTGCTTCTGATATTTCATATTTAGGTATGTTTTTAATTACAAAACCAAACCTTTTTATGTAGCGAAATTCATATTAAAGGTAGTTATGTTCAAAAAATTGAAAAAAATTTTAAAAAAAGGGACAACGGCACGCGGTGTTCCCAAGCGGTCACCCATCCAAGTACTGACCGCGCCCGACGTTGCTTAACTTCAGTGATCGGACGAGAACTGGTATATCAACGTGGTATGGTCGTTGCCATCAAATATTGTTATAGACCAAAATAACTATTTACATATTTATATGTAGTGGCGACAATTTTCCAATAATGTTGGTTTTGAATTAATTTTTATTTTTTGAATATTAAGACATACTTAATGCAAAGTATTTTCTAAAAAATAGATTAAAAAAATTGGAAGTATTTTAATTATTAATTTAAGATTCTCGGAAATTGACGACAAATTATTTTTTTTAAATTTGTACATTAATTTTTTTGGACATCGCTTCTAAATTTTATCGAATATTGCTCTTTGCTTCTAATATTTCATATTTAGGTGTTTTTAATTACAAAACCAAACCTTTTTATGTAGCGAAATTCATATTAAAGGTAGTTATGTTCAAAAAATTGAAAAAAAAAGGGACAACGGCACGCGGTGTTCCCAAGCGGTCACCCATCCAAGTACTGACCGCGCCCGACGTTGCTTAACTTCAGTGATCGGACGAGAACTGGTATATCAACGTGGTATGGTCGTTGCCATCAAATATTGTTATAGACCAACATAACTATTTACATAGTTATATGTAGTGGCGACAATTTTCCAATAATGTTGGTTTTGAATTAATTTGAATTTTTTGAATATTAAGACATACTTAATGCAAAGTATGTTCTAGAAAATAGATTAAAAAATTTGGAAGTATTTTAATTATTAATTTAAGATTCTCGGAAATTGACGACAAATTATTTTTTTTAAATTTGTACATTAATTTTTTTGGACATCGCTTCTAAATTTTATCGAATATTGCTCTTTGCTTCTGATATTTCATATTTAGGTATGTTTTTAATTACAAAACCAAACCTTTTTATGTAGCGAAATTCATATTAAAGGTAGTTATGTTCAAAAAATTGAAAAAAATTTTAAAAAAAGGGACAACGGCACGCGGTGTTCCCAAGCGGTCACCCATCCAAGTACTGACCGCGCCCGACGTTGCTTAACTTCAGTGATCGGACGAGAACTGGTATATCAACGTGGTATGGTCGTTGCCATCAAATATTGTTATAGACCAAAATAACTATTTACATATTTATATGTAGTGGCGACAATTTTCCAATAATGTTGGTTTTGAATTAATTTTTATTTTTTGAATATTAAGACATACTTAATGCAAAGTATTTTCTAAAAAATAGATTAAAAAAATTGGAAGTATTTTAATTATTAATTTAAGATTCTCGGAAATTGACGACAAATTATTTTTTTTAAATTTGTACATTAATTTTTTTGGACATCGCTTCTAAATTTTATCGAATATTGCTCTTTGCTTCTAATATTTCATATTTAGGTGTTTTTAATTACAAAACCAAACCTTTTTATGTAGCGAAATTCATATTAAAGGTAGTTATGTTCAAAAAATTGAAAAAAAAAGGGACAACGGCACGCGGTGTTCCCAAGCGGTCACCCATCCAAGTACTGACCGCGCCCGACGTTGCTTAACTTCAGTGATCGGACGAGAACTGGTATATCAACGTGGTATGGTCGTTGCCATCAAATATTGTTATAGACCAACATAACTATTTACATAGTTATATGTAGTGGCGACAATTTTCCAATAATGTTGGTTTTGAATTAATTTGAATTTTTTGAATATTAAGACATACTTAATGCAAAGTATGTTCTAGAAAATAGATTAAAAAATTTGGAAGTATTTTAATTATTAATTTAAGATTCTCGGAAATTGACGACAAATTATTTTTTTTAAATTTGTACATTAATTTTTTTGGACATCGCTTCTAAATTTTATCGAATATTGCTCTTTGCTTCTGATATTTCATATTTAGGTATGTTTTTAATTACAAAACCAAACCTTTTTATGTAGCGAAATTCATATTAAAGGTAGTTATGTTCAAAAAATTGAAAAAATTTAAAAAAAAGGGACAACGGCACGCGGTGTTCCCAAGCGGTCACCCATCCAAGTACTGACCGCGCCCGACGTTGCTTAACTTCAGTGATCGGACGAGAACTGGTATATCAACGTGGTATGGTCGTTGCCATCAAATATTGTTATAGACCAACATAACTATTTACATAATTATATGTAGTGGCGACAATTTTCCAATAATGTTGGTTTTGAATTAATTTGGGGTCCGGTGTCATCAATTACAGCTCGATTTTTGATAAAAAAAAATTTATATCAATAAATATAGGTGTTTTAAGTACTTAAAAAAAAATTGCGGATCATCCAGTAGTTTTTTTATAATTTCAATACGGGACAAGCGAGCAAACAGGGGTGCTGGATGAATAAAGAAGGTGAATTAATACAATTTAAAATCATAAATGGATAAAAACAAAGAAATAAAGAAAATTCCTGTAAGATATAACTTAAAATCAATAATAAATATGAAAAAAAAAGACAAAAATGATAAAAAGTTAGGTTATGTTAGCAATAATTGATCTCATGTCGAAGGGCAAGGAAATATCTCTGTAATTGGAGGTTTGGCAACTTCACTAAAGCCAGTGCTAGGAAACGAGCGTCTTATAATACCGATTTATGCTATTATTTAAAGAAAAAAAACCTATACAAAACCACCTAACCTGGTCCGTGACTTATTTACATAGAATATCTAGTAAAGTTATTTATAACCACTCCAAATAAATAACGCATATACGTTAAAGCTAATGTTCAGTAAAAAAATCAAAAAAATCCTCTTCCCAACTCCAATGACACAGATCAATGTGCAGTAAAAAATATCGCTAATATCTGAACAATAAAACAAATACATAAAAATAGTAATTTTAAAAGTAGATCGTTCACTAATATGTAAAGTGATATTCCGACATTCGTTTGTTTAACATAACAAGGATAGATTGAAAAACAACCGAATGTATACGAAGAATTAAAATAGTAATAAGCTGGTATTCCGAAAGCAGCCGAAACGTTAGAATCATAGCGAGGACAATAAATCGTAAATCAAAAGAAGTATGAAGTTAGCTATATGTAGTACGCAAAGTAAAGTACAAACATAGGTACAAACCGCCCGATATGGTAGCGCTATCGTAAATTATTGTTATAAATTATTGGTTTTTCTTAATAGTGTGTGATTCATCCGCAAATTTTATTGCATATTATTAATATAGAAAACATTAACTTTGACTTGTGAAAAAGAAAATTTGAAAAATCGAACTGTAATTGAAGACACCGGAACCTTAATAATTTGAATTTTTTGAATATTAAGACATATTTAATGCAAAGTATTTTCTAGAAAATAGATTAAAAAATTTATAAGTATTGTAATTATTAATTTAAGATTCTCGGAAATTGACGACAAATTATTTTTTTTAAATTTGTACATTAATTTTTTTGGACATCGCTTCTAAATTTTATCGAATATTGCTCTTTGCTTCTGATATTGTCAAATACGCAAAATTAACGGAACGGAAATGAGTTCATAATACAAGTTCATATTCATAGGTTTCATAGTTTTAGACAGTTTCAAGTAAACGCGTGATTCTCAATATTGCTGGGTAAGCATGATGTCATTGTCCGGTACATCCGTAGGTACATTTGGGGATACCTATATGCAAACTCCGCAATATTGAAAGACGAACAGTTTCTAGAAAAAATATAGGAGTTAGTAAATGCACTTTTCGAGTGATTGACTTGTGCCTCCAGACCAGTGTATTTGTGCCTTGGCCCTTAGAATCATGACTCATTTAAGGTAGGAATTCATTTTATTTGTATCTTAGTATTAAGCCAACAATATATCTATTTTTATTATAATAATTGGTATTAATGCGTTAAATCCCTATTATTATAATAAAAATAGATATATTGTTGGCTTAATACTAAGATACAAATAAAATGAATTCCTACCTTAAATGAGTCATGATTCTAAGGGCCAAGGCACAAATACACTGGTCTGGAGGCACAAGTCAATCACTCGAAAAGTGCATTTACTAACTCCTATATTTTTTCTAGAAAATGTTCGTCTTTCAATATTGCGGAGTTTGCATTTAGGTATCCCCAAATGTACCTACGGATGTACCGGACAATGACATCATGCTTACCCAGCAATATTGAGAATCACGCGTTTACTTGAAACTGTTTAAAACTTTGAAACCTATGAATATGAACTTGTATTATGAACTCATTTCCGTTCCGTTAATTTTGCGTATTTGACATATGCCTCCTCTCCGTGAGCGCTGGACCCACAGCGCTAAAAAAATCTAATAAAATCAGGGATGGGAGTTTACGCGTAGACTTTAATTGTCTACATCTACTTGTAGACAATGCGTAAACAATGCTTCTCTAGGTAGACAATGTAGACTATGTAGACTATTGTAGACAATGACGTTAGAACTGTCAGTTTGTTAGTAAATGTGAAGTTAAGGTTAAGAAATCAAATAAACAACAATGCCGGGTCGTGGAAAAAATAAATATTTTGATGAACTCAAATTTGTGTTAATAAAGGAAAATAATAAGTATTTTAACAGAAATCTCCATTATATTTCATACAGAAATTATATACCGCATACTTCGCAACAATATTTTTACTAGAAAATACCATTGACGACCAATTCCGCGATCGTGGAGTAGCCTAATAATATGTAGTAAGTTAAGTCCTTATATTTTGGGAACAGAGTATATTTGAGGCAATTTAAATTTATTTTGTTTATTTCAGTTTGTTATTTAATTGTATAGGTACCTAATTGCGAGAATTTTTGAGTTGGGTACTCTTTGAGTTTATTCTTGTTTTTTTTTTTAAATAAATACCTATACTATAATTAATACTGTCTATATTGTCTACTTTGTCTACATTGTCTACATTTTCTACATGCTAAGAGCTAAGTAGACTTTCTCGTTTGTCTACGTCATTGTCTACACGTAATTTACGCTATGTAGACTACATGCCCATCCCTGAATAAAATCAATTATCTAAAATAACTAGCTTACTATACTATCAAATAACTCTACTCGTATTAATTAGAAAGGAATGATCTTAATATATATACTGAATTAAGGAATATAATCATAAAAATAATAACCTAATTGCCAATCTTAACCTATCCCAATGAAATAAAATAATCTAACTCCTAACTCTGCTAAAAACTAAACAAACACAATCCTGACCTAATTCTTACTATCTTAATAATATTTTGAAATATGATACAAAAAAAAAACATATGATCTGCGGGACTGCCCCAAGCTGGTGTTCAAGCATTTCTTGGATTTGTTGGTCAATTACAACCCTCTCCTTTTGGGATACTCGATATGGTTTACACTTCACAGGTTGTGCTCCCTGTACATCTATGCTATGTTCCGTTAGACTTGTGGATCCCATAGCGGACGTGGTTTTGGCAAAAATATCTGCGTATTCTTCTAATAACTCGATTAGCTTTTCCTTCTCATTGGGTTCTAAAATTTCATTTATTGTATGGTCTTCTATTGAAATTACTTCTTCAGATTCTTCCGTATATAGCAGTAGTCCGCTTTCAGTTGTGTCTTCAGAAAATGAGTTTAAATACGCAAGGGTTGTACATTTGAAGATGGTTGTAGGGTAGTATTTTTTCAGAATAAGGTTTATTTTTATCTGTCCGTTTTCTACGTAGGGAAGTTTTTCTACCAATAATCCTCTAGACACCAGATATTTTTCGTTTAATTCCAAATCCTATCTTTCCAACTCGTCTTGGTTCGTGATGTTGTGGTTTATTACGCTGAGGTTAACCGTAATTTTTCTATTGGGCTTTAAATAACAATCTTTGGTAGCAGCCAATTTTAGGATCTGAACTTCTTCTTGATTGTCATTAACTGCGTGAAAACAGCTTGCACTTCTTTGGTTCCCAAAATTTATTTCGGTATTTATTCCATATTTTATTAATTGTACAGTATTATTATAAAAATCAATTACTGCTTTGTGTTCTATCATGAATTCCGTTCCTAGTATGAGCGGTTTCGGTAGATTTTCCACAACTAGGGCTTCAATATCCATATTTATATTTCCCAGTCTTACATTTATTTTCGCTTGCCCTAGCACGAAAACTCTGTTTCCACCAGCGGTCTGCAGGGTTTGTGTTTGGCTCCTCTTAATATTTCTGTTATCCACATACTTCTTATTGATAATATTTTTTCCCGATCCTGTATCTAAAACTATTTCTTTATTTCCTATATTATTTATTTTTCCTATAACTACTAATATTCCCTTTCACTCTCTTCGTTGTGAAGGACGACATCAGGACTGTCTATTCGTGTCGTCCTCTGGAGTTTGGGTGTGGTGAAGATCCTCGTGTATTAAATGATACTCTGCTGTTTCTGTACGAACCTCCTCCATCCCTGTTACGACAGGCGGCAGCGAAGTGGCCAGGCTTTCCACAATTATAGCATCTAGGCCTCCCGTCTCTTGTCCTGGTGCTAGGCA
This sequence comes from Pediacus dermestoides, assembly GCA_963942485.1. NCBI lineage: Eukaryota > Metazoa > Arthropoda > Insecta > Coleoptera > Cucujidae > Pediacus > Pediacus dermestoides. The sequence continues at coordinate 422,761 of CAWWDI010000055.1, read as the reverse complement.
CCTGTGAGGGGTTGTTAAACCTGTCTCCGGACCTTCCTCTTTGTCTATCGAAATTTCGTGTATTATAGCTTGGTCGGTTGTTTCTTTCTGGCTCGGGCCTGCGTCTATCGCCATGTGTTTGGCCTCTTTGGTAGTTGTACTGCCTTCGTGGCACATATCCGGAGTCTTGGCTATAGGAATCTCTTTGTTCTCTACCGTTTGGTTGTCTCTGCGGCTCAGGGCTGCGTCTTAGTGAAGCCTCTGTTGGCCGATTGTCACCATTGCCTAGTGTAAGTAATGATACCTGTGAGATTAGTGCTCTTTCGTGGAGGTCGTTCAACTTAAACACCAAGGACTTTATTTCTTCCTTGGTCATATTGGCTCGACTTTGTATATGAAACATGTTGTAATATTCCTGTTTTAGGCCATTTTCAAAGTGGTTACAAAATGTTTCGATTGGCATTTTTGGGTCTAATTCGTAGGCCAGAGTCACTAGATCATAGTAAAATGACTTGATATCTTCTGTAAGCCCTTGTCGTCTGTTGGCCCATCGAAATTGTATATCTGTTGGGGTTGGTTCCACCAAACTCTTTCACGAAATCTTCGCTAATTTTTTGCCAGTTGTCGTTAGCGTTCTCATCTTCTTCCATATACTGTCTGTACCAGATATTAGCAGCGCCTTCGAGGAATGACTCTAAGTAAGTTATTTTGTACGCGTTGGTCCATCCGTTTGCGGCTGCTGATCTCTCGTAGCTTCTGATAAAATTAATAGGACTCGAAGTGCAGGGGTTAAACATTGGAGGTGAAATGAATTTTGGTACAGAAGGGGTGCGCCCCGCAATCGTTGCTTCCGACAGTGTTGTGTTTGTGTCAGCCATTGCTTTATCTTCTGCTTTAGCAGTTGAGGGTGCAGTTGGTAGAATATGTATTATAACTTCCTCCCTTGATGTACTAGCGGAACTAGCATCCGGTAGTGGGGAAGTTGGAGGACTTCTAAGAAGTTTTTTACTTGTTGAAAAAACGTCGCAATTATCTTGGTTTTCCGATTCTTTCGTTAGTTCCGTACTTCTGGACTTAGGGTTAAATGTATCAGATAATGAATTATGTCTCTGCATATGGGTTTTTGACCTAGTTACTGGCGCTGACATTTCATAATTGGACCTTTATATTTATTTATATATTCCCTTACCAGGTTGTATTACCGTATTAATAAAAATTGTGCACATATTTATTTACAATGAAGTTTTTCAATATATCTATTGTTCTAATATTTACTTTAGTCTCATATTTATTTAAGTTTAATTACTACAATACCAATACATTGATTTAATATTTCTGCTTAAATCCCCTTTTCAAACTCTATCATTCTACCTGGTTAACTTAAAAAAAAACGAGAAATTAAGTGCTATACCAATTTGAAAAATTAAGAAAGGACGATAATTGAAAGAATTCTGCAATTTAAAAAAAATTAAAATCCATTTAAAACATTAAATTAATTTTTCTCTGAAACTTCGTCATGTTAACTCGATAAAACTACACAATAATTTTTGGAAAATTAATTGAAATTTATTATTATTATTTATTAAAGAAAAAAATATTTTTTCTTCCGTACTAGCACTTACAATTTTAAAATTAATATTTTATTTCTATAAAGACGACGCCAATAAAAAAATACAAAAAAACTTTCGTCTTCAATATAGCATCAAATTAACATTAAATTCGGCGCCTCCACCATATGTCGGACCTGCATTTTAGGGGTTCGTAGCAGTTTAGGTCCGACGGGGTAGAAATAGGGATTTAACGCATTAATACCAATTATTATAATAAAAATAGATATATTGTTGGCTTAATACTAAGATACAAATAAAATGAATTCCTACCTTAAATGAGTCATGATTCTAAGGGCCAAGGCACAAATACACTGGTCTGGAGGCACAAGTCAATCACTCGAAAAGTGCATTTACTAACTCCTATATTTTTTCTAGAAACTGTTCGTCTTTCAATATTGCGGAGTTTGCATTTAGGTATCCCCAAATGTACCTACGGATGTACCGGACAATGACATCATGCTTACCCAGCAATATTGAGAATCACGCGTTTATTTGAAACTGTTTAAAACTATGAAACCTATGAATATGAACTTGTATTATGAACTCATTTCCGTTCCGTTAATTTTGCGTATTTGACAATATTTCATATTTAGGTATGTTTTTAATTACAAAACCAAACCTTTTTATGTAGCGAAATTCATATTAAAGGTAGTTATGTTCAAAAAATTGAAAAAATTAAAAAAAAAGGGACAACCGCACGCGGTGTTCCCAAGCGGTCACCCATCCAAGTACTGACCGCGCCCGACGTTGCTTAACTTCAGTGATCGGACGAGAACTGGTATATCAACGTGATATGGTCGTTGCCATCAAATATTGTTATAGACCAACATAACTATTTACATAGTTATATGTAGTGGCGACAATTTTCCAATAATGTTGGTTTTGAATTAATTTGAATTTTTTGAATATTAACACATACTTAATGCAAAGTATTTTCTAGAAAATAGATTAAAAAATTTGGAAGTATTTTAATTATTAATTTAAGATTCTCGGAAATTGATGACAAATTATTTTTTTTAAATTTGTACATTAATTTTTTTGGACATCGCTTCTAAATTTTATCGAATATTGCTCTTTGCTTCTGATATTTCATATTTAGGTATGTTTTTAATTACAAAACCAAACCTTTTTATGTAGCGAAATTCATATTAAGGATAGTTATGTTCAAAAAATTGAAAAAATTAAAAAAAAAGGGACAACCGCACGCGGTGTTCCCAAGCGGTCACCCTTCCAAGTACTGACCGCGCCCGACGTTGCTTAACTTCAGTGATCGGACGAGAACTGGTATATCAACGTGGTATGGTCGTTGCCATCAAATATTGTTATAGACCAACATAACTATTTACATAGTTATATGTAGTGGCGACAATTTTCCAATAATGTTGGTTTTGAATTAATTTGAATTTTTTGAATATTAAAACATACTTAATGCAAAGTATTTTCTAGAAAATAGATTAAAAAATTTAGAAGTATGTATTTAATTCATACTTTTTAATTTTTTATCGTAAATTTGTACATTAGAATAAAAGTGTTCTAAGTCTTCGTAGAAGAACTAATACACTTTTATTCTACTGTGCAAATTTGTAAAATAAGTACTGCAAAACAGGAATAAGAAAAAAAGTCGAGTCTATAGCAGAAATGTTTATTCCAGTATAAATAGTATTTAACATTACTAGCATGATAAAAGGGTTTTTACTTGCGGACCGAATGTGATGAATGACCCCCTAAAGGGAAAGAACCCCAAGAGAGTTATACTCGTGATCCTTAGAAATGGGCCTAAACCAAAACAAGTAAAGTCACAGTAGCAATTAAGATAGACCATAAAAGTATTAAAAAAAATCACGATTACTATACTTTCTTATTACTTCGTATAAGAAAGTAAAAAGTTATGGCCTGCATAAATGGTACATTTTTTATATTGATTGCTTTTATAATAAAAAAGTTATTTAGATGTCTTCAAGTACCTAAAGTGAAACACCCTGTATACAATACACAATAAATTGATTATTATTAATAATAATTTTCAAGAAATCTAAGTAATTTGTGTTGGCGCTTTAATATTTTTTCTTTTTTAGTCGCTTTCGATAAAAATCTAAAAGCTCACCCTCAAATTGGTCTGGATTCTTTGGAGTTTCTTTGCCAGAGATTATATTATTGTATGATTTTATATAACCAAAAATCATAGTTCTTACAAAAATATCAAATAGCTTTTCTTTAATTACTTCTACATGTGCACTTTGCACAAAATGTATTTCAATTTTTCTACGTAGATAACTAATGAGCCTCTTAGACATGTAGCGACAATAAATTACTGAGGGCAATAAAACTTTTAAAAAATTTTATACTTTTATCAACACCTTTATTACATCTATTTTCATATACTTTAGCCTCCTCACATTGTCGTCATATTCCCCCAAAGAGGTTATACTTACTATGATGGAATGTATCAGGGGGCCCAGAATGTTGTAGGTTATATAGACAGATGTCGCATTCATGATTTGCAGGAGATATAATATTTTTTACGAGATATCCTTCTATCTAACCTACAGCATTGCTCTCACAATAATTGAGGTCTACATTAATGGCTGAAGGAGGTTTCCATTGACCACTTTCGACGGCTGGCTTATCATACTTTTTATTTAAAAACTGTCTAATTGTTAGCAAAACAGATAAATTGTCTTGCTCACAATTAGAAGCTGTGGAATGGTATGATGAAAAATTTCTAATTAGCAAAGAGTTATAAAAAGAAATAAAAGCGTTACACGTTGGATTCGTATTCCTAACACCATATTTCCTAATTTGACCGAAAATTTTTTTTAAAGGATCTTGATTAAATGCTTTTGCTGGAAATGCGTGGTAACCAAGATCTTGTAGATTTTTTCTAATTATAATGAAACCATCTAATGTGCTATAAAATTTTTTAGCACCTTAGGGTTTTCCTTATCATTGGGTTTAATTTTAATGTATTTCATGCTCGATAATATTTTTTTGCCCTCTATCCAAGTTTTTAGGTGGGGAGATTTTCCTGTGACCGTACCCCGTAGCAGTTTTTTCTTAGAGTCTCCCATTCCGCCATTGACGCTGTCAAAGATGTGATCAACAAATTTTAAAAGTTCTGCTGTTTCGAAAGCTTCAATAGGCAGTGTTTCCTCACTGTCTGTGCGCCCTGGTCGACCCCCCATAAGGTACAGAAAACTTGACACACTTTAACTGAATACTTGGGTACATAATGATACCTTCATTTTTTTTACTTTTGTAGGGTCAACATGATAGTCTGTCAATTTTCTCATACAGCGGCCTTTATTACTCCGATCTATCTCGTAGGCAGTCTGTACATGGGACCACTTGGCTATTTTCCGAGTTCCATCTGGGCCAACAAATTGTAGGTAGATCTTTTGTTAACAAATTATTTCGGATGCATTTCAAAAGATGGGGTGGGTCAAATAAAGGTACTATTTTCTGGTCACCGATGATGATCGTGTTTCGTTCTATTGAAACATTTTATTTTCCAGCATTTATTCTGATGGTTTCATCTAGAAGTAAATCCCTGTAAAGAGGGATTAAATTAGCACATTTAATTCCGGAAGTGCAAAAAACATTTAATGTGGCACCCACAAATTTGTTCAAACTCTTAAATATGAAATTTGAATAAAATCCGATAACTCGTTCTTGAGTTATGGTGGATAGAGACAGAGATCATGGCGAAAATGGTCAAAATGGATTCAGGGGCCCTCAAAACGTGTAAATCCATCAAAATCTCGAAGTCGAAAAAAATCACAATTACTATACTTTCTTATTACTTCGTATAAGAAAGTAAAAAGGACCGAGTAGACCTACCATTTTTGTTCCTCCTGTGTACTGAAGTGTTTTTCCCATATATTCACGTCACCTTCCATTTTCATGGGTAGTTTTCCCTCAAAATCGTCTGAATTGTAATTTTGATTTTCGGCAGTGATTATACTGTTTGTGGCCTATGCTCTCTGAGCATTTGTAAAACTTACTTTAGTTGATTCTTTATTTCGATCACATCGTTTGCGGTTTTTCTTTTGTATTCTGAAAAAACAAAGCAAAAATATATCAAGTAAAGAACGGCGCAAAATAAATTGTTATACCTTTGTCAAACTTGCAGGAACATGTACAACAGTCTGTGGGTGGTTAAATAACCGTGCTATTGAAAATTTGAACACTATGTGAAGAAGTTGATGGTGGCAAGTCTGAGTGGTAATTTTCATTAAAAACTGTCAATATCTTTCTTTTATCCTCGACTGGAATGTCTGTCTTCTTCTGAACCTTAGGATAAGGTTTAATTCCAGCTAATTCGTCATCGGATTCTTGCTCTTCGTCTCTTGACGGAAGGATCCTCTTCCTAGAGGACGATTTTCTTCCAGGTGCTCTCGGAATCAGTAGGTATTTAAGTCCGACAGTTTTAATTTAGGTACAGCCAACTCTTAGGAATCTAAAAATCATGCAGTTTATAATCTAACTATTTTACCCACAATTGTTCATATAATTTTGAATTACCATAAACCCCTAAAAATCTCATGGTGTACAAAAACCATGTCTTCTCTGGTTGTTTATATTCCTTTACGGACTTTTCATACGACTTTTGCGTGTTAGCATATTTTTGTATGTCGTAGGCCAATAACATTTATCTCCTTCTATCCATAGTTGAGGAACAATTTGCACACCATCAGTAAACTCAACGACGCACCAGGATTTGTCCATTATAATAATTTGGAAATTCTGCTTAAGAAAACATTATGTTTAAAAATAAAATTACGTTACTTAGGTATACTACTCACTAGCACTACTATACGGGTTGGTCAAAATTGTAAAAATGTCAGTCGTGACAAATAAAACTATTGGAAGTAAAGCCATCATGGATTCATAATTTTATTTTAAAACAATAGGAAATCAAAAAACCAGCTTAACTTTGCAAATGTATTGCGGGTATTTTAAATAAAGAGATCATATGCTATTTAGGCTATAACCCAATTTTAAGAAAAAAATATTAACTACATCTTTAAAAACGGTTTCGGTGAATAACCCTGTATATTAGTGCATTTTCGGATTCCACATTTAATTTTAGGTGAAAAAGTAGATATAGATTTCATGTTTATAAAAAATTTACCGTTTTCGAGATATTCGCACATTTTCAAAAGGATATTTCAAAATTTCTGCTCTATCTTGTAGTTTTAGAAAAATAATTTTGGATTTGTAAAATGTAATGACTAAGGATTGTTGTGACGCAAAAAGAATAATATTATCTGATACAGGGTGTTCGCAATAATTGCAAACACCGTTAATTCTGAAAGAACTTGATTTTTTAAATGGAAACCCCAGGGGGTCACCCCCTATAGGCCTGGGAGCGCGAAGGCGGAGTCCAACGTTAGCATACTGTTAGCACCCGCAGTGGCCGAACTAAAAACTTTTTATGTGCCGGTAACCACAGTAGCACTTGTTTACATGCGAAACCCGCACAAAGTAAACAATAATATTATAAAAAAGAGGACAATAATTAAGGAACGTGTACGGATGATATTCTGGTTAAAAAATGTATTTAAAATAAAATTTTGGTCGGGGGGGCTTTGTTTCCGACTTATTAGACTTTAAAATTTCTCCGTGTGATGAATTTTTAACTTTAATAAATAATAGCAAGCCATGAAATAAATGATATAAGAAGTGTCGTTCAGGTTGAGAGGTAAAATTAGACAATGAAACTCGGTTCTTTGGTGCAACGTATGTAGTTGTATTAACGGTGATAAAAAGGTGCACAATACAAGTCCACAACGCAGGTGGAAAAAGTGAAATACAATTAGGCTTATAAACTTATCTCTGACTTAAGTTCTACTAACCGTAAGTTACCTATCTCTAACACCCTAGCCGCAATTAAAGTCTTATCGTGGACTCACCGATTAGCATCATCTTCTCTTATGGCTAGAGACTGTCGGCGAAGGAAACTCTGGTGCGTCGCAGACTCTTGGAGGTTTTTGGCAAGGTTTGGAACTTCGCGGAAGAAACGAACGTATACACACACAAACCCTCACGAGCTTTGATTTAATTAACTCACGAGCCATCGGGAGATCTACTGGGTCTTCTTAGACTCTATGAACACTATAACACTAGTTACCAAAACCACTTTGGTTGTTTAATTTATTTACTATCCTTACTTCTTTAGCCTACTTGATTATAATATTATTCACTTATTTTCTATCTTATCTTTCTACTTACATTCATAACCTAATTCTATGGTATCACTATCTTAATTTATACTTAATGTACCTCACTTAACTATTTTAACTCTACCCTAAACCTTAACCTAACTTAATTACCTGTCCTATACGTACTTAACTACCTTACATTTTACCCATCACCTTCTTAACTTAATTTACCCTACACTTCTTAATTACTTGTGTCTCTCACTGGCACACTGACTGTCCGCTCCCTAACTACACTACACCAGCGTCTCTGGACCATGGTAGACGACGTTTCCCCGTCGTCCGGTCATGACCACGTACCCTTCTTCTGGATCTGGGGGTCGTTGATGATCTCCCTCCCTGGAAGGGGAGAACGACAATCCAGTCTCTGGGCTGGCACAGCTATGGGCGGCCCCGGGCGCTCGTACACTGGGTCGGGGGCAGCGGTTCCTCGATGACCCAGGAGTGTGTAGGGTAGAAGGTGAAGGTGCGTTCCCAATTATGTTCCCACGCTGGGAGGGTGATGTTCGATGGGGCAATGGCGACACACCAAGTATAGGCACCCCAACACCGCTCCACAGACCAACAGAATAGAGGTGATGGCTGCCCCCCAGACAACGTCATTCTCCCACCGGTGCGCTCCCTGTGGGCATCGGGTGGTTATCATAGTAGCAGGCTGACGAGGGTCGGTAGTGTTGGGGTTGATAATGGTTGCGGTTATCAGCACCTTCAAGGAGATTCTGAGGGTGGCGCCGCACGGCACACGTAGGTCGAAGTCCTCGTCCTTCAGGGCGAGGGTTCCGTATGGGTGGTCATGAGTTGGTGTGATAATTTGGAGAAGGTAAGTCTCTGCAACCCCCCGGAGCGGCCCGCTCCATCGGATCTTCACTGTGGCTCTCCTCTCGTCCCTGGGCCTTTCGCTGGCTGACAATGATAGGGAGGGGCTTCCCCCACTGGGCCCTTGTTACCCCTGGTGGTCACGCCCAATACGGCTAATAACAACACACAATTGTTTTCATTAGTTTTTTCTTTGGTAAAGTATTTACCACGAATCTTAGCACTAGACGTTAGTTGGGTTAGTTTTATTCACTTTATCTAGGGTCATTGTTAAGCACTCGCGAACTCCTTTGTCCACAACTTATTTATTGTTTACTGGAGGTTCGGATGTTTACTACAGTTCTAACTATCTATTTTATTTTTGTGCGTGCAGAGAAAGGGGGAAAAGTAGAAAAGGGGTTAGGTGCTAGCGTGCTGAGTGCAGTAGTGCTTTAGGCTGGGAATATCTAATTACTGGCTGAAGATTAATCGATAATTCCTATTACGAGCCCTAACAACTAAATGTTCGGACAAAAGTAAATTTGATTGTCTTTTTTCCATACGCGGAAAAGTTATCTAAATTAACTTCCCTAATATTGATGGTTTTTTCTGTTATAATGCCAACATTTAGTTATGTAAAAACGTAAATTTCGTAAAAATCCGCTCGGCGGTTCCAAAACTGTGGCACTTTAACCCAGCAGGATGGGAAAATTGTAGAAACAAAGAATTATTATTTTCAAAACGTTGGATCTAGTAGTCGGATTTTGATGAAATTTACTTTATTGCAAACCTGGATGTTGGTTTTTTTTACAAAAAAAGTTACACAAGTTTTTATTTGGTGATTTTAGGCATTTATCGGAGGTTCAAAGTTGCACCTTTAAAAATGATAAAATTTTCTAGTAATTGATTTAAAGAATCACAGTTTTGAAACCGCTGGTTGGATTTGTGTCAAAAAACATTTAAATCAAAGCTCAATAATCGTACTATATTGAAAAAATCCTGAAATGTTAATATGATTTTTTTTGAATTTTTTTCGAGCTCCACAATTTACTTTTCAAAAAACGTGTTTTTTGAGGGTGCTACCTAAATTAAAATAATCACAGTTTTGGAGCCACTGGTTGGATTTTGCTAAAATTTACTTTATTGTAAAGTTGGATGTTGGTTTTATGTACAAAAAAATACCCAAGTCTTTATTTGGTAATTTTAGGCATATTTCGTATCTTTAAAATTGCACTTGAAAAATGTGACGTATTTTCTAATGACTGTTGACACTGAAACTGTTTGGCATAAAATTAAACGTATTCTACGCAATAATCCACCAAGAACCATTGGGGACTTTAAGACCAAAATAGATGAAATTTGGGACAGTTTTACGCCAGAATTGTACCAAAATTTGATAAAAACAATGCCTGCTAGAATACAGGCAGCTATTAAAGCAAAAGGAGACGTAACCTCTTATTAATGGTCCTAAATTAAAAATTATCCCAACATTTAGTTGCAAATTGATTTTGTAAAGTTTGCTAATTATAAAGATTAAAATATTGTTAAATCCAATAAATAATTTTCTTCCATGCATATTATTGTTATTAAGGCTTTATCTTATTATATTGCTAGGTGTTTACTAATTATTTGCGTAAAATTTCCAGTCTTCCTTTCATACTTCAAAAATTTACTTTTGTCCGAACATTTCGTTGTTAGGGCTCGTATATTAGTTCATTACTAAATATAGATTTAAACCCTTAGGGCCAGTTGTATAAAAATGTAATCGCGGTGTTTAATTTTTATCCTCCAAAATATCTATAGTGGCAATTGTAATCAACAATCGTTTGTATGACAGTTTATCCTTTTTGGAGGATTATCTCGCGATTAAATTTTTATACAATCGGCCCTTTTTATTCTATTTTAAGTGGTACACTTGACATAATGTTTTAGAGGGGTTTGTCTCATCGAAAGAAATTTTCCCTAATTCGTTTCTTAAGGTAGTGTAGTCACAGTTTGGTTCATTGACCTCCGTGCGTCCTTCAGGGTGATTTATAGAAAGGGTGCCGCTTTGTGCTACAGGTGGGCTGTTCTCTACCGGTCTTCTCTCATTTATTACCTCTATCTGGGTGTTGGATACACCCCGCTGAGATTCGTTGTCCTTTGAGAAGTTATTTTCACCACCTGGGGTGCGTTCCAAATCAACACCCGAGTGCAAACTTTTTATCCTAAGTCGTTCAAAATACCGAGATGTTTTACCCAGGGTGTACAGTAGTAAACAAATTTCAACAAAATATAATAAATAATTACTCCTAGTTGATATTTTCTAAGCGAAGTCCGATCCGAAAAAAGTTATTCTTTGTTTTATGTTTAAAATTCGATTTTACATATGATATTTAATTTTAGCTGTCCAGTTTCGAAACACCCTGTATAAAAACGTAGTAAAATAACAAACAATATTATGCGCACAACGAATGATCTGCACCGTTATATTTGCGCCCCTATTTCCTCAATGCTAGCACTATATTAGTATATTACATAAGTATATGATTTTAATATAGTTTTAGTTAAATATAAGTTATCAAAATCAAAATATCTACAAAACTGTTAAGTTTAGGTATACGGAACGCTGAATAAAAATGTAGACTATTGAATTCTCTATCTATACCTAACATAAGAACAATTTTAAAATATTTTTGTTTGTAAAAATACAAAACTATAATAATGTCAAAATATCGACTAAAGTATTAAGTTTAGATAAAGGGAAAAAGATAAACAATTTAAATCTCTACTACATTTATAAATAAAAAAACTTTTTTTTCGTAGTTCGATTTTATAAAAGTTGAAGGTCAATTTGCGAGCACCCCGTATAAGATAATGGTTGCAACACAACATTCCTTAAACCTTATTTTTTATAAATTCAAAATTATTTTTCAAAAACGATAAGGTGGAGCAGAAATAAACATATTTTATGTTATTTACAATTTTGAATTTTGAAAATTGAAAATCTCAAAAACAGTTTTGTTATGTTCACAATTGTTTCTCTAAAATGTAAATGCAATAATATAGGCTGGTTCTATTTAAAATAACACCCTGTACAAATGGTAATAATTTTTGGTTGTGGAGCAGTCAATTTCTAACAAATTTTCTTTTTAGAGAATATTTGTAGGTATTTCTAAAGCTAGCTACTATTTCGATTTCTACTATATATACATACCAAGTTTTTGTAAGTCGTTCAGCACAACAAAATTCTCCCAACGTGACACAACTTTTCAAAATGTTCAATGAAATATACACAACATCTCTTTCTTGATGTTGCGTTTTGTCTACGAGGAATTTTAATGCCATTTGAGGTTTTTACAACAATTTATATATACTGTATTTTTTACAGACACATCCTAGACACGAAACACCATGATCGATAGTATTCAATGTATTTATTGTATTAACTTGATCCTGGTCGATTTCCAAGTTGGATAAGGCTGTTTCGAAATCAAATTCCATTATTATGATGTTTTTAACGTTTTGATAAAATCACTTTAATATTCCTCAAAGCTTAACTTTCATCTGTCAGCTGTGAGCAAAAGTGAAGGACTTTTACTTTTGCACGTTAGCAGCCTATATAGGAAGAATCGAAAAAAGGACTCGAGTTGCGTTCGAGTACCATCGTACCTACAGACAACAGATACTAGCGATAAGCAGTGCAGGGCATTATAGTAGTTTCTTTAATTTTCGACTACGAACGAAAAGAATAGCACTACTTACAACTACTAACGATTTGAAACAAGGTCGTTAAGTTCAAATTTCAAAAAGTTCATTTTTTTCATAATAACAATTATTAATTAAATCCATTCATTATAGTAGTTTCGTTATTTTTCGACTACTAACGAAAAGAATAGCACTACTTACAACTACTAACGAATTGATACGAGATTAGACAATAAAAATTCCAAAAAGTCAGTTTTTGAAAATAATTTTTTTTTGAAATTTTGAAATTGCGATTAAAAAAAATCATGCAACTACTAACGAAAATGTTTATATTTTTGACAACTACTAACGATTGCAAAGACGATTACGTTGTCGTTTTTACGAAATTTAACAATTTAGGGTGAGGAAATTTTCAAAAATTTGCCAAAAAAAAACAGTTAAACTACTAACGAAAATTTTTTTACTACTAACATTTCTTACGATTTAATAAAAAATTAAAATGTTTTAAACAATTTCGGGTGCCAAGTTCACGGAGCTCAATTAGCTAGATTAAATTTTATTCCAGCTTGTCCGGAATTGCTCCCGCTATTAATGTACTTGTCGACTGGCCTATTAAGATTTAGACATCAGACTTAAGATATTTTTCTTATACAGGGTGTCTATAAAAAGTCTTTACAAAATCCTACCACAAGTTTTTGATGGCCTCAAAATAATTCGATTGAACCAAACATACCTTAGTTCAAAAGCTCTTCCTTACAGGGCGCTGAAAAATATCTTTCCAAATCATTTTTCAAGTATAACTACAAAACGGTTCAGAGTAGAGATTTGACATTTGGTGGGTTAATAAGTCTATAAGGAAACTATATTGTATTACAACCAAAATAATATTGTTCAGTAACGTGCTTATAGGGGGGACTGCGTTTTTTTTTTGATATTTGTTGTAAGGTATTGCATTTTTTTACAAAATAACAAGAATTATCATAGATACGTTCAAGACACGTACAAAAGGTATACCTACTTGTTTGACTAGCGTTAACTCAACTGTTTGCGAGATACTTAACTTTGAAAAAAACTTAAAGGTATGTTTGGTTCAATCGAATTATTTTGAGCCCAAAAACTTGTGGTAGGATTTTGTAAAGACCTTTTACAGACACCCTGTATAATAATATAAGTACCTAATTATGAAAAAATGAACACTGAATGTAAAAAATTTTGTGAAAGTTTATTTTAAAAACCAATAGTTGTAGTATTGTTAGTCGACTTGGGCCTTTTCTCGCTTTTAGATTTAGATTTACTACCTGCTCTTTGTAAGTTGTAAGTGGTTGAAAAGCTTTCTTCTACTCATAATGTAGGTATGTGAAAGTCGTCACCTTTCTACGACCTACGTTATATTAAAGTTTACTTGTTCATTACATGACAATATTTTCATTATTAGATATGAAAATAACAAATTTAAAATATATAATTTTCTTAAAAATTTGTGTAATTAAAACACTATAAATTAAGTAAAGTTTCTTATGACTTCACTAAATTTTAATGGAACATTTTATAATCAAATAAAAACCAGGAACACTTAATTTACCTAAAAATATTACTTCTAAACCAGAATTTAAATATACCTACTTACCGTAATTATAGATGAATTAACTTTTATACTTCAAAAAAATCATGAATTAGTGCGACATTTTAATAAATCAAAAATTCCAAATAAAATATCTGATGTGTCCGACATATGACTTTCTTATACGGATAGTATCACAATAGGAACGTTGCATTTTTTTAAAATCCCGTTTTTTTCTGTTAGAAATGTAAATCGACTATATTAATAATACTCTACAGCAAAAATATTTTTTTTTACTCAATATTTGTACATAAAAAAACGATTATAAATTGACCGTAATTCAAATATATTATTGCCGCCCGAAAACGCTTTGAGATCGGAGAGTCCTGTGTGACGTCACGAATCTAGTTGACATTGCCATGTCTAAATATTTTTTACGCGTTTGACGTTTTTCGAAATAAGTCAAAATGCGGCGTGCTGCACTGTGGAACTAGATTCGTGACGTCAGCAATCTTTTGGGCCGATTCGGGCGTTTCCGGGAAATGCGTGGAAATTTCAAATTTTACTATACTTTTTATTTATTTACTTGGAAAGTACGGACCAAAATTTTTTTAGAAAAATATTGATAGTGATAATTTGGTGTCAGCTTTTCAAAACAAATTATTTTGAAAATCATGCAAAGTCCCTATTACTTTTCCTAAAGACTTTAAATTAAATTTCTTGTAAAAATTTTTAGGGTTTCTAGCAATTTACAAATAGTCTCTGTCGCACTTATTGCAATACGCATAAATCTGTCCTTGTCCCACTCATTATAACCGAATTTTACGACAAAAATGTGTTTTATTTTAGATTTTTAACCTATTACTCACTTAAAAAAATCTCCCGATATGAAATTACATTTTTCTATTTTGCCTCTCTAATAGAGTCATTATGAAACTCAAACGGGTTTCATAATAGCTTCATTATGAACTCCGGCTTTTTATTTTTTCATAGTGGTAACATTGCTTGACATTAATTTCCAATGACATGTGGGTAACGCAGCGTCAAAAGCCAAAGCCAACCTCACAAAATTATAGAAAAGAAAATAGTGAAATTTTGAACATTTTATTATTATTACTTCGAAACTAAATCATTTATAGCTAATTGGGCTCTTTTTCTTAGTTCAGGTGGTGTATTACTTATACTTGCTTGTTTACACATTTCAATAGAATGCCAAAAAAGCTTGTTGCTGGTTGTGAAGTAAAATTGACAACTAATTTCAAATTAACCTTGTTTTACTGTTTGGTTATGTTTGGTTAGTGTTACCAACCATTGTCAAATCATTCCAAATATTCCTAGGTTTATATTTTGCACATATTCTTAAATTTAAAGTATAAATAGATGCAAAATAGAAAAAATAATATATTACACTTGTTTTATAAGACATTATTGTGGCACTCGTTCCTTTGAAGCACTCCTCGCTTCGCTCGTCGTACTTCAAACAACTTGTGCCACAATATAGCGTCTTATAAAACTCGTATAATAATATACTATTATTTGTTCATTATTATTGTTTTCGGTACCATAGAAACCAGTAAAATATAAAAAAACTAATGGTCCGTTCCTTCTGGGATTCGAACCCGGGACCTTCCGTTAGGCAGCCATATAATGAAACACATGGTCTACCTCGACCATCGAATTCAACTATCAACGCGCGCTATGAGAAATATAAAGTGTTTAAAGAATATCTAGTTTTTTTGAAATTTTTTTGACGGAATTTCAAAAAAAAGTTCAAACAAAATTTGTTCAAAATTCAATTCTAAATCAATGTTAAAGAATAAAAAAATCTCATAAATTGTTTATTTTTCAAGATATTCCTAAAAAACCTAAAAATGTCTTCAGGTAAGTGTCACTTGTTTTGGTGCTAGATGAAAAACATTGAATGTTGCACCCACAATTTTGTTCAAACTCTTAAATATGAAATTTGAATCAAATCCGATAACTTGTTTTTGAGTTATGGTGGATACAGACAGACACACAGACAGACAGACATCATGGCGAAAATGGTCAGAATGGATTCAGGGGCCCTCAAAACGTGTAAATCCATCAAAATCTCGAAGTCGAAAAAAATCACGATTACTATACTTTCTTATTATTTCATACAAAAAATAAAAAATTGTTCTCTTAATTCTTGAATTTATGTTTTCTGTTATTTTCTAAATTCTTTTCATAATTAGTTGGATTTTTCCTTAATTTAGGATCGATATTATCTGTTTTTCTTTTAATTCTTGTATATATCGATTTTTCTATTCATGTGATGCCTACACTGAATGATTTTTAAATAATATTCAATTCTGTTGTCTATGTATATCTTCTTCCCGTTTTTCTCTTTAAGTTTCTTCAGCAACTTTTTTCATGTCATCGTTATTCTTCAGCTTCTAGTTCGTATCATCATCTTTCTTTAGCTTCTTTTTCAATCTCCGTTTTTCATCTTCATTAATTATGAATTTCCGCCAATTTTCTACCTACAAATTAAAAAATGTCTCTTAAAAGTGCTTTTACATGATGGCACGTTTCAAAATTAACATAATTATTTGAATCTTAGTATCCGAGTAGAAAGTTCTAAAAATTTCTCAAGAACGGTAAAATTTTCGAATTCTAAAAGTAATAAGAAAAATATGTTCCTATTTTGTAATTTAGTTTTGGAGTCAGTTTTACCTTATTGCTTTACAGTTGCAGAAAACTAGACAAGCCTTTCCAACTTTTATATTTAATGATATGATACTGCATAATACATATATATTGTGTATTCTCTTCCTGTCAGAACTAACATTTGTTGACGGTAATCAATTTTGTGTTAATGTTACCTACCTAAAGTGTGCCATAAATTATTATCATTGATATTGACTATATTTATTTTAATGGTACAGTAAATACAATCATAATTTAAGTAAACAAATATGATAAATTTGAAAATATCCGACGCATGAGAGAAAAAGTCAACGCTGGCCAACCACTTAACGACTTAACCGCAAACTCCGACTCTATCCGAAATCAAAATTAAAAAGGATAATTATCAGGATTTAACATATTATACGGATATCCACAAATAGACGACCAATATCTAAATGTGTTTATCGTACCCATATCCCATATGTATACATGTACGTGTAGTAATCATTTTCAAGTGTATAAGAATTTGTTAATCAGGATAGGAGAGACAGTCAGGCAGGCGGTTGAAGCGTCGCGACGTTTCTGGGCGTCCATCGGAAATTTCTTTGGCGCGTCGTCCGACACCGCAGACACGGCGCCTCAAAAAAAATATCTGATGTGCCCAACACATGACTTTCTTATACTTACGGATAGTATCACAATAATTACTTTTCCTAAAGAAATTAAGTTAAATTTCTTGTAAAAATTTTGAGGATTTCCAGCAATTTTCAAATAGTCTCTGTCGCACTTATCGCAATACGCATAAATCTGTCCCTGTCCCACTCATTATAACCGAATTTTACGACAAAAATGTGTTTTATTTTAGATTTTTGACCTATTACTCACTTAAAAAAATCTCGCGGTATTATTTTACATTTATTTATTCATTATTATTGTTTTCGGTACCATAGAAACCAGTAAAATAAAAAAAAAACTATAATGGTCCGTCCTTCTGGGATTCGAACCCGGGACCTTCCGTTTGGCAGCCATATAATGAGACACATGTCTACCATCTCGACCGTCGGATTCAACTATCAATGCGCGCTATGAGAAATATAAAGTGTTTAAGAATATCTAGTTTTTTTGAAATTTTTTTGACGGAATTTCAAAAAAAAAAGTTCAAACAAAATTTGTTCAAAATTCAATTCTAAATCAATGTTAAAGAATAAAAAAATCTCATAAATTGTTTATTTTTCAAGATACTCCTAAAAAACCTAAAATTGTCTTCAGGTAAGTGTCACTTGTTTTGGTGCTAAATGAAAAACATTTAATGTGACCCCCACAATTTTGTTCAAACTCTTAAATATGAAATTTGAATCAAATCCGATTACTCATTTTTGAGTTGTGGTGGATAAAGACACACACACACACACACACCATCAAAATCTCGAAGTCGAAAAAAATCACGATTACTATAAGTACAGGGTGTCCCATTTTCGACACTTTTAGGGGGTATTGGCGTTATTATCAAAGATAGAGTGTTGCGGTTTTCACCTTCCTTTCCTACTTTTTTACGAAACGAAAGATTCCGGGGTCAAATTTGTCATGGCTCTCTTAGTTTTTAATCTACAGAGTGATTCTGAAAATCTTTGTTTTTTAGACACCCCTCGTATTTCCGTTATGCGTCTACTTATCAAAAAGGTGAAAACTGATCTTGATAGAGTATTTTACGTAGAATTCAGTGGCGTAGGCAGTTTTTGTGTAAAAGGTTTAGTTTTTGAGAATGAAAAAACTTAATTTTAGTCATTTCCATGGTTACAAAAAAATTGCAGCGGTAATTGTACTAGTACAAATTAGATCGATAATTGTACCAGTCCTTTTGGTGATAATTTTAAACAAATGATTGTGTGGGACGTTGTCTGACACTTATGACACTTACCGAATATTATTAGTTGTTCTTACAGTAACAATCATGAATGGCTCGATTGATAATAGTATATTATACTACGACGCTATAATGAAAGCTATTATTCTTGAGCGAGCGAAGCGAGCGAGTGTTGTAACATCCGAGGGAATAATAGCCATTATAGCGAGTTGTATACTATACTTTATCTACGACGAAAATCCATCTTCAATATCATTTTCCACATTTTTCATTATAAAATGACACAACACGTACAACACTATCAGTATTTTGACAAATATTTATTTACACTGACATTTTGTTTGTCATGGTTTCCATGGATATTTTCAATTTCACAGAAATTGTGATTGTTATACTATTTTTTCATTGGTTTAGAAGTATGGTATAATGGAATTTGAATGGAATAATGAGATTCATTATATTGCAAAAACCACAAATGTAATACATATATTATATATTAGTCGTAGATAAATTATTTAATTTGCATAAGACGGGTTTGAGGTATTTGATACATTAAATAGTCCTCCAAATACGACTCGTAGTCAATGTTATGCAGATCATTTTTGTGGTGGTTTCACTCATGTCAACTGCGCTTTCGAATTCGATTCGTGCAAGCACTCGTCAAATTCATATGCCAGCGCAGTTGACATTCGTAACACCACGACATAACATTGACTACTTGTCGTAGGTATTATAACTGAAAGTACCCTATATTTGATCGATTTTTTTAAATACAAAAAACAATATAATAAAAAGTTATCTCTAGAGCGCCCAAGTATGATCCTTTCTGTAATCAGTGCAATTTGTTTCATCCCATTATAGTCATTATTAAGCTTGTTATGAGTGTTTTACGAACAGACTGTAAGCAGGCACCTACAGAGTGGACCCTTAACCGAAGTCACTCAAGCTGACACCAATGGAATGAAGCGAGTAAACAGCGTTAACAATCTAGCTATACCAGGTAATCACATCAATATCCTCTACACTATTTTAATTGATTGACTTTGACCATATGTAGGCTCCCAATTCGTTGCCGGCATCTCAAGAACTTTACCACCGTCTCCACAACGAACCCCCAGCCGAAAACAGTCTTTAGTTGTTATTAATCCGTTTACATGCAATGTGTCCAGGTGTTCTGGAGGAATTGCAGAAGAAGCCGGATGAAGCTGGTGATAATGTGAATAAATTATTGGAGCAAATTATGCAGTGTCCACCAGATGAGGCCTTGATGGATGCAGCGAAGGAGTCCGGTCAACAACTGTATGTTTCTATGCCGCATGAGGAGAAAGTTGAGAAAATTAATTTAATGGTAAGTTGGTGCAAAATCATTACGATTATTTTTAATACTTTTTCTCGAAAGAAATTATACAATGCTATATTTTTGTAATTACTTTTTAGATGGCCTAGTTAAAAAAAAAAATGGGCACTGAAGAATCCGAAGTAGAGAAAGCCAAACTGGCGTTTTTATTGGGCCAAGCCGACGCCAAAGTTCACAACCTGTCTGTGTTAATGCTCCACTACTGTTCCAGCTTGCAACATACACAGGAGAAAATAGTATAATTTACAATGGCACGTTTTATATAAAATGATTTTATTTCTGATTTTTTAAATGTTTTTTATGATTATGTACTTATCATAGTTACATTTTATGAATTTTTATGCCATGTGCGGCGATATAATTTCACATATTTTTTGGGATTTTTGGCTAGGTACATTCGATCTAGATTCCTAAATTATATTTTTTCAAACTAAAGCGTAGTTTACACGAGCAAGTAAACTATCGCAAGTTAATGTCAGAGCAACTTCCAAATAATTTGCGTAGTGTAAACACTGCCCGAGAGTTCTCTCAGCAAGTCGCAAAACTTGAGACAAGTGCTTGCGGCAATAATCACTTGCACGTCTAAACAAATTGGGAGAGCGCTCTAGCAAGTTACAATTTTTTTCGATTTTACTGAAAGTTGTGTGCAAGTTGCAGCGACACGCTCGAATATTTTATACATTTTTTTCAATTAACAACTTATATTCATTAATATAGCTATTTATGTATCAAGTATTTCAAGAGTTTTTGGAGACGAATCGTGAGAAGTCCCCAAAAACTATTTGCGTACGTGTTGCATACAAGGTTTTTTTGCATGCGGTGTGCAAACACCCAAATTAATTTAAAAATTTGTTTAAATATGTACATACAGACTCGTACATAATACTAGCCCAGTCAAATTAGATCAAAAATTACCTAATATTTACAAAGTTGACATGATGGCCACATTTTTGAGAGCAAGTCGAGGGTCATTGATAAAACTCTGAACCGCAAGAATCCAACAAATTTTGCTTGTGTGTCACGTGATAAGGATGATTTTTTATATCTTGGTCTCTACTGGTTGGATTTTAATGTAGTTTTTTTAATTTATTTGGGTCTTCACTTATTAATTCTTTTAATAACATCGAAGCTCCAAGAGTAGGCCTTCTGGCTATCCATTCTTTCACCCATATCCTTTTTCTATCCTCTCTTCGATGTTTTTGAGCAATGAGAACAGCAACGGCTGCAGCTGTCTTTCTACGGCGTGCATGACACATCACACTTGAATACACTGTGTCCCAAATTGGTGGCTCCACTATAGGTAACTTCGGTATTATTGGAGATACAAAGACGGTTAAATTAGAAAAGTTTTAAAGAATTTTATGACCATTTCAGATTAGCCAACAGATTTTGAATATCTCTTTTAGTTTTTGAGATATTCGCGAAAAACAAAAATGTTGCATTTTCTTTAAAGGTCAATATTTTTTTTATTATCCATTTTGTGCTGTTAAGACTTTGACATTCTTTATGCACTTTTTTAAGATACTTCTAATGGTGTTTACAGTTTTTTCCCAACTCTTTTGTTTTTTGAGATACGATTACTAACTTTTGTTTTTCTTATGGACGGCAATTGTTTTTTTGGCATTGAAAAGTAGCATTTTTTATTACCTTTCCAACGATGTATCACAACATGACGAAAAATTCCTATTTTCACAAGAAAAATCAGAAAATTGTATTTTTCAATAAAAAAAAACAAAAGACATTCTACAATGAATAAAAATCAATCCCTCTATCGCTGCATGAACATGATGATCGTATTTGTATGCTCGTGATTTACATACGGGCAAATTGAAATGTTAACACTGCAGCTGAACGACAACAACTCCACGACACTTATTTCAGAATACTTGCCACGAATTTGATTAATTTTGGACCATTTGAACAAAAGAGGGACAAGCGTTATGATATAAATAATGAAGAGAGATATCATACACTCATCATATAGCGATAGATAGATTGATTTTTATTCATTGCTGGTATTTCTTTGGTTTTTTTTATTAAAAAATACAATTTTTCGATTTATCTTGTGAAAATTGGAATTTTTCGTCATATTGTGATACATCGTCGAAAAGGTAATAAAAAATGCTATTTGACAGTGCCAAAAAAACCATTGACGTCCATAAAAAAAACAAAAGTTAGTAAACGTATCTCAAAAAACAAAAGAGTTGGAAAAAAATTGAGAACACCGTTAGAAGTATCTTAAAAAAGTGCATGAAGAATATCAAAGTCTTAACAGCACAAAATGGATAATAAAAAAAATATTGAGCATTAAAGAAAATGCAACATTTTGGTTTTTCCCGAATATCTCAAAAACTAAAAGAGATATTCAAGATCTGTTAGCTAATCTGAAATGGTCTTGAAATTCTTAAAAACTTTCCTAATTTAACCGTCTTTGTATCTCCAATAATAAAGAAGTTACCCATAGTGGAGCCACCAATTTGGGACAGTGTATACTCTACCGTGTAAACGCGCATGCAATCACTTGCTGCAAGTTATGTCTAGAGAGCACTTGCTGAGAGAAACTGCTTTGACAACTTGCTTATATGTAAACACTAGCGCAAGTTACTCTCACAAGTGCTGTCGCAAGTTACTATCCCGTGTAAACTACGCTTAACAAATCTGAAAAATTGTTGCAATTTTAAAAAGAATTTTAAAATTATTTACTAATATGGAAATAACACCGATACATATTTTATCATCCAATGTTAAACTTTAATAAAATGATGATTTTAACAAAATTAGACCAGTAATTTCAAATTTCTTTATACATTATGTTTTTTAAATGCCTAAATTTTTACCTGAACGAAGTATAGGGAAATATAAGAATCGTAATCTATTTAGTTTAAAATTTGAATGGTTTAATTTGACAATTTATCTACAAAGATATTTGTCGGAGAAAGTTATATTTTAGTCGATTTCTAAACATCTGTTCAAATTGAGAAGATTTTTAGGTAATTTTCTCATCTCCACTACTAGCAATATGAAAATAATCGATTTGGAAACATTGTTGTCTCTATAAAACTCTTTTTCAATAAATTTTAAGTACCTGAAAGCCAAAAATTTCCCAAAGTCGTTTTTATTTCGAAGCAAATGTTCACTTACAACTGTATTATTTATAAATTTGTATTACATTTGGCATTTCCAGTAATTAAAATGCACCGTTTTAGAATTGCCATGCACCAAGTTAATATAACAGTATTAAAGAATGAAGTAGGACTTAACCGTGTGTCACACAGAATTTCGATGAACTTTTAATATCACTTTTTTTTCTGTGAAATTTGAAACATGTTCGATCCCCTCTAAAAGACAAAGTATTGCGTCCTATTGTGAATCTCATGACTGAACGTACTAATAGATTACCAACGATTAAAATACAAATTCTTCAGGGGCCAAGTCAAATTGGTTTCTTTTTCTTCTTGTGCCAATCAAATTGTTAAGTTCATTGATTATTTCTGTGTGCTTTTATAGCTAATTATTGTGCATTAATTATTCCATATTCTAGTCAATTACGTAATTATGCGGAGAGTATTGTGTTAACCGTTAATTACAGACTGTAGATGTAGCAGATTAATTAATTTGTTAAACTTTACTCGTAGTGAAATTAAATATCTAAGATGTGATAATTAGTGATTACTGTTATACAATTATTTTTATTAGCTAAAAACTATTATTTTTTAATTTGTATTGTTTCTTTAAGTTAAATAAAATTCATTTATACTTATACATCTACTCCTAATATTTATTGTACATTGTTATATTATTCTAAATATTTTTATCCAGCAAGTGGATTTACATGTATAGTTACACTATTTATTCTAATATCATTTAAAGGTTTAAAATTTTTCGGATTTACTGGTAGTTTTTCCAATTCATCTAAAGCTTCCAAACCATCAATCACCCTGAATAACAAGACAAAATTAAAATCACCAATTACGATCAGAGTGCAAAAACTTACTTTCCAAATAACGTATATTTCAAATCCAAATGGGGCTGCGCAGCATAACTTATAAAAAACTGACTTCCGTTGGTGTTTGGTCCATTATTTGCCATAGACACCATTCCTCTTGCAGTATGCTATAAAAACAAAATAAGGATTAGTGCTTTACTAGATATTCTATGATTAGTGTCTTAGGAAAAACAAACTGGGCACTCGTTTCATTTTAAACTATATTAGTAGGTACAGTAAAATTATTCGAAAATCATACGTTAAAGGTCGGAATCGTCCGGAACAGGACAAATTTTAGGGGTTGTTAGGGGATCTGAAGTTAAGTAATTTCCTAAGTTTGCGACCTCCCACTCCTTGCGGATTTTCCGCCATCTTAATTTTTTGGGTTGATTTGGTTTGTGGTATTTTTCGGGCTTATATTTGATATTAGCAAAAAAAGTGTCGATACCTTTTTTGTAGAGAATAAATATCCCCACAAGATGAAGTAATATAATAGTATACAAATTCTCATCAGTAAACAAATTATGGTAGTTTAAAAATCCAACAAGTGGGATTTAAAAGTTTTTATTTTTTATTTCGGTAATCGTTCATATTAAATAAAAAGTGTTCAAACAAAAGTTGTAAAGCGTAAAACTCCCTATAGTTTTTTGTTTAAACAATTTTCTTCCTGTGTCAATACTTTTTGTGCTACAGTGAGTGAAAGGTTCACGGGAAGTGAAACGAGGCGTTTGCGCTTTCCACATCGCGCTAAAATCTAACTCATTTTTAGGCGTTTATTTTCAAATTTTTGTTCCTAGATAAATTTTTAATTTGTTATGTACAATATTTATCGAATACTTTGTATACTTTGTGTTCGCGCGAAGTGGCTTCAAATTAAAATTCAAATTAAATTAGCAAACTAGTAGCATTTTTTCCACTGATTACAATGGTGAAAACAGGAAAACAATTGACCATCTGGGTTTTCGTTTTTCGAGATACATATTCACAAAAATAACATTTTTTAAATGGAACAACCTGCATATTTTTGCAAAAATCGATGATAATTCAAATTCGGTACAAAAAATGTCCTTATCTATTTTTGATAATTATTTAAAATAAGCTAGATATTTTAAATTTTGGGAGCAAGTTGAAAAAAAACTTTTACGGAAATATAGAAATTTTTCAAAATATTATATTTTATGACTATACTTGATATTAAAACAATACAAAAAAAATGTTGTTTTTGTGAATATCTCGAATACCAGATGGTCAATTGTTATTTCTGTTTTCACCATTGTAATCAGCGGAAAAAAATCTGAAATATTTATTTACAATCTAATCCTATATGGATTAAAAAGTATTTGAAAATAAACACCTAATAAGGCGTTAGATTTTAGCGCGAACGCCTCGTTTGAGTTCCCGTGAACCTTTCACTTACTGTAGCGCAAAAAATATTGATACAGGAAGAAAATTGCTTAAACAAAAACTATAGGGAGTTTTATGCTCTACAACTTTTGTTTGAACTCTTTTTATTTAATATAGACTTGTTGGATTTTTAAACTACCATAATTTGTTTACTGATGAGAATTTGTATACGATTATATTACATCATTTTGTAGGGATTTTTATTCTCTACAAAAAAGGTATCGACACTTTTTTGCTAATATCTAGTATAAGCCCGAAAAATACAAAAAACCAAATTAATCCTAAAAATCAAGATGGCGGAAAATCCGCAAGGAGTTGGAGGTCGCAAACTTGGGAAGTTAGTTAACTTCAGGTCCCCTAACAACCCCTAAAATTTGATACTGTTCCGAACGATTCCGATCTCAAAAGATAATTTTACTCTACTATAATTAATAATTTCTTTATAATTACCTTTATTTGTTCCTTAAATTCGTCCTCAAATTTTCTCCCCCAAATCGAGTTGCCACCTTTACCAGTCCTTGTTGGGTCGCCAGTCTGCACTATAAATCCTTTTATATTCCTGTGAAACAGCGATCCATTATAATAATCACTGGCACAAAGACCTAGGAAATTTTCGCAGGCTTTAGGGCAGTTTTCGCAAAAAAGCTCCAATTTTATGTTGCCTACGTCCGTGTGAAGTGTTACTGACTGAAAGGAAGAATATTTGTAATATAAAATAAATATTTTGCATTATTTACACACCATTTTAGAGGAATATATTAGAACAATACACAACGTACAACATCAACCAAATGATATAATATTTTTGAGATTACGTTTATTTTACGTTTCGTAGGATAGATGCTCTGAACTTTAGTATAGTTGTCTATGCACTGAATTAAGAACTACATCAAAGATGGAAACCTATTTGCCGTTTCTAACTCTGTGCCGAATTGAATGTGCGCAAGCGCAACCCATATCGGAGACTGCGTATTAAGACTTTTCGACCCTGTCAACTTTAATTTCTCATAATTATTTATTATGTTTCATGACCTGAAGGTGGGTTTGATGTGTTTGCAATAATAAATGTATCTAATTTTTTGTATTTTTATTCTCTCTAGCTAAATGTATTTTCCCCATCACCGGAAATTTAATACTGTTCTGAAGTTGTTAGAGTTTTTAATCAATTGTAAGTTGGTATCATTGAATCTCTTGGTGAGAGGAGGAAGAAGAGGACTGTCTGATAAGAAGCAGGAACATATATAATAAGGACCAGAAAGTCCGTATGCCGAGCTATAGGCAGCCGTTGGGCCGTTGCGTAGGCGTAGTCGTACTGCGCATCAGTCTGGCTCCCACACGCTGCCAGAGAGAAAAAGACAGAGTGATGCCCAGTGACACTACGCAACGACTCGCTCGAAAGTTTAACCGACATAGCCGCCGTCTCCCGTGCCACCGCCACCCTCGAGCTTCCCGTCCTTATTATATATGTTCCTGTGTATATCACCAGAAACGAATTTTTATCAGCTGTGAACACGGTATGCTGTGAAGTCAAGTGTTTTGCGCATGTGCCACTATGGGTAAGGGTTGTCGTAAAAGATGTAAAAATTTTCGCGCAGGTCTCACGGATATGTATTACTGGATAAACACAAGACCCGACCTGGGCCTGTATTCTGGAAATAGGCGAGAAACTCCCTGGGAGTTTTTAGGCAATCCCAAGATTCTCAAGTCTTTCATGTAGGTATCAAAAATTGCCCGAATCGTGTGAGAATTTTTCTCTCCTGCTTTGGGGCAGACCATATACATATTATAAATATACTGGCTATAAACGACGGCGCAGCTTTACTGAGTGGTAGTGGAAAGCAGATAGAAGATCACGCCATTTTTACTCTTAGAGCCCACGTGACTGTAACCTAGCGTCCTTGCTTTGGTTTCAAGTTGGTGTGTTATAGGGTAAGTGCTACAGTAATTGGCCAGTATGGACGTAAACCACGATATTACAAGATTATTCGAAATCCTACTCTACTGGTATGGGATTAGAGTTTACTTATAGTTTTATATTTTCGATTTAGTTGCTAATTCAATCTCTATATGGCAGCACAATTTGTGAATTCGACTAACATTTTTGTACATCGAGATCCTTCATTTAAATTTCGCGCCACTTCTAATAGTAAAAATGGTGGACATTAAATCTACCCGGTCGGTTGTCTCTCTTCCCCTTTCTGTGGGGCAGACGAGAAAACTCGCCTGATGCATGCGCATGCGTAGTTTACAACCTCTTTTATTACTTTATTGCATAAGAAGTAATTAAGAAGCAATTTTTCACACATATGAGGTTTCAACTCACCCTCTCTCGCCTATTTCAAGAATAAGCGCCCTGCGCCTGAAAATTTGCTAACTTTACGAAGCAAAATTATGACCTTAGACGGTACATCACATTCAGCCTGGAGCATGCGCACATAGTAACTATAGACTCACAGTATAAACTTATTATACCAATATTACCATGGTAGAATAAGGATTTTGCTAAAACTAGGCTAAAACCCAACAGATGTCCAGCAGTTTAGTTACCAGTCACATGCTCACATGTATAAATCCGTGTTACTAGTTGACAAAAAGTTTGTCCAGCCAAAATGAGAATTAGAACACCGAACGCTATAAAATCTGCCTGACGACGCTACCATATGGTGTCCATAAAATTTGCCTGAGATACCACGAGGAACCTAACCTAACAATTTTTATATACAAAGCGTAGAAAAAATACGGGTTTGTAATAGTTTTTGTTACTTTATCTATTTTAGTATTTAATATTATTTATTTTTATATTGCTAAGTTTATTATTTTAGTAATTCAATGTAAAAAAAATCATTTATCGTAGTCTTGGTCATGCTTTCAACTTTTCGAACAGTCCCGCTCAAATCGAGTATACTAGTGCGCAATCTTCAAGGTATAGATGCGCAGTTTCAATTTGCTTCAACTTTCGTTAATGGGAATGCTTATTGCTTATCCAGTAATACATATCCGTGGTGGTGGTGCAACGCCGCCATCTTGTTTTTAAAGATTGTTTTAAACTTTCGCTCATAAATCGCGTATTTCCGATTTTATAAGAAAATGTTTCAATGAAATTGATTTGCAAATTGAATTCTCTACAAAATTGCACTGATGACTTTTTTCTCTAATTGCAATTGTTTACAAGTTACAATGCAATTTGTTATAAAATATAGGGGATAATTTTTTTATACTCGTTATATCTTTTTTTACGTTGCTCTAATCGTAAAATTGTACGTATAAAAAGTGTAGAGCTTTTAATTATCTATATTTTTTGTAAAAAAAGAAGATTTTGATGTGACCAATACTTCTCCCTCTGCAGCGCATGGAAGATGCACATGTTTACATAGAGGTCGATCCCATAAGCAAGTGAATATATCTATAATTATTGGAATTATGTCGAGACGAATTTTGCATTCGAATTTGGAAACTGTATAGGTATACCAGCTAGGAAAAACATTTTGCACAATTCTATCCCATTTTGAAAAGCCGCTATCTTATTTTTAAGGGTAGTTTTAGTTTTTCGCGTATAAATCCCGTATTTTTGATTTTAGAAGAAAATGTTTCAATGACATTTGCAAATTAAAATCTCTAGAAAATTACACTGATGACTTTTTTCGCTAATTGCAGTTGCTTACAAGTACAGTATAATTTATTATAAAAAAAATATAAAAAATACTACATGTTCCACTCAGGACAGTGATTAATTGATTATGGTACCTTTGTTGACTTTCTCTATTGGCAAAGTCAGAATAGAGACTTTAACAAAACTATTTACGTTGTTATATTGTTATAACATCATCAGGAAATTTATGCGTGGCAGGTTACGATAAACACTATTCGCATGATTGAGTTCAAGACTTTTTATCGAAACAATTTTTCGATTAGAATAATGTAAAAATAGATATAATGAGTATTGAGATCAGGATTTACCACAGCGGCGCTGGCGTCATATGCAAGATGGCCGGCAAGTTCGTACATATAGTATTATACAAACAGTGCAAGTAATAGTATATTATTTTATAAAGGACCAAAAGCGATAGTTTATGTGGAGAGTCTAGACGTTTAACTGCCTCGCTACGTTCGGCAGATAGATCCAGCCGTGCAACATAAAGTCACTTTGGCTCCGAATAAAATATAGGTACTTACTATTTTTTTCAAACGTCGACAACAAAACATATAAGAAATTTTGAGGATACAATTTTTTAATTGAGAAACGAGCTAGACGTATCAATTCAGTTGGCGATTCTAGACATTTACCTAAAATTTAATACTTCTAGGTACTATTTATTAACATAATAAATTTGTGAAGTTTCACTTTCATTAAATTACAAAATAAACGAAGGTAACCATAGCGACCTTAAATTGAATAAGTAAATTCTCTCTAGACCTCTTAGGGCCGATTGTATAAAAATTTAATCTCGAGATAATCCTCCAAAAAGGATAAACTGCCATAGAAACGATGGTTGATTACAATTGTCACTATAGATATTTTGGAAGATAAAAATTTAACATCGCGATTAAAGTTTTATTCAACCGGCCCTTAAAGAATTTTCGTAACCATGAAAACCATAATTAAAACGTCAAAAAGTAATGCTAAAAATAATGTAGGTAACAACTTTAAACAGTTATATCTCGAAAAGTAAAAGAGTCCGACGCAAAATAATTTCAGATTCGTGATCTACTCATGAAAATTAGTGATATATGTGAAAATTATGAAAATTGGGGTGTGCGTCCGTATTCTTTATCTTTAGCAACACTGGAACTACTCTCTACGTAGATTAACCACTTCATTATTTCGAAATAAATTTTTACGCGTACACGTTTTTGTCGAACGTGGGATTCGATTAAAGCATAATTTAGAAACCGTAGATCAGTGTACCATGCTCTTACAAAATGGAGCACAACACCGGACTGTTTTTCGACAGCTTAAAAAACTTTTAGGAGGAAATTTCATTTTCACTTTGTCGAAAAATTTGTAATTATAATAAAAAAAAATTCGATAAGTCCCTTTTTTCCCTATGCTACCAATGCTAAATGTTCCAACTTAGCCGCCATCTTGGATAGTTTGCCTAGCGGCCACGGGTCGCGCATATCTTTGTGCTGATCTCAATAAAGAAATCATCCCCTATTTTTACTTTCTTATACGTTGTATAATTTCAAAAAAACTAGATATTTTTAAAACAGAGGGTCCCGGGTTCGAATCCCAGAAGGACCGGTCCATTAGTTTTTTTTTATTTTACTGGTCTCTATGGTACCGAAAACAATAATAATGAATAAATAAATGTAATTTCATAACGGGAGATTTTTTTAAGTGAGTAATAGGTCAAAATTCTAAAATAAAACACATTTTTGTCGTAAAATTCGGTTATAATGAGTGGGACAAGGACAGATTTATGCGTAATGCAATAAGTGCGACAGAGAACTATTTGAAAATTGCTGGAAACCTTCAAAATTTTTACAAGAAATTTAACTTAATTTCTTTAGGAAAAGTAATTATTGTGATACTATCCGTAAGTATAAGAAAGTCATGTGTTGGGCACATCAGATATTTTTATAACAAATTGCACGGTAACTCCTAAACAATTGCAATTAGCGAAAAAAATCACTAGTGCAGTTTTGTAGAAAATTCGATTTGCAACAAAATTGCATTGAAATATTTTCTTCTAAAATCGAAAATACGCGATTTATACGCGAAAAACTAAAACTACCCTTAAAAATAAGATAGCGGCTTTTCACCACGGTAGAATTGTGCAAAATGTGTTTCCCAGCTTGTATAGTTATACACTTTCAAAATTCGCATGCAAAGTTCATCTCAAAATAATTCCAATAAGAAAATTTCGCGATGATTTTTACTTTCTTTACGAAGTATAAGGAAGTATTGTAATCGTGATTTTTTTCAACTCCGAGATTTTGATGGATTTACACGTTTTGAGGGCCCCTGAATCCATTTTGACCATTTTCGCCATGATGTCTGTCTCTCTGTGTGTGTGTGTGTGTGTGTGTGTGTGTGTCTGTCTGTATCCACGATAACTCAAAAACGAGTTATCGGATTTGATTCAAATTTCATATTTAAGAGTTTGAACAAAATTGTAGGTGCCACATTAAATCTTTTTCGTCTAGCGCCAACACAAGTGGTACTTACCTGAAGACATTTTTAGGTTCTTTAGGAATATCTTAAAAAATAAACAATTTACGACATTTTTTTATTCTTAGACATTGAGTTAGAATTTTGAATTTTTTTTTGAAATTCCGTCAAATTTTTTTTAATTATTTATTCATATAGTTGCGCCATCTATCTCTCATTTACAAAAGTACATGTTTAAATTACAGAAATCTATACCGTTGAAGAAATCAATTGTAGCAGTATTATTTGAAAAGATCGACGGTTACGGCAGCATTGTGGTGGCGAAACTACCACCGGTTGTTACGCGGTCGTTGATTTGTGTTTTTTGTGTCATATTATAATATGTACAGTTAATTTCACAGAAATTAGGTTATTTTTTATCATGAGTCGTTCAGTAAGTTTTGGCATTTTGATTTTTGGCGACGGATGCAAATAAGTACTTAATTTGTCAATTTGACAGTAAACGTCAATCAAACAAAGGCATTGTAACACAGGGAACCTGGGAAATATTAGGTGTAGTCGACTTCTGTGAAATTAACTGTACCTATAATTATTATTGAAAAAATCGACGTCAATGGCAGCATCGTGGTGGCGTGTTTTTTGTGTAATATTGATATATTGTAATACAATTAAATATTATTGAAAAAACGGAGCAAGACAGAAAACTATCGTGGGGCGAAGCCCGAGGGGGACAGCTAGTAATAAATAAATGTAATTTCATATTAATAACGTGTTGAATATCGACAGCATGTGATTATTGGCTATCCCTTCAGTATTTTCCAAAGATTAAAACTGTATCATGGCAATGTATAAGAAAGTCATGTGTTGGGCACATCAGATATTTTGTTTCATCATAGCACCCTCATTAACACTAATCTTACAAATATTTGTACTTTTTTCTTTGTCACTAGCTTCTAAGTCGTATGTCTTTTTGTTTTCTTTGTCAAGTTCCTCATCTATTATCATTAGGTTTTGATATGTTTCTTTATTTTTTTCTTCTTTATTTTTAGTGTGTCTCATTTTCTTATTGTTACAATCCAGGTCGTCGTTATTTTCATTAATGATATCAATTTCTGTATTTAGGCTGGTGGCGTCTTTTTCTCCTTCAATGCGTTTTTCTTCATAGTGTAGTTCATCTGCATTTTGAGCATTGAAAACATAATCTGTTTCTTCAATCTTATTGATAAAATGTTGTCATCGTCGCTAATATAATTTTCCTGACTTATCAGTTCATCGAGTTCGGGAAACGGAAATTGAATATCATTTTTTACTTCAGTTTCGTTGTTTACATGGTTTAAGTATAAAAAGTCGCTGTCGTATTTTCCATTTTCAATGGCAATTTTCATCCAACCATCATACAACATTTGTGAATCTAAATCGGGTCGAGTACCAGTTTTTAGGCAATTCTGGAATATGTCAACTTGACTTGAGGGCATTTTGCTTTCCAAGTATTCACTAGTCTATCTACTAGTCGGATTCAGCGAGCACTATGAGAAATATAAGTGTTTTAAGAATATCTATTTTTTTTTAATTTTTTTGAAGGAATTTTGGCAGATTTTTTTCGTTTCCGAATCGATACGAAGATACCCGAACTGACCCTGTTTTATCGATGTAAAGTAATAATTATTATTACTTACATTAATATTAATAAAATATTGAATGTGGATGATTATTCATCAGATACTTTGATAAAAATTATACTTAATAATAATTTTTACCAACATTTATTTCTAGCGTCCCCTATTATCTGAAAGCCAGATCAATAGAGATTATTAACAGTGCCAGTGTTCTTTTTAATCTAGTGCCATGGCCACATTGAAATCAATAGTCTCCTTGTTACTATTACCATAGAAACCAATTCAACAGTATTTATACTTTAGCTAAGCTTAAAAGTATTGTTATTAAACTGGCTAGCATGGCACCGAACATGGATGACCCATTTCATGTTACTGACGAAACCTTTCAGTTAGACGAAAATAACTTACAAATTGTCGTGACACCTATCTCCGATTTGAGTTCCGCATCAGATACAGGAATCTCCACCACAATAACAACGGATTTCGAATCAGTATCTGAAAATCAAGAACAAATGGTAGAATTGCAACAATATTCTGTTACACTGGAGCAAAATTTAAAAGAATTACTTGTAAGACAGAAATTAGGTAGGTACCTATTTTATGGGCATTCGAATTATTTTTTCATTTAATTAGATTCGTGTGACCAACACTGAAAATTTGGACACCGTTACCCAGATAAAACTTCGAGTAGTTTCCAATGAGACCACTCTACAACAGCTAAATGTATATTTATCAGCTTTAAGAGACTTAACACTCGATGGAAGTGTAATATCATCGTTGCGCGACCAGGGTGTCGGATTTAGAAATCTTAAAGTATTGAAAGTTAATTTTTGTCAGCTGAAGTCCGTGGATGGTATTCTTGGAATGGAAAATTTAGAAGAATTATATGCTAGTAATAATTTTATTGAGGATATTACGCCATGTGCATTTTTGTTCAATATCGAAACTTTTAAATTTTACCAGGTGCAGTTAAGTTTAGCATACCTACATGAATTGTTTCTATAAACGGAATTCTTAATTATTTATTTTATCGTACTTTTACTCGCAAGAAAAGTCTTACAAAAGGACGTGTACGATTTTGCTTCAATACTTTGGTTATCTGTAAATAAATTGTAAGGTAAAACCTTTATAGTTTATTTTCATAACGCATATAATAGAGGATTAACATTTTTTTTAGATTCCTTGTTTCGCATATTATTTCTATAATTTGAGCTGCCCTGAATCCAAAAACAATTATTGTTCATAATTTTTCTTTTTTTTTTTCAATATTTAACAAGCAGGTGAAATCGCACGATTTTGAATTGGCAGTTCTGCATTGAAAAACGGTCGCCATATTGAACTGTCGCGTGCGTGACGTCAATCCTGAGAATTTTTTTATGTATTTGGACAACTAGGCACAAAGCAACACCGATACGAACGGTGATTATCACTTTTTACATTCATAATCTATTTCGAATTCGATATATTTAAGGGGGTATATATATTTGCACTTTACAAAATTCGTATAACTTAGTACTAACAAACTATAAAATGGCATAATAGAACTTTTCATTAGGTTTATTTTAACTTTAAGCTTACCCACTATAAAATGGTACAATCGCACTTTGGATAGAGTACTCTTAAAATTAGGCCTACCCACTATAAAATGATGGAATCGCACTTTGGATACTTAACTTTAAGAGAAATGCACCTTTTATTCGTTTAAGAGATATATTAATTGATATTGCCTCTATATCTTTTTATTAACAAAATTCAGAAGTATTGTTACATAACTACTGAATATTATACATATAGTCCAGTCAATCTGTCGGGAAAATGGGTCGTTTTTGGAAAAAATTACCCGGTAAACTTTCTCTTCATTAATCATTAGGGGGTCATGTGGAAAGCTTAAATTCAAAAACTCGGGAAAATCCTCGGACCCATTTTTTGGGAAATTCAAGAAGTGTTTGGATTTGATTTTACGCGAGAAGCGTGAGTTGCAGAAGAAAAGTTTGTTAATAAATATTGTAGAGGGCAATATTTTCTACAATTTATCTCAAAGGATCGATGCGCTACGACGAAAAATGCCAAAGTACCCAAAAATGAGTTTTTTCACTTTTACAACGAAAAAAAATTTTTTACGCACAACTGTAAATATAAATGTTGACAAGCGAAGAAAAACACAATTTTTATATAAACGTTTTTTCTCTACGATCCATCCTTTCCTAAATACAGCATGCAGAGTGGAAATGTTAATCGTGTTTGCCTA
The DNA here is from genome assembly GCA_963942485.1 of Pediacus dermestoides. NCBI lineage: Eukaryota > Metazoa > Arthropoda > Insecta > Coleoptera > Cucujidae > Pediacus > Pediacus dermestoides. Next base: position 387,673 of record CAWWDI010000055.1, on the reverse strand, counting down.
CTATTTTTACGATGTATTATTATTACTTTAAAAATAAAATGTTATACATTTACATCTAATCCTTTTTGCGTTGTTTTCAGATAAGTATAACAAAAAATATCGTTCATTACACGTCCAGAAACGGATTTTCCATACTTGCATGACTTCGTGTTCGGCTTCGCCTCACAAGAATTTGTCACGCGCGCACGGAAAAATCCTTATTTTCAGACTCCTAATGAAATATACTATTGTCTAACGACAACAACAAATATCATTTAATCAATTTTCTTCAAACATCAGACATCTAGGCTCCAGGCTGTTGGCTTTGAGGTTCAGCAGGCATAGTCGAGACAGCTCTCCAAAGATTGCTGAGTATGACTCTACTACAATAATTGACGAAATCATTTACCTTTTAGTATTGTTTGCCACTTTGGGAAGTGCAGAACGTACAACGTACTTGAAAAAACCCAGCCATGGAAACACTCCCGAGTGAATCTACTACTTTCCACAATCTTTAAAGAACGACACTTTGAAATTTCACGTGCTTTTCCTTCATACCTTCAATGGTGTCTGTATCGAAATACACTACTCGAAACTCTGCATGCTGTATCTCCGAAACGGTGGATCGTAGAGAATAAATGTTTATATAAAAATTGTGTGCTTTTCTTCGCTTGTCAACATTTATATATACAGTTGTGCATAAAAAAAATTTTTCGATGTAAAAAAGTGAAAAAACTCATTTTTGGATATTTTGACGCCCTCTACTTTTGGAATTTTTCATCGTAGCGCATCAATCTTTAGAGATAAACTGTACAAAATATTGCCCTCTACAATATTTATTAGCAAAATTTTCTTCTGCAACTCACCGTTCTCGCGTAAAATCAATTCCAAACACTTCTTGGATTTCCCAAAAAATGGGTCCGAGGATTTTCCCGAGTTTTTGAATTTAAGCTTTCCACATGACTCCCTAACGATTAATGAAGAGAAAGTTTACCGGGTAATTTTTTCCACCAATTTCGACAGATTGACTGGACTAATAATAGTCCAGTCAATCTGTCGGGAAAAAGGGTCGTTTTTGGAAAAAATTACCTGGTAAACTTTCTCTTCATAATTCATTAGGGGGTCATGTGGAAAGCTTAAATTCAAAAACTCGGGAAAATCCTCAGACCCATTTTTTGGGAAATCCAAGAAGTGTTTGGATTTGATTTTACGCGAGAACGGTGAGTTGCAGAAGAAAATTTTGTTAATAAATATTGTAGAAGGCATTATTTTCTACAATTTATCTGAAAGGATCGATGCGCTACGCCGAAAAATGCCAAAAGTAGAGGGCACCAAACTACCCAAAAATGAGTTTTTAAATTTTTTTACATCGAAAAATAGTATATTGTAATACAAGTGCGGAAAACGCATCATGACAATACTAGTGTGAAATTTGCAACGCGAGCGATAGCGAGTGCTGCAATCACACGAGTATTGTCATGGGCCATTTCCGCAAGCGTGTTACATACGATTTTTTCTACGAAAACGTGGAATTCGTAAAAAATAAAATTATTTGTAAATCTTTTTCTAATTAAAAAAAAACATCAAGTGAGTTTGTTGTCATAGAACTGAAAGCTCATAGCTGTTGACAGTTTATAAATTGTGTCCTGTCATCGAAATAATTTTGATTTTGAGATCAAACTACGTGAATATAAACATGGAGTTTCAAAACTAAAGCGAAAGCGATGAACTAATGTGCACTCCTCCGGTTGTGAGATATTAAATAAATGTTATAATTATAACTAAAGTACTTCTTTATGTTTTTGTTTGCGTGCGGAAATTTTAAAAAATGTGTGCGGAAAAAAATTTCCACACTAATTTTCCGTACTAGTTTTTCAAAAGCCTACTTTCAAGTTCGATTATCTTGTCAGAAAAAACGTCATTCCGCATTTTCGTAGAAAAAAATTTTTTACGCACAACTGTAAATATAAATGTTGACAAGCGAAGAAAAACACACAATTTTTATATAAACGTTTTTTCTCTACGATCCACCCTTTCGTAGATACAGCATGCAGAGTGGAAATGTTAATCGTGTTTGCCTACTATTTTTACGATGTATTATTATTACTTCGAAAATAAAATGTTCTAAATTTACATCTAATCTTTTTTTCGTTGTTTTCAGATAAGTATAATAAAAAATATCATTCAGTACACGTCCAGAAATGGATTTTCCATACTTGCATGACTTCGTGTTCGGCTTCGCCTCCCACAAGAATTTGTCACGCGCGCACTGAAAAATTCTTATTTCCAGATTCCTAATGAAATTTACTATTGTCTAACGACAACAACAAATATCATTTAATCAATTTTTCTCAAACAGACCTCCAGGCTCCAGGCTGTTGGCTTTGAGGTTCAGCAGGCGTTTGAGGATGCGGATCGTCTAATAGTCGAGACAGCTCTCAAGATCTGCTGAGTATGACTCTACTACAATAATTGACGAAGACATTGACCTTTTAGTATTGCTTGCCACTTTGGGAACGTACACCGTACTTGAAAAAACCGAGCCATGGAAACACTTCCGAGCGAATCTACTACTTTCCACAATCTTTAAAGAACGACACTTTGAAATTTCACGTGCTTTTCCTTCATACCTTCAATGTTGTGTGTGTATCGAAATACACTACTCGAAACTCTGCATGCTGTATCTCCGAAACAGTCGATCGTAGAGAAAAAACATTTATATAAAATTTGTGTGTTTTTCTTCGCTTGTCAACATTTATATTTACAGTTGTGCGTAAAAAATTTTTTTTCGTTGTAAAAGTGAAAAAACTCATTTTTGGGTACTTTGGCATTTTTCGTCGTAGCGCATCGATCCTTTGAGATAAATTGTAGAAAATATTGCCCTCTACAATATTTATTAACAAACTTTTCTTCCTCAACTCACCGTTCTTGCGTAAAATCAAATCCAAGCACTTCTTGGATTTCCCAAAACATGGGTCCGAGGATTTTCCCGAGTTTTTGAATTTAAGCTTTCTACATGACCCCCTAACGATTTATGAACAAAAAGTTTACCGGCTAATTTTTTCCAGAAATTTCGACAGATTGACTGGACTATAATATGAAATGGCAAAACAAATACAATGTAAAAGAAAAATTGCTATTGAATTATTAGAGCCGTTTTTGTTTTAGTTGCTCGTCCTCTTTTTACTTTCTTATACGTAGTATAAGGAAGTAGATATTGTAATCGTGATTTTTTTCGACTTCGAGATTTTGATGGATTTACACGTTTTGAGGGCCCCTGAATCCATTTTGACCATTTTCGCCATGATGTCTGTCTGTGTGTGTCTGTCTGTATCCACGATAACTCAAAAACGAGTTACCGGATTTGATTCAAATTTCATATTTAAGAGTTTGAACAAAATTATGGGTGCCACATTAAATCTTTTTCGTCTAGCGCCAACACAAGTGGTACTTACCTGAAGACATTTTTAGGTTTTTTATAAATAATTGGAAATATAAACAATTTTCGACATTTTTTTATTCTTATACATTGATTTAGAATTAAATTTTGAACAAATTTTGTTTGAACTTTTTTTTGAAATTCCGTCAATTTTTTTAAAATATTTTTCATATAGTAGCGCCATCTATCTCTCATTTACAAAAGTACATTATATAAATTACAGAAATCTATACCGTTGAGGAAATCGATTGTAGCAGTATTATTTGAAAAGATCGACGGCTACGGCAGCATTGTGGTGGCGAAACTACCACCGGTTGTTACGCGGTCGTTGATTTGTGTTTTTTGTGTCATATTGTAATATGTACAGTTAATAGGAGTAGCTAATAGCAGCAAAGTATTCCGTGTACTCTTCTTATCCAGAACAAATACCACTTCTAGCACAAGCCGCCGTGGCGCAGTGGGTAGAGAATCTGCCTAGTAATCCACACGATGCTGGTTCGATTCCATAGATTTCCCTTCTTTTTTTTTATTTTAATTAAATGCTTTATTTATTCGGAGCGATTATAAGTCACGGACCAGGTTAGGTTGTTTTATATAGGTTTTTTTTTCCTATAAATAATAGCATAAATCGGTATCATAAGATGATGCCGGAATAACCCTTGCCCTTACACGTGACCTTGAATTTGATGGAATACTTTGCTGTGATTAGCCTCTCGTCAGTTAATTTCACAGAAATTAGGTTATTTTTTATCATGAGTCGTTCAGTAAGTTTTGGCATTTTGATTTTTGGCGACGGATGCAAATAAGTATTTAATTTGTCAATTTGACAGTAAACGTCAATCAAACAAAGTCATTGTAACACAGGGAATCAGGGATATATTAGGTGTAGTCGATTTCTGTGAAATTAACTGTACCTATAATTATTATTGAAAAAATCGACGGCAATGGCAGCATCGTAGTGGCGTGTTTTTTGTGTAATATTGATATATTGTAATACAATTAAATATTATTGAAAAAACGGAGCAAGACAGAAAACTATCGTGGGGCGAAGTCCGCGGGGGACAGCTAGTAATAAATAAATGTGATTTTATATTAATAACGTGTTGAATGTCGACAGCATGTGATTATTGGCTACCCCTTCAGTATTTTCCAAAGATTAAAACTGTATCATGGCAATGTATAAGAAAGTCATGTGTTGGGCACATCAGATATTTTATTCTTGCAAAGTTTAATGAGGTATACGATACATCGATACGTATACGTACCTAAATAAGATATCTACTACTAAGTACATATACAGGGTGTCCCAAAATTAGTCTGCCAAAATGTACCAGCTGATTCTACGTTCAAAAATAATGCAAAAAGTTTTAATAAATATAGGATGAAAATGCTTCGTAAGGGAGCTACTGCCACCCGAAAAGGGGGCCCGAAAGAGGAGTTTTCTGTAATATCTCTGCAACTATTTGAGATAGATTCATGAAATTTGGTGAGTTTGAAGCTTTTATAATTTACCACATATTTATTCTTCCAATTTTCAGAAATTTTGCCAGGGGCGTCACATACAGGGTGGGTACTGAGTAAATTATGCCCCATATTTTTTGTGTGGATAATTTTTAAATTTTTTATATCAAATTATGAAACTTGGTTTGAAACGACACATAAAAATTAAATATAAATCTAAGAGAAATAAAAATAATTAATTAAATATCTAAGTACCTATACTTTTGTTAATGTTCTTACTTGACACATTAAAAAATATTCCCATAATGTAACTACTTGTATTAGACATAAATTGTAGTCCTACATGAAAAGATTGAAAAGGCACATCAGGTACTTTATTTTAAAGTGACCTACTTCTCTTTGGTGTTATAAAACATTTAGGAAAAAAGTTTTTACAGTGCATTTGTCAAACACAGGAAGAAATTACCTGGCCTGAATCAACGGTTGATGTGTTTAAGAAATTCCGGTATAGCCCCTGAAACTTATGCAATTGTGTTGAGAAAATTTGCAAAACATGCTCCAGAAAATAACGTTCTGTGTCGTAAAAATTAGTTGAAATTTAAAAGTAAATTTGTATTCGGGTAGAACAATATTGAAGGTATGGCGCTATTTAAAAATTTTTTGAGAAAAAAAAAATAGATATTCATCTGTCATTTAATGTTCATAAACGAATGAAAAAACTTAATTTTAGTCATTTCCATGGTTACAAAAAAATTGCAGAGGTAATAGGGATGTTGCATTTTTTTAAAATCGCGTTTTTTTCTGTTAGAAATGTAAAACGACTATATTAATAATACTCTACAGCAAAAATAATTTTTTTTACTCAATATTTGTACATAAAAAAACGATTATAAATTGACTGTAATTCAAATATATTATTGCCGCCCGAAAACGCTTTGAGATCGGAGAGTCCTGTGTGACGTCACGAATCTAGTTGACATTGCCATGTCTAAATATTTTTTACGCGTTTGACATTTTTCGAAATAAGTCAAAATGCGGCGTGCTGCACTGTGGAACTAGATTCGTGACGTCAGCAATCTTTTGGGCCGATTCGGGCGTTTCCGGGCAATGCGTGGAAATTTCAAATTTTACTATACTTTTTATTTATTTACTCGGAAAGTACGGACCAAAAAATTGTTTCAAAAATATTGACAGTGATAATTTGGTATCAGCTTTTCAAAAAAAATTATTTTGAAAATCATGCAAAGTCCCTATTGTACTAGTACAAATTAGATCGATAATTGTACTAGTCCTTTTGGTGATACTTAATTTTAAACAAATGATTGTGTGGGACGTTTTCTGACACTTATGACACTTACCGAATATTATTAGTTGTTCTTACAGTAACAATCATGAATGGCTCGATTGATAAATTATTTAATTTACATAAGACGGGTTTGAGGTATTTGATACATTAAACAGTCCTCCAAATACGACTCGTAGTCAATGTTATGCAGATCATTTTTGTGGTGGTTTCACTCATGTCAACTGCGCTTTCGAATTCGACTTGTGCAAGCACTCGTCAAATTCATATGCCAGCGCAGTTGACATTCGTAAAACCACGACAAAAATAATCGGCATAACATTGACTACTTGTCGTATTATAACTGAAAGTACCCTATATTTGATCGATTTTTTTAAATACAAAAACAATATAATAAAAAGTTATCTCTAGAGCGCCCAAGTATGATCCTTTCTGTAATCAGTGCAATTTGTCTCATCCCATTATACTTAGTCATTATTAAGCTTGTTATGAGTATTTTACGAACAGACTGTAAACAGGCACCTACAGTGGGCCCTTAACCGAAGTCACTCAAGCTGACACCAATGGAATGAAGCGAGTAAACAGCGTTAACAATCTAGCTATACCAGGTAATCACATCAATATCCTCTACACTATTTTAATTGATTGACTTTGACCATATGTAGGCTCCCAATTCGTTGCCAGCATCTCAAGAAGTTTACCACCGTCTCCACAACGAACCCCCAGCCGAAAACAGTCTTTAGTTGTTATTAATCCGTTTACAATGTGTCCAGGTGTTCTGGAGGAATTGCAGAAGAAACCGGATGAAGCTGGTGATAATGTGAATAAATTATTGGAGCAAATTATGCAGTGTCCACCAGATGAGGCCTTGATCGATGCAGCGAAGGAGTCCGGTCAACAACTGTATGTTTCTATGCCGCATGAGGAGAAAGTTGAGAAAATTAATTTAATGGTAAGTTGGTGGAAAATCATTACGATTATTTTTAATACTTTTTCTCGAAAGAAATTATACAATGCTATATTTTTGTAAGTACTTTTTAGATTGCCGGGTTAAAGAAAACCCTCGACGCAGTTACAATGGAACACATGGAACTTTCCAAACAAATGGGCACTGAAGAATCCGAAGTAGAGAAAGCGAAACTGACATTTTTAATGGGCCAAGCCGACGCCAAAGTTGGTAAAAAAGTTCACGACCTGTCTGTGTTAATGCTCCACTACTGTTCCAGCTTACAACATACACAGGAGAAAATAGTATAATTTACAATGGCACGTTTTATATAATAGTATATTATACTTTATCTACGACGAAAATCCATCTTCAATATCACTTTCCACATTTTCCTTTATAAAATGACACAACACGTACACCACTATCAGTATTTTGACAATTATTTATTTACACTGGCATTTTGTCATGGTTTCCATGGCTATTTTCAATTTCACAGAAATTGTGATTGTTATACTATTTTTTCATTGGTTTACAAGTATGGAATAATGGAATTTATATGGAATAATAAGATTCATTATATTGCAAGAACCACAAATATAATACATATATTATACCATATGAGCAAAAATTATTTAGATAAGGGATGGCCATGGTGAACAAAATCACTATCTTTGATAGGTTCAGCTTGTTGTTCTATGTGACTATATGTCAATATAATATAATAATATAATAAAAAAACATAACCTATACAATTTCAACTACTGACGATGAATCAAACATGCAACGTAAGTTCAAAATTTCAAAGCCACCCTTTATCTAAATAATTTTTGATCATATGGTATATTAGTCGTAGATAAAATGATTTTATTTCTGATTTTTCAAATGTTTTACTTTCTTATACGTAGTATAAGGAAGTATTGTAATCGTGATTTTTTTCGATTTCGAGATTTTGATTGATTTACACGTTTTGGGGGCCCCTGAATCCATTTTGACCATTTTCGCCATGATGTCTGTCTGTGTGTCTGTCTGTCTGTCTGTATCCACCATAACTCAAAAACGAGTTATCGGATTTGATTCAAATTTCATATTTAAGAGTTTGAACAAAATTGTGGGTGCCACATTCAATGTTTTTCATCTAGCACCAAAACAAGTGACAGTTACCTGATGACATTTTTAGGTTTTTTAAGAATATCTTGAAAAATAAACAATGTATGAGATTTTTTTATTCTTTAATATTGATTTAGAATTGAATTTTGAACAAATTTTGTTTGAACTTTTTTTTGAAATTCCGTCAAACAAATTTCAAAAAACGAGTTATTCCTAAAACACTTTATATTTCTCATAGCGCGCTTTGATAGTTGAATCCGAGGGTCGAAAAGTAATTATTGTGATACTATCCGTATAAGAAAGTCATGTGTTGGGCACATCAGATATTTTATGATTATGTACTTATCATAGTTATATTTTATGAATTTTTACGCCATGTGCGGTGATATAATTTGACATATTTTTGGGGATTTTTGGCTAGGTACATTCGATCTAGATTATTAAATTCTATTTTTTCAAAATAAAGCGTAGTTTACACGAGCAAGTAAATTATCGCAAGTTAATGTCTGAGAGCAACTTCCAAATAATTTGCGTAGTGTAAATAAACACTGCCCGAGAGTTCTCTCAGCAAGTCGCAAAGCTTGAGGCAAGTGCTTGCGGCAATAATCACTTGCACGTCTAAACAAATTGGGAGAGCGCTCTAGCAAGTTACAATTTTTTTCGATTTTACTGACAGTTGTGTGCAAGTTGCAGCGACACGCTCGAATATTTTATACATTTTTATCAATTAACAACTTATATTCATTAATGTAGCTATTTATGTATCAAGTATTTCATGAGTTTTTGGGGACGAATCGTGAGAAGTCCCCAAAAACTATTTGCGTACGTGTTGCATACAAGGTTTTTTTGCATGCGGTGTGCAAACACCCAAATTAATTTAAAAATTTGTTTAAATATGTACATACAGACTCGTACATAATACTAGCCCAGTCAAATTAGATCAAAAATTACCTAATATTTACAAAGTTGACATGATGGCCACATTTTTGAGAGCAAGTCGAGGGTCATTGATAAAACTCTGAACCGCAAGAATCCAACAAATTTGGCTTGTGTGTCACGTGATAAGGATGACTTTTTATATCTTGGTCTCTACTGGTTGGATTTTAATGTAGTTTTTTTAATTTATTTGGATCTTCACTTATTAATTCTTTTAATAACATCGAAGCTCCAAGAGTAGGCCTTCTGGCTATCCATTCTTTCACCCATATCCTTTTTCTATCCTCCCTTCGATGTTTTTGAGCAATGAGAACAGCAACGGCTGCAGCTGTCTTTCTACGGCGTGACATTTCACACTTGAATATACTCTACCGTGTAAACGCGCATGCAATCACTTGCTGCAAGTTATGTCTAGAGAGCACTTGCTGAGAGAAATTGCTTTGACAACTTGCTTATATGTAAACACTAGCGCAAGTTACTCTCACAAGTGCTGTCGCAAGTTACTATCCCGTGTAAACTACGCTTAACAAATCTGAAAAATTGTTGCAATTTTAAAAAGAATTTTAAAATTATTTACTAATATGGAAATAACACCGATACATATTTTATCATCCAATGTTAAACTTTAATAAAATGATGATTTTAACAAAATTAGACCAGTAATTTCAAATTTCTTTATACATTATGTTTTTTTAAAGGCTAACTTTTTACCTGAACGAAGTATAGGGACATATAAGTATCGTAATCTATTTAGGTTAAAATTTGAATGGTTTAATTTGACAATTTATCTACAAAGATATTTGTCGGAGAAAGTTATATTTTAGTCGATTTCTGAACATCTGTTTAAATTGAGAAGTTTTTTAGGTAATTTTCTCATCTCCACTACTAGCAATATGAAAATAATCGATTTGGAAACATTGTTGTCTCTATAAAACTCTTTTTCAATAAATTTTAAGTACCTGAAAGCTAAAAATTTCCCAAAGTCGTTTTTATTTCGAAGCAAATGTTCACTTACAACTGTATTATTTATAAATTTGTATTACATTTGGCATTTCCAGTAATTAAAATGCACCGTTTTAGAATTGCCATGTACCAAGTTAATATAACAGTATTAAAGAATGAAGTAGGAGTTAACCGTGTGTCACACAGAATTTCGATGAACTTTTAATATCACTTTTTTTTCTGTGAAATTTGAAACATGTTCGATTCCCTCTAAAAGACAAAGTATTGCGTCCTATTGTGAATCTCATGACTGAACGTACTAATAGATTACCAACGATTAAAATACAAATTCTTCAGGGGCCAAGCCAAATTGGTTTCTTTTTCTTCTTGTGCCAATCAGATTGTTAAGTTCATTGATTATTTCTGTGTGCTTTTATAGCTAATTATTGATGTGCATTAATTATTCCATATTCTAGTCAATTACGTAATTATGCGTAGAGTATTGTGTTAACCGTTAATTACAGACTGTAGATGTAGCAGATTAATTAATTTGTTAAACTTTACTCGTAGTGAAATTAAATATCTAAGATGTGATAATTAGTGATTACTGTTATACAATTATTTTTATTAGCTAAAAACTATTATTTTTTAATTTGTATTGTTTCTTTAAGTTAAATAAATTTTTTTTATAAGTACTTATACATCTACTCATAATATTTATTGCACATTGCTTCATTATTCTAAATATTTTTATCCAGCAAGTGGATTTACATGTATAGTTACACTATTTATTCTAATATCATTTAGAGGTTTAAAATTTTTCGGATTTACTGGTAGTTTTTCCAATTCATCTAAAGCTTCCAAACCATCAATCACCCTGAATAACAAGACAAAATTAAAATCACCAACTACGATCAGAGTGCAAAAACTTACTTTCCAAATAACGTATATTTCAAATCCAAATGGGGCTGCGCAGCATAACTTATAAAAAACTGACTTCCGTTGGTGTTTGGTCCATTATTTGCCATAGACACCATTCCTCTTGCAGTATGCTATAAAAACAAAATAAGGATTAGTGCTTTACTAGATATTCTATGATTAGTGCCTTAGGAAAAACAAACTGGGCACTCGTTTCATTTTAAACTATAATAGTACAGTAAAATTATTCGAAAATCATACGTTAAAGGTCGGAATCGTCCGGAACAGGACAAATTTTAGGGGTTGTTAGGGGATCTGAAGTTAAGTAATTTCCTAAGTTTGCGACTTCCAACTCCTTGCAGATTTTCCGCCATCTTGATTTTTATAGTTGATTTGTTTTTTTTGTATTTTTCAGGCTTATATTTGATATTAGCAAAAAAAGTGTCGATACCTTTTTTGTAGAGAATAAAAATCCCCACAAAATGAAGTAATATTTTAGTATACAAATTCTCATCATTAAACAAATTATGGTAGTTTAAAAATCCAACAAGTTCAAACAAAAGTTGTAAAGCGTGAAACTCCCTATAGTTTTTGTTTAAACAATTTTCTTCCTGTGTCAATACTTTTTGCGCTACAGTAAGTGAAAGATTCACGGGAACTGAAACGAGGCGTTCGCGCTTTCCACATCGCGCTAAAATCTAACGTAAATCTAAGGTATCGACACTTTTTTGCTAATATCAAGTATAAGCCCGAAAAATACAAAAAACCAAATTAATCCTAAAAATCAAGATGGCGGAAAATCCGCAAGGAGTTGGAGGTCGCAAACTTGGGAAGTTAGTTAACTTCAGGTCCCCTAACAACCCCTAAAATTTGATACTGTTCCGAACGATTCCGATCTCAAAAGATAATTTTACTCTACTATAATTAATAATTTCTTTATAATTACCTTTATTTGTTCCTTAAATTCGTCATCAAATTTTCTCCCCCAAATCGAGTTGCCACCTTTACCAGTCCCTGTTGGGTCGCCAGTCTGCACTATAAATCCTTTTATATTCCTGTGAAACAGCGATCCATTATAATAATCACTGGCACAAAGACCTAGGAAATTTTCGCAGGCTTTAGGGCAGTTTTCGCAAAAAAGCTCCAATTTTATGTTGCCTACGTCCGTGTGAAGTGTTACTGACTGAAAGGAAGAATATTTGTAATATAAAATAAATATTTTGCATTATTTACACACCATTTTAGAGGAATACTTATATTAGAACAATATACAACGTACAACATCAACCAAATGATATAATATTTTTGAGATTAGGTACGTTTATTTTACGTTTCGTAGGATAGATGCTCTGAACTTTAGTATAGTTGTCTATGCACTGAATTAAGAACTACATCAAAGATGGAAACCTATTTGCCGTTTCTAACTCTGTGCCGAATTGAATGTGCGCAAGCGCAACCCATATCGGAGACTGCGTATTAAGACTTTTCGACCCTGCCAACTTTAATTTCTCATAATTATTTATTATGTTTCATGACCTGAAGGTGGGTTTCATGTGTTTGCAATAATAAATGTATCTAATTTTTTGTATTTTTATTCTCCCTAGCTAAATGTATTTTCCCCATTACCGGAAATTTAATACTGTTCTGAAGTTGTTAGAGTTTTTAATCAATTGTAAGTTGGTATCATTGAATCTCTTGGTGAGAGGAGGAAGAAGAGGACTGTCTGATAAGAAGCAGGAACATATATAATAAGGACCAGAAAGTCCGTATGCCGAGCTATAGGCAGCCGTTGGGCCGTTGCGCAGGCGTAGTCGTACTGCGCATCAGTCTGGCTCCCACACGCAGCCAGAGAGAAAAAGACAGAGTGACGCCCAGTGACACTACGTAACGACTCGCTCGAAAGTTTAACCGACATAGCCGCCGTCTTCCGTGCCACCGCCACCCTCGAGTTTCCCGTCCTTATTATATATGTTCCTGTGTATATCACCAGAAACGAATTTTTATCAGCTGTGAACACGGTATGCTGTGAAGTCAAGTGTTTTGCGCATGTGCCACTATGGGTAAGGGTTGTCGGTTGTCGTAAAAGATGTAAAAATTTTCGCGCAGGTCTCACGGATATGTATTACTGCACTGGCAAAAATGTATGAAAATTACCTCGTAATTTTAAATCCTATGTTGAAAAAATGCGTTGAAAAAAGAGAAATTTTACATTTAAAATGAAAAAATACACCACAACAAAGCGAATTTGCTTTACTGTTGAAAAATTAGACAGCAAGCGGAACACTTTACACAAAATATGTAAGAGTGCATACTTAAAATCACACATAATTCGAATATTCTCAATGCAAACGGAAATGTCCGCCAAAATTAACGAAATTTTCCGCGCCACAGTGGATGTTCGCACTATTTTGCGTACAACCCGCGCTGGGAGCTTGTCATACATCCCCAACGCCATTCATGTGTCGCAGGCTAATTGCAAATTCAGTCTTTTTATAAAAGGCCTAGGCGTTTTCTAAATGACTAGATAAATTGTAAAATGCTGAGTTAAAACAGGATTTTTACAATTCGACTGAAAATTTTAGGCGTTTTATAAAATGACGAATAGCTGTGAGTCTTATAGTAAAAGGGTCTTCAATTTTGTTTTTTTTAGAATACGACTGATTATATTCAGTCGTTTTGTAAATGACTCAGAAATAATTAGGCACTTTATAACAGCAATAATACGAACAAAAAATAGGTTAGTTTATTTTAATTTTGTTACAAAAAATACTTACTCTTACAACACATGTTTTGACATTCGAAGAATTAACTAACAGATCATAAATCTACATAATTTAAGTAGATATCTAACATAATATTTTACTTATTTGAACAGGGTCCACTAGAATGACATTTACTATTGCATTTTAAGTGAGCTTTAAAATAAAAACACTTAAGGCATATTTTGGCGAAATAACTACGAATAACCATAGTTATTGGTCATAGCATTTTGGCGATTCGGTTTAATAACTATGACGTCACGTTAAACTAAACCATACAACTAGCTTTCGAAGCTGGTTATTAGATGTAGTTTATTCTCTGTCTCTTTTTAATATGTTATGAGAAGACAAAACAATTGTGTATTGTGTGCTTTTTTGACATTTTAAGGTTAAAACCAATATGAATAATCCGCGACCGCTTTGTGCAAATGAAAAAGCAATATTAGTTATCAAAATAAATGATAACTCAACGCTGTTACATATCATGGATGAATTAAATATTATAGACGGTTTGAAAAATGGTATGTTAAAATTTATAATCAGTTTATTTATGAGTAGGTAGGTAAGAAATTTATATTTACTTTTTTAGATGATAATAAACTGACACAATATGTTGTGGACCTTATTAATAAAGGACAAGTACCATGGTTAAATGAGAACGCCGATAAAGAAAATATAAAAATAGAAATTATATTGCCACCAAACTGACAAGTTCATTCCCATATCAGGCGAAAAAAAAATCGTCAGCTACTAATAGAGCCCTTCTAAATATCTTTTTTGGTATTTTCATTATTCAGAAACTAAAATATATTTATGTTTAACAGTAATTAGTAATAAATTCGCCTCAGTCTTCGATGAATGTCAAAACTTACCACTCAGTTTAAATTTCAAATAGTTCAAATATACTCATTACTTAGGTCTGCCAACCTCACTTTTAAGTTGGCCATCTGTGTCTAATAACTATGACGTCACGCCACGAAACTATGACAAATTACTATTTAACCATGGTTATTCGTAGTTATTTCGCCAAAATATGCCTTTTTTTGTGTGGCACTGCGCTTTGCTTGGTTTACAAGAACATTTTTTAAATCCCTGTCCTCCAAATTTTGAAAACTTTGTTAAAGCTTCTCTCAAAGAAACAGTTTTTTCTTCCAAAACATGAATTAGTTCGGAATTGCCAATACCAACAATTTCGTCCCTCGAAAACCATCGGTTCAAAATTCCGTAAATAGTACCAATTTGGTACACCCCATTTTTTATCTCTACGATAGTTCCTAATATATTTTTAGGGTCCAATGGTCCCCTGTCAAATTTAGGAACTTCAACCGCAACATTCTCACCCAAAAATAGAGGTTTCAACTTTTGTTTGGTAGTTTGGAGCATTTTTTCTGCAGCACGTTTTTGACCAACAATACACCTCACTCTTTGTGTCTGTATGATATCCTCATTTTGGCATAATTCACATACCCACGCTGTTTCATTCAATGCTAAATCTGAAGAATTTGTCTTCAAACATTTAACACAGCAAACCGTTATATTGCCCCAGTATTTTCAATTCCAATCTGTTCCAAGATGGGAATATCCTCGATGTTGCATATTGGAATTTCTTCAATATTAGTTTCATTATCCTTTAAATCAAACATTTCAGATTGTTTTGTTTCACGTGAATTAACTAATAAATTTCCAAAACGTACTCCATCTGAGTATAGATTCATTTCAGTGGAATTAATTGTTAAATTTCCCAAATCTTCTTTCTCGATCATGGCTTCCTCTTCCTCGGTTATATTAGTTAATACCTTTTCTAAGTCTTCTTCAGTTGTTATTTTTCTAACTGTTTCTGTAGGTAAATCAGAAGAAAAAATTCCAACAGGAAAATCGACACCAAACAATGCCTTGTAAGGTGTACGTTTGATTATCCTATGGTAAGAGGAATTTTTCTGCCATTGGACAAAATAACATCCGAGTGACCAATTTGTTGAATTATTATCCTTAAGCAACGCTCTTAACATGTTTTCAACGTCTTGGTTGGACCTTTCAACGCTGCCTTGGCTCTGTGGGTGACGAGGACGACCATTCACTATCTTGCAGGAAGGCCATCTTGAGACCAATTGATTAATTACAGTATTCACAAACTCACGCCCATTATCACTTTGTAATATTTTGGGAGCGCCAAACTCCAAAAATATTTTTAAAAGTTCTGATGAAACTTCATCTGCACGTTTAGACTTTAACGGTCTTAAGTGGAGAAATTTGGTAAGGTGGTCCTGGTAGTTCATCAGCCATTTATATTCACCATCAGGAGTTGATTGTAGATCCATAAGATCCATAAGATCTACTTGCCCTCTATGATGCCATCCTCTGGATAAAATAGGTTTGACCACTATTCCTTTCTTCGGTTGCTGTTTTTTTTCCGCACACGTTGAACAACATTTAACAAATATTTCCACTGCTGGTCGAGGAATTGAATATTTGGGTTTGAGGGACATTATCATTTTATCGCGTCCTCCATGTCCGTTACTTATATGAGCTTCTACTAATTTTTCGTAAAATTTTTCATATGGCACTACGAATGTGATTTCATCATCCTTATTTGACCTTTTCTTTATAATTGCTTTTTCTCCACCTATTTCCAAAGTTTCATAAATACGTGCAAAATAATGCTGCTCGTTGGACCTTTTATCGCATTTTTCCTTTGCTTGTCTACCAGTTAATAAAATTTCAGTAATTTTTTCTACTTTAGCGGAAGTCCACCGTTTTTTAATACTTTTCTCATGAGCTGAAATAACAATATTAAATTACTTCGGAAAAATATTAAAAATACAACTTTGCTTTTGAGGTTATGATCTTGTAGATTACTTACCAGAGTAAAATTTTTCCAGTTCTTTATAATATAGCTCTTTATTAACAAACACGTCACTTTCTGAGTCTTCTAACATCTTGAAACCAGAGTTTCTCAAGTAAAAATAGTCAAAAAATACTTGTCGTTTGTTTTCAAAATGACAAACACCGCAGCATGAAGTGTTCAAAAGTTAACCTAACAAATCGCTTTTCAATTCGCCTAACTCGAGGACAGTCTTATTATAATACGCCTAAATATGTGTAGTTTATTCCAGACGCAATATAAAAATAATCCATCTTATAATAAGGCTGAGAATTATTCGTCGTTTTATAAAACGCCTAAAATTTTCAGTCAAATTTTCAAAAAATTCTGTTTGAACTCACCATTTTACAATTTACCTAGCCATTTAGAAAACGCCTAGGCATTTTATAAAAAGACTGCATTTGCAACTAGCCTACGACACATGCTCTGTGCAAGTTCAGATGTGTTACTGTTAAGCTACTGGGAACAACGTCTGATAAATAATTCAATTCTGTCGAATTTGCAGGTAATTAATTTTTATTTTATGCATGATATACCGAGAGATCAAAAATTATCTTGGCCAAAGGTGGTCATGGATTTTAAAATAGTTGTCGGAGCTAGTATCGTGTCAATACTTAGAGTATTTCACAAAACTTGATAAACTTCAAAAGGATGATACAAGCTAAGACCGTCGTTTTTCATTTCATGACCACCTTTGACCAAGATAATTTTTGATCTCTCGGTATAATTAAGTAAAGGAATGGGTACGCCATAATCGGGATATAATATTAAGTGCGAGGTGAACGTTTCTAGAAATTATAACCTTAAATGAGAGACGAACTGATTTTTAGTTTATTAGTTTATTGTTTTTAGCCCGTACTTATTTTATAAATTGCTTTTTTGATATTTTGTCATTACATTTCAGAACATGATGATGTCCAATGCATCGTCCTTTCAATGCGACTCTTGATCTGCAAAGTTTAATGTGATACATGAATATAACAAGCACCATATTTTTCGGTTCGAAAATGCGGACGAAAACCACCTTTTTTGTCGATCGTTTATTAAAGATCTAGTTAATGTAATAAAAGGAGTGTATTAATAACTCAGTTTAATGCATACATGCACATTAAAAACATTGTTGAGATTATGAGATTTGCTAGGTAACCAACAATATATTATATTATTGAAACATGCATTTGGAACTGACAGCTGCCGAAATTAATTAATTATGTCAGTGGTATTTTGACTTATTGCATATTATGTCAGTATTTGGATTTTGCCATGGAACAAAATTAGATTATTTTCATTCTATTAAAGAGCGATCGACAAAAAAATATTGTAATCAACATGAGTGTTAATCGGCGATTAATAATCTCGACTCATTAACGCGCTCGCTGCGCTCACGCGTTAAAATCGTTTCGATATTAATCGCTCTTATATTAACACTCTTGTTTATTAAACTACTATTTCGTAAAACAATTGACTGCGTTTTTTCGTCCTAGTCCGAAAAATATTTTTCGGACGGTAACATTTTAAGAGTGTTTAATAATAATAAACACCTACCTAATAATACACAGCAAATTTTCATCACTCGACATATTCACAATAATAATTATCAAATAATATTTATCAGAATCTTTAAAAACTCTCTGATATTTGTTCGAAAACCATTCGAAAATTGTAAATGTCGAAACATTGAAAATAATTGATCCGTCATTATGACAAGAAAAAGTCTTGCATGGCAACTCGATAAATTAATTCACTGGTTTAAAATTAATTCAATTCTTTTAATTTCTTTCAATCGAATAAAAAATATTGTATGTTAGACGGACGAAAAACCATTTTTCGGACTTTTGCTGACAAACCCCAGCAAACGTACGAAAAATATCATTTTTCGTCCTTATAACATAAAATACTATTATCGGTACTAGAAATTGGTTCTTAATACCACATGTAGTAAGCTCACCAAATTTCAAAAAGATAATGTAGTGCAAGGGAATTTATGTGTTTATTTAATTACAGGAAACCCAATAGTTTATGTTCTACGTACATAATATTATATACTATGGTATGGTCGCTTATTGTTTGTGTTACGATGGTAATATTTTTTATTTTATATACTTTTATGTTTATTAATGATTCGTCGGAAATGTATTTTTTTATTTTTCGTTTATTTCTTAGAGAGTATTTTTTGTTCTTTTTGTAATATGTATTTAAAATAAATAAAAGTTACTAAAAGTTATTTAAAAAATTATTGACTCCTCTCCTAATTAGGTACCAATCTTATCTGTAGGTACCTACCTAATGTTATTTCTGTATAAGTTATCATATAATAAGTTGATATAAACCGTGCCAGATGAGTGTAAATTTTACATGTTTTGCATAAAAGCACTGCCTAAAACATATTTAAAATAAATAAAAGTTACCCACTAAAAATTGTTTAAAAAATTATTGACTCCTCACCTAATTACCAATCTTATCTGTACCTGATGAGTGTAAATTTGACATGTTTTGCATAAAAGCTCTGTGTAAAATTGCTAGATTTGATCAAATACCTGTGGCCCACAGTCTAATAACGAAAATATAAAACTTTATAGTCTACAAGTTTTTGTCTTTTTGTTCCTATGATCTTTTGCATTGCTTATAAAAAGACAAAAAGTCACAGTCTATAAATTTTTACACTTTCATTATTAGACTGTGGGCCACAGGCATTTAATCAAGTCTAGCAATTTTACACTGTGCTTTTATGCAAAAAATGTAAAATTTCATGGTATTTTTACATTTAAGAGAAATTTTACGTCGCGATATTCCATTGTGTTTTTACATTATAAAGGTAATATTGCGTTGGAAATTTAACCAGACAAGTGTAAATTTACGCTTCAATACCAGTTATTTTCCGATGTAAAGTTTCAATCTTGTGAGTAATTTTACACCACAACTTTTCGCACAAAATGTAAAATTACACTTAGTACTACATTTACGCAATAAATAGGTGGTAAACGAATTCCCACCTATTCTTGGCGGAAAAATTTCTCCCAGTGTGGATAAACACAAGACCCGACCTGGGCCCGTATTCTGGAAATAGGCGAGAAACTCCTTGGGAGTTTTTAGGCAATCCCAAGATTCCCAAGTCTTTCATGTAGGTATCAAAAATTGCCCGAATCGTGTGAGAATTTTTCTCTCTTGCTTTAGGGCAGACCATATACATATAATAAATATACTCGTACTGGCTATAAACGACGGCGCAGCTTTACTGAGTGGTAGTGGAAAGCAGATAGAAGATCACGCCATTTTTACTCTTAGAGCCCACGTGACTGTAACCTAGCGTCCTTGCTTTGGTTTCAAGTTGGTGTGTTATAGGGTAAATGCTATAGTAATTGGCCAGTATGGACGTAAACCACGATATTACAAGATTATTCGACATCCTACTCTACTGGTATGGGATTAGAGTTTACTTATAGTTTCCTATTTTCGGTTTAGTTGCTAATTCAATCTCTATATGGCAGCACAATTTGTGAATTCGACTAACATTTTTGTATATCGAGATCCTTCATTTAAATTTCGCGCCACTTCTAATAGTAAAAATGGTGGACATTAAATCTACCCGGTCGGTCGTCTCTCTTTCCCTTTCTACTACCTCCATTTCTGTGGGGCAGACGAGAAAACTAAATAAAAAAAAGAAGGGAAATCTACGGAATCGAACCAGCACCGTGCGGATTACTAGGCAGATTCTCTACCCACTGCGCCACGGCGGCTTGTGCTACTAGTGGTATTTGTTCTGGATAAGAAGAGTACACGAAATACTTTGCTGCTATTAGCTACTCCTGAGAAAACTCACCTGATGCATGCACATGCGTAGTTTACAACCTCTTTTATTAGTTTATTGCATAAAAAGTAATTAAGAAGCAATTTTTCACACATATGAGGTTTCAACTCACCCATCTGAGTTTCTCGCCTATTTCAAGAATAAGCGCCCTGCGCGTGAAAATTTGCTACCTTTACGAAGCAAAATTATGACCTTAGACAGTACATCACATTTAGCCTGGAACATGCGCACATAGTAACTATAGACTCACAGTATAAACTTATTATACCAATATTACCATGGTAGAATAAGGATTTTGCTAAAACTAGGCTAAAACCCAACAGATGTCCAGCAGTTTAGTTACCAGTCACATGTATAAATCCGTGTTACTAGTTGACAAAAAGTTTGTCCAGCCAAAATGAGAATTAGAACACCGAACGCTATAAAATCTGCCTGACGACGCTACCGGATGGTGTCCATAAAATTTGCCTGAGATACCACGAGGAACATAACCTAACAATTTTTATATACAAAGCGTAGAAAAAACACGGGTTTGTAATAGTTTTTGTTACTTTATCCATTTTAGTATTTAATATTATTTATTTTTATATTGCTAAGTTTATTATTTTAGTAATTCAATGTAAAAAAAACATTTATCGTAGTCTTGGTCATGCTTTCAACTTTTCGAACAGTCCCGCTCAAATCGAGTACCTATACTAGTGCGCAATCTCCAAGGTATAGATGCGCAGTTTCAATTTGCTTCAACTTTCGTTAATGGAAATGCTTATTGCTTATCCTAAGTGCAGGCGCCAAAGGTACTTGAGTATGCATAATATGAGGACCGGCAACTATGCTCGGATTCTTATATCTGAGACCCTAAATAATGAAAAAAATCATGTTGCCGGAAAATCGGATGGTCCATTTCAATTCCCTCGCCCTCTTATTATGTTATCACTATTATTACAGTCAATCAGATATTTGATTTTCAAAAACTTGCGGATAGGCTGAATTTTTAATGTTGTTTCTGATGGTCCGAAAGGTAAAATCTCAAGTTGACGTATCCCCACCTATTTCGGAATCCCCGCCATCTAGAAAAATTTTTGGAATCGATTTTTGGATTTGCCTTATGTTCTGTTGGTCGGAGGAAAAAAAAGTAAAGACAAAAATTGTATAGCTCAAAATTTGCAATATTTTTTGTCTTACTCTGAACTCTCTGTAGTTAGTCCCCAAAAAGATAGAGGGCGCCAAAATTTCCAAAAATGCGCTGTACCTATATGCCTGTTATATGTTAATGTTTTTCTGGTATTTGAGTACCTAAAAGTGTTTTATTCAAAAAAAACGTGAAAAAATGTCGTTTCAAGTGTCCAATTTGAAAAGAAAAAGACCGAACGAGTTAACGTGTTTGTTTTGTGATACAACAGGAGACTTATTTAAAAAACCAAAATCTCAATCGTGAATGACTATTATAAGAGCAGCAGATTCAAATTTCTTCGCAATATATCATGTGGTGTCGAAGATTGGAGGGGGAAAAGTGGAACAGTTCCCCAGTATCTACGCCACTGGAGATTTTTTTTATAAATAAACCCCATCATAACTTAGAAATGTACTACATTACTCTGTGTACGAAATTTAATGAAAATCGATCAAGTGGTTTAGAAGTTATGGTAACAAAACGAGTTCTTATTATATACTTTGACACCCTGTATCTTTGTTATAAAACATTTTTGAGCAAAGTTTTTTCATTAAAGTCTACTTATTTTTTGATGCTCTATCTCCTCCCAAAGTTAATAAAGTTTAACTTTTACCACCCTGTATATAAAAATATAAAAGGGGTGCGAAAAAAAATTGGACCATATGATGGAGCGGCAACATCCAAAATATTAATCTTTGAGCTGTTATGAGCTTATATCAATTGATAAAATGCGGTCCTCATATTATGCATACTCAATTCCATTCAGCTCCCGGTCTATCCAGTAATACATATCCGTGGTGGTGGTGCAACGCCGCCATCTTGTTTTTAAAGATTGTTTTAAATTTTCGCGCATAAATCGCGTATTTCCGATTTTACAAGAAAATGTTTCAATGAAATTGTACGTATAAAAAGTGTAGAGCTTTAATTATCTATATTTTTTGTAAAAAAAAGATTTTGATGTGACCAATACTTCTCCCTCTGCAGCGCATGGAAGATGAACATGTTTACATAGAGGTCGATCCCATAAGCAAGTGAATATATCTATAATTATTGGAATTATGTCGAGACGAATTTTGCATTCGAATTTGGAAACTGTATAAGTATGCCAGCTAGGAAAAACATTTTGCACAATTCTATCCCATTTTGAAAAACCGCTATCTTATTTTTAAGGGTAGTTCTAGTTTTTCGCGTATAAATCCCGTATTTTTGATTTTAGAAGAAAATGTTTCATTGACATTTGCAAATTAAAATCTCTATAAAATTGCACTGATGACTTTTTTCACTAATTGCAGTTGCTTACAAGTACAGTATAACTTATAATAAAAAAAATGTAAAAAATACCACGTGTTTCCACTCAGGAGAGTGATTAATTGATTATGGTACCTTTGTTGACTTTCTCTATTGGCAAAGTCAGAATAGAGACTTAAACAAAACTATTTACGTTGTTATATTGTTATAACATCATCAGGAAATTTATGCGTGGCAGGTTACGATAAACACTATTCGCATGATTGAGTTCAAGACTTTTTATCGAAACAATTTTTCGATTAGGGCAATGTAAAAAAAGATATAATGAGTATTGAGATCAGGATTTACCACAGCGGCGCTGGCGTCATATGCAAGATGGCCGGCAAGTTCGTACATATAGTATTATACAAACAGTGCAAGTAATAGTATATTATTTTATAAAGGACCAAAAGCGATAGTTTATGTGGAGAGTCTAGACGTTTAACTGCCTCGCTACGTTCGGCAGATAGATCCAGCCGTGCAACATAAAGTCACTTTAGCTCCGAATAAAATATAGGTACTTACTATTTTTTTCGAACGTCGACAACAAAACATATAAGAAATTTTGAGGATACCTACAATTTTTTAATTGAGAAACGAGCTAGACGTATCAATTCAGTTGGCGATTCTAGACATTTACCTAAAATTTAATACTTCTACTATTGTTAACATAATAAATTTGTGAAGTTTCACTTTCATTAAATTACAAAATAAACGAAGGTAACCATAGCGATCTTAAATTGAATAAGTAAATTCTCTCTAGACCTCTTAAAGAATTTTCGTAACCATGAAAACCATAATTAAAACGTCAAAAAGTAATGCTAAAAATAATGTAACAACTTTAAACAGTTATATCTCGAAAAGTAAAAGAGTCCAACGCAAAATAATTTCAGATTCGTGATCTACTCATGGAAATTAGTGATATATGTGAAAATTATGAAAATTGGGGTGTGCGTCCGTATTCTTTACCTTTAGCAACACTGGAACTACTCTCTACGTAGATTAACCACTTCATTATTTCGAAATAAATTTTTACGCGTACAAGCTTTTGTCGAACGTGGGATTCGATTAAAGCGTAATTTAGAAACCGTAGATTAGTGTACCATGCTCTTACAAAATGGAGCACAACACCGGACTGTTTTTCGATAGCTTAAAAAACTTTTAGGAGGAAATTTCATCTTCACTTTGTCGAAAAATTTTGAAAACACTTGACTTTACGATAGTTGTCACCGAATTATCGGTGGAATGTAATAATAATTAAAAAAATTCGATAAGTCCCTTTTTTCCCTATGCTACCAATGCTAAATGTTCCAACTTAGCCGCCATCTTGGATAGTTTGCCTAGCGGCCACGGGTCGCGCATATCTTTGTGCTGATCTCATTCCTCTATTTTTTTATAACAAATGGCACGGTAACTCCTAAAAAATTGCAATTAGCGAAAAAAATCACTAGTGCAATTTTATATAAAATTCAATTTGCAACAAAATTGCTTTGAAATATTTTCTTCTAAAATCGAATACGCGATTTATACGCGAAAAACTAAAACTACCCTTAAAAATAAGATAGCGGATTTTCACCACGGTAGAATTGTGCAAAATGTGTTTCCCAGCTTGTATAGTTATACACTTTCAAAATTCGCATGCAAAGTTCATCTCGAAATAATTCCAATAAGAAAATTTCGCGATGATTTTTACTTTCTTTACGAAGTATAAGGAAGTATTGTAATCGTGATTTTTTTCGACTCCGAGATTTTGATGGATTTACACGTTTTGAGGGCCCCTGAATCCATTTTGACCATTTTCGCCATGATGTCTGTCTCTCTGTGTGTGTGTGTGTGTGTGTGTGTGTGTGTGTGTGTGTGTGTGTGTGTGTGTGTGTGTGTGTGTGTGTGTGTGTCTGTCTGTATCCATGATAACTCAAAAACGAGTTATCGGATTTGATTCAAATTTCATATTTAAGAGTTTGAACAAAATTGTGGGTGCCACATTAAATCTTTTTCGTCTAGCGCCAACACAAGTGGTACTTACCTGAAGACATTTTTAGGTTTTTTAGGAATATCTTGAAAAATAAACAATTTACGACATTTTTTTAATCTTAGACATTGATTTAGAATTAAATTTTGAACAAATTTTGTTTGAACTTTTTTTTGAAATTCCGTCCATTTTTGTAATTATTTATTCATATAGTAGCGCCATCTATCTCTCATTTACAAAAGTACATGTTTAAATTACAGAAATCTATACCGTTGAGGAAATCGAATGTAGCAGTATTATTTGAAAAGATCGACGGTTACGGCAGCATTGTGGTGGCGAAACTACTACCGGTTGTTACGCGGTCGTTGATTTGTGTTTTTTGTGTCATATTATAATATATACAGTTAATTTCACAGAAATTAGGTTATTTTTTATCATGAGTCGTTCAGTAAGTTTTGGCATTTTGATTTTTGGCGACGGATGCAAATAAGTATCTACTTAATTTGTCAATTTGGCAGTAAACGTCAATCAAACAAAGGCATTGTAACCATATATTTAATACTAACTATATTGCTAGCGTTAAGATAAAAATGGTGCAAAAATTACGGTGCAGACGATGGCAACCTCTTGCACGCACAATTAAGTGAGCGTTCGTTGTGCTCATGCGCGGTATGTGACATTTTTTGAAATTTTGAATATTTTGATATATTGGAAATTTGTCAGTTGTTTGTCAATTTTAAAAATTTGCTAATATAAAATGTTGTACAAATGTTATTTGTGGAAATGTGCCCGACAGAATGAAGAAAATTTCATTGCATAAGTAAGTGTTGGTTGTTTATTACCTATATTGTTTATATTTTTAAAAATCTCTACTTTCTTCAAGTTTTTATTAAACTTGAAAAACATTTTCTAAATAGTTTTTCTTACAGTTTTGTACATTATTATTCATGCGCGTGTAAATAAGCTTTTTTCCTTACAATTAGATTATTATTTCTAGATTTCCGAGTAATTCTGAAAAAACAGCACATACCTACTTTAAAGCAATGGTTAACTGTATGTAATCTAAATGAGAGATGACATATCTGGCCAGCGAATTTGATCATGTCATTTCAAAGACGAAGACTTGAAAACGGAATTTACAAAAAAAAAGTGGAACGATGGGCGATTCCCTCAATAAATGTTCCAAATCCTAATGCTCCGTGTTATTTATTATACAGGGTCCGTCAAAACCCTGGCATTCTTCTATAAATTCGTTAGGTTTGAAAATAGAAAAAAAATTGAAAGACAAAAGTTGTCTGAAATTTACTGCTCCATAACCTAAAATTATTTCCATTTATACAGGGTGTTTAATTGCGGCTGGACAGCTGCTTACTTCGTTATTTTAAATAGAACACCCTGTATATTAATAGATTTTCAGATTCTACACGTAATTTTAGATGAAAAAGTGTGAAGGTTTCATAATTTTAAAATGAACGGTTTTCGAGATATTTACACTTTTAAAAAGGAATTCACAAAATTAGAGATTTCAAAAATCGCGTTTATTTTAGTTATACTTTGTAGTTTTATAAAAATTATTTCGGAGTTCTAAAAAGTAAGGTCTAGGAAATATTGTGAGACAAAAATCTGAAATTTATAGTATACAGGGTGTTTGCAATTGACCGTCAGTTTCCATTGACTTCAAACAAAGAAAACTCTATTTTTTCAAATGGAACCCCCTGTATATTTCTGACGTAGATTGTAGAGATTTAAATTCTCTACCTTTTTTATAAAGTATTCCCTATACCTAAACTTAATATTTTAGGAGATATTTCAAATAATTTATATCGTATGAGAAATTATATTCTATTTATTGAATTTAGATTGCCATGGAAATAAAAAATGGTTTTAGGGAGAGGAGGACCCACACGTTAGCCGGCTAGGTCCCCCTACCTTACATGTATAGATTTTTTTATGGGGCTATAATAAAGAACTAGAGTATCAGATAAGATAAGAATTACTACAGCCTTCAGGTCAGAACGATAACTCCACAAGTGCTCCTAAATACTCAAGATTCTTTTAAACGTCGAATCGGTATGTGTCTTCAGGAGAACAGACGTTACTTCGAACACTTGCTTAATTGACTTTCAGTTGTAAATTTTTTTATTGTATTTATTTAATTTTGTTATGATTTTATGAAATGGATTCTTTTCTTGTTTCTGAAAATTGATGATTAATTGCAGCTATCCAAATTTTTATTATTTATCTTTTTTTTATAATTTTAAACAAAGTATACTACAGCGATTAAGATTTACTTCTGGCATAAATTAAGTACTTAAACTACATTCTTAAGTCTGCTCAGCTGACTTGAGAAATGTCGACATTTTTTCTTCTCTACTCTCTCCATTAAATAGAAAAGCACTATCGAAAAAAACATTTTTGGCATTTGGTTCAGCAAACGGAGTATACGAGTAGTTTTCTACAACTTTAAAATGACAGAATAAAGCATTTTTTATTTCCATGGCAATCTAAATTCAATAAATAGAATAGAATTTCTCATACGATATAAATTATTTGAAATATCTCCTAAAATATTAAGTTTAGGTATAGGGAATACTTTATAAAAAAGGTAGAGAATTTAAATCTCTACAATCTACGTCAGAAATATACAGGGGGTTCCATTTGAAAAAATAGAGTTTTCATTGTTTGAAGTCAATGGAAACTGACGGTCAATTGCAAACACCCTGTATACTATAAATTTCGTAGACCTTACTTTTTAGAACTCCGAAATAATTTTTAAAAAACTACAAAGTATAACTAAAATAAACGCGTTTTTTAAAATCTCTAATTTTGTGAATTCTTTTTTACTTTCTTATACGTAGTACAAGTGTGTGTGTGTGTGTGTGTCCACGAACGATAACTCAAAAACGACTTACCGGATTTGATTCAAATTTCATATTTAAGACTTTGAACAAAATTGTGGGTGCCACATTAAATCTTTTTCGTCTAGCGCCAACACAAGTGGTACTTACCTGATGACATTTTTAGGTTTTTTAGGAATATCTTGAAAAATAAACAATTTACGACATTTTTTTATTCTTAGACATTGATTTAGAATTAAATTTTGAACAAATTTTGTTTGAACTTTTTTTTGAAATTCCGTCAAAAATTTTTAATTATTTTTCATATAATAGCGCCATCTATCACTCAGGTGCAAAAGTACTTTATATAAATTACAGAAATCTATACCGTTGAGGAAATCGATTGTAGCAATATTATTATTTGAAAAGATCGACGGCTACGGCAGCATTGTGGTGGCGAAACTACCACCGGTTGTTACGCGGTTGTTGATTTGTGTTTTTTGTGTCATATTGTAATATGTACAGTTAATAGGAGTAGCTAATAGCAGCAAAGTATTCACTGTACTCTTCTTATCCAGAACAAATACCACTTCTAGCACAAGCCGCCATGGCGCAGTGGGTAGAGAATATGCCTAGTAATCTACACGGTGCTGGTTCGATTCCATAGATTTCCCTTTTTTTAAATTTTAATTAAATGCTTTATTTATTCGGAGCGATTATAAGTCACGGACCAGGTTAGGTTGTTTTGTATAGTTTTTTTTTCCTTTAAGTAATAGCATAAATCGGTACCATAAGATGATGCCGGAATAACCATTGCCCTTACACGTGACCTTGAATTTGATGGAATACTTTGCTGTGATTAGCCTCTCGTCAGTTAATTTCACAGAAATTAGGTTATTTTTTATCATGAGTCGTTCAGTAAGTTTTGGCATTTTGATTTTTGGCGACGGATGCAAATAAGTACTTAATTTGTCAATTTGACAGTAAACGTCAATCAAATAAAGGCATTGTAACACAGGGCATCAGGGAAATATTAGGTGTAGTTTAACTTAATTTCTTTAGGAAAAGTAATTGAGGTATTATCCGTATAAGAAAGTCATGTGTTGGACACATCAGATATTTAAAAGTGTAAATTCTCGAAAACCGTTCATTTTAAAAATATGAAACCTTCACACTTTTTCATCTAAAATTACGTGTAGAATCTGAAAATCTATTAATATACAGGGTGTTCTATTTAAAATAACGAAGTAAGCAGCTGTCCAGCCGCAATTAAACACCCTGTATAAATGGAAATAATTTTAGGTTATGGAGCAGTAAATTTCAGACGACTTTTGTCTTTAAATTTTTTTCTATTTTCAAACCTAACGAATTTATAGAAGAATGCCAGGGTTTTGACGGACCCTGTATGTATATTATGAAATATTTTTATAGTTAAGAATTATGTATGAACAAATTTGATAAGAATAAATCGAGATATTCGTGATATAACCTAACCTAATCTATGTCAATCACCGGAACCTAACCTAATATAGGTATGTCAATCGACGGTAAAAGTCGCGACAATGACACGCATGCGCATTAGTGCCCATTACTGTTGCTCTATCTCTCTCTCATTACACGCGTCTCACTTATAGGGAATCAGGGAAATCGACTACACCTAATATTTCCCTGATTCCCTGTTAAAAGTGCTGTAATCTTACATAAATTTTACACCACTTTTATTATTATATTACGGATACATTACGGCACAACAATTGTAATTTTAAAGCATTTTCACCAAATATACAAAGTGATATGTAATATACTACGGAATTAACAAAACGTATTGTAATATTTCGTAAACTTTATAAAAACTACATATAATATGTAAAAGTTACATATTAGTTGGAATTATTTACATTTCCAAGTGAATATTTACAATCAAAATTGTTGTTTTACATTAAACTTATTATATTTACAGTTTCTTATAGAATTTTACCTTCAGCTCTGTATTTTTAGAAAAGCCGGTTCACAATGGATTTTGTAATGTTACAGTTTACTTTTTAACTTTACAGGACTTTTACCGAGACATTTCTATTTTTGCATTTAGTTCTCTAACGAAGAGGCGGTAAGGGTTGCGCCATTGTGGGAATCCGGGAATGTGGCAATCGGCAGTTAACAAGAGACAGTTATACAGTGTGTGGAGTGACATCGTTATTTTTTAAATATTTTTTGCTGTTTTTGTAATATTAATTAAGTGTTTTCTAAGTTGAATATTGATGATGTACCAGTGTAAGATTTGTATGTACCAAGTTGACAGCGTTCGAGTTCATCCAGAGATATTTTCTAAAAATTATTCCCTTTGATGGGATGGGATCAAGGGAAGTGCACGAGGAACGACGAAGAAAGTTCTAACTTTAATACAAAGAATGAGTCATAAAGAAATATTCGATTATTTAAATATCACATTATCAGTTTAGAATAGTTTAGATTGATATTCAGTATGGATATAAAGTGTTACTGTGAAGGCGCCGTCACATGAAACGAAAAGTCCAAATTGCCGTATCAGCAAATTGCAAATACATTACTGATGGCCTCTTTGTGTAATAAATTTAAAGACTAAAATTTAATTTTTTTTTGTCACCTTTTTGTTTCTTTATAATTTGACCATTAAGATTATCTTGTTTTACTGTTGCCTAAGTGACTAATTTAGTCAAAGTACAAGAAGGAGCATTTTCCATGGGGCTGCAGGATATTTTGGGTTTCTATTGATATTCAAAAAAAATTGCATATTTTCTTCTAAATTTAATAGAATTCGTTATTCTGTAATCCCATAGAAAACGCTCCATTCCCTGTACTTATTTTTTTTAAATGTTTACAAATATTTTGGTTCTCTATTATATTTATAAACAGAATATTTAGTAACTTAAAAATGTATCCTAGTTTTGTTTTAATTTTTCGTGGTTTGTAGTTTTTTCTCTCTTTTATTTTTGCGTTTTTCTTTACTTTGATGTAATGTTGCATACTCTGTTTTTATATTTTCATTATTTAAGGTTTCTACAAATGTGTTGTCCACGATACTAAGTATCATGGTAATGCCGTTCCTTAGATATTAAGTTTCTTTCAGTGGGTATCTATTTATTGTTTACAGTTTTGTTCTTGTTTTTTAACTTTTGTGCAGTATTAAAAGTTTCAAATATATAATAG
Organism: Pediacus dermestoides; assembly: GCA_963942485.1. Lineage (NCBI taxonomy): Eukaryota > Metazoa > Arthropoda > Insecta > Coleoptera > Cucujidae > Pediacus > Pediacus dermestoides. The sequence goes on along the minus strand of CAWWDI010000055.1, from coordinate 356,738 downwards.
TTATTTACATTCGAGTGCGTGTAGGTTCTATTTTACAGTGCGACAGCTTTGTTTGAGGCACAAGCCGGCAGGCGAGTGCCTTATTAGCTGGAGCGCTGGAAAATAGTTCATGCGCGAGATTTGTATAAAACTTTTTGGCCGACGATAATGTAAATAATTTTTTTCATGAAATTAATCAATAATTTATTTCAAATAATTTCCGAATCGAAAGTTATTTATCATAGGTTTGAAAACATAGTGTGCCATTTTGAAACATACAAATGTCAAAAATATTTTAAAAAAATTGACAGTTTTGGTTGATGAATTACGATAAGTGAAAAACCTAAAATATAAAATGTGTAATAGCGAAGAGAGCATAGTTTTAACGCTCCCCGAAATAAGGGAGTTAGCGCAAAATGCGACATCGCAATTGCTGCCACCAAAATCAAAGCCCAGGTACGAAGCACAATACAAGGTATTTAAGAAGTGGTTGACAGTTGACGGTAAATAAGTAGAGTTTTTCAAAAATAGATGGCACTGCGACGATTTTAGTTTTTATAAATTAAGTTTTAACAATAAGAAAATCTTATAATAATAAAATATCTTATGTAAGTAGTACTTTTTTACATGAACTTTATTCTAGTAAAAATGGATTTTTTCTAAATGTCCACAAACGTCCAGTGTTTTTTTTTGTTACTTTACCGCATAGTTGGACCATTTACAACACAGTAAGCGTAAAAATCAGGTTACATTTGCTGTGTCTCGCACTGTAAAGTTTGCTTTAAAGTTTAGGAGGGCAAAAATGTTTTTTAACTAATTAACTTATTAATATTCCTCTGCTTGATTCCTTTGACGAAAAAAAAAGTATTGTCTTGTTAATTTTTCACATCAATTTGTAATTATATTTTTCAAAAAATCAAACTTAAGAGTATGAAGTGTCATTACTCAATGTTAATCACAAATTTTAAAGAATTAAACAATATATATTATATTATAATTAGACATTTACAAATATAAACTTTCCTATAATGATACTAAATTGTAAAAATTGTGTTATAAATACTTGTAAGAAAGAATTTTCTTGTTGAAATTTCAGTGTGGTAATGATTTCTTTAAAACACATGTTGCGTAATAATCTGACTTACCTTACTCAAATTAATGTCAAATCAAGGCTATTATGAATTGGTAGTAGATAAAAAATATTCATATTGTTTTAACAGTTAAAAAATATAATCATATACGACTGGTTTCCATTGTAACATATTGCTTTAATGTAACACTGGTTACAACACAAGCAAATATTTTCAACGGAAACTTCACAAATATATCAATAGATATTTTTATTGTTAACGCAATACCTAAGAGTAGAAGGATTGCCTGGCTGGGTGGGAGCCATTAAAATGTCATTAGTAGAAAGTAACTAATAAGTAATTAAAAAACGATTAACGTTAATGACCGTGTTGCCTCGCTGGGCGGCAGTCATTAGCAAAAAGTAATTAGAAAGCAGTTAAACTGTGTTAGCCTGCGGCTGGTCGGCATACCTACATTAAAAAAGTAATTAGAAAGCAGTTAAACTGTGTTAACCGGCGGCTAGCTGGGCAGACATTAGTAAGTCAATAGCAAAAAGTAATTAAAAAGAAATTCACCTGTGTTAACCGGAGGCTGGCTGGCAATCATTACACACACATATTGTGTGTTGGGAACTTTCATTTTGATAATTGAATTTAATAATTATTTGATATAAAACTTGGATTAAATTAGGAATAAATTTTATTATTTAAGAAGCATTAAATATAGCTTTTGATTTAAAAGAAAATGATTGTGTTAGTACAACTTTCAAAAATGCAACTGATTGAAATTTAAAATAAAATGACATTGGTCATGACAAAGTATTTAGAAAACAACTAAATTTAAATTTCTAATACTTAATGACTGTGTTCGCCGGCGGCTGGTCGGCATACATTAACAAGCAATTAAAAATGTTGTGTGGTCCGACTAGCTGACATCCAAAAGAAACAAAAGAAAGCTACTGTGTGTTGGCAATTTTCATTTTGATAATTATTTAATATAAAATTTGGATTAAATTAGAATAACATTGTATATTATATTGAGATATTTCTCGAAATTTACTTACCTGATATAAAATAAACTGTGTTTGGATTATCAAGTCGTTTCTGATGTGTTGGTAACTTTCACATTATTGCTGATATAAAACTTGGATTAAATTAGGAATAAAATTTACTATTAGTAATGATACAAAATAAAACTTTTATTTAAACGAAAATGATTGTGTTAGTACAACTTTCAAAATGCAACTGATTGAAATTTAAAATAAAATGACACTGGTCATGACAAAGTATTTTGAAAACAACTACATTTAAATTTCTAATACTTAATGACTCTGTTCGCCGGCGGCTGGTCGGCATCCAAAGAAAGCTACAAAAGTTGTGCCCTATTGCATGGAATAATACTGGAATGCAATTAAGAAATCATTAGTTAAATTTTGATGAAAGTAAAAGTCTTTTACAGAAAGTTGCCAAAACCTTAATAATAAAATGTCTATTCTTAATGATTTTTGTTTATGTATACATATATAAGGTAAGTAGATATAGCAAAAATATATTCAATTCTATTGAAAATCTACAAGTACGAGCATAAATAGAAATAACAACATTTTGGTAAGTAAAATTTTAACAATTGTTTAATTTTAAAATAACATAAAATTTGTTTAGAAAACATGTGGGCTGCTTACCAGACATACCCGAAAATAACGGATTTGAGAACTGGCGTCCAATACATGGAACAACGCTTTTCAACGGCGGCATGGGATGCAGGACACGAGAGGATTTACGGTAAGGGTTTTTTTATGGAAGAGTTGTTAGAAAAAACTGAAGTTCAGAATGGAAGATCATGCGATGCCTGCATAGAGTACCTAGATGGGAAAATAAATATAGAAGACTTGTGTAAGAAAATTGCGAAAAAAACAACCGTGCTTCCATGTTAAGTAATATAGCGGAATATTTACCATTGAAAATGGTATTTAAGTATAAATTGTGTATTTATAATGAAAGTGATAGTGATAGTGACGATGAAAATAAAAAGTAATTAAATTATATAAAAAACTTTTTAATAATCTTAACAATAAATTCAAAATATCAACTCATATTACTCAAATCCAAAACTAAAACACAACATTATAGTCGTTATACAATACAGTCAATGCAAATCCATAAAGACAATATAATGAACAAATAAAAGAATATAATAATATGTAAATATAACATGAAAAACGTTTGTGACAACTTTTTTTGTACAACTTAATAAGAAAAATAATGACCCAGGTGTACACACTGATCGAAGCCATTCTTTATAGTATTTAGTTTACGTCTATATCCAACAATAAACACATGCGCATATCTCATATGCATATATCTGATGTGTCCAACAAATGACCTTCTTATATAAGATATGGATTTAATTTCGATCTTTTGGAAAGTGATCTAATAATCATATTTTATAAATATTAAAGAAATACTTTGCATATATTCGACTTCTTTTGGTAGAAAAAATTTTTTTTTGACAAGGTTTCAAAAATAAAAACCTGATACAAGATATGTTCAAAATTTAATTCTAAAGCAATGTTAAAGAAAAACATTTTAAATTGTTTCCTTTGAAGATAATCTTAAAAAACCCAAAAAATGTCTTTAGGCAAGCACTATTTCTTTTAGTGATAGATAAAAAAGAAAACATTTAAGATGTGACCCACAACTTTGTTTAAACTTAAATATGAAACTCGGTTCAATTTTGAATACAGGCAAACATATTATAGTCATCATGGTGAAAATAATTAAAAATAAATTCAAACCTATAAATTCATCAAGATCTGGAAGTCGAAAAATCCGGATTATAATCCGTACAAGAAAATAAAATTTAAGGAATATTGCAACAAATGTATTTACATTTTTAAATCATATCGCTGGAGAATAAAATAACATATATATAATATACATAATAATATAGTTAGGGAAAATTTATTAATGAATCATAAGTATATAACTGTGGTTTTAATATAAAATTTTTCGTATTATAAATACGAGTTAATGACTGTGTTGGTACAATCCCAAATGGTTTGTCATAACTTTCATTTTTGATAATTATTGCAATTGATATAAATTTGATTAATTGAAATAAAATGGGGGAATTTACACTTACAACCACAAAAACCATTTCAAACAACTTAATAAGGATTTATGTAATGAAAAGATTTAATAATAAATAATTTTAATGTATATTACTAAAATTTCTAATAATGGTCATTCTTTTATATTTTAAAACAGACCTTTATTTTGTATACTAGTATGTACTTACTTATACACGCATTACTGTTGCAGTTTATAGGTAGGTACTTAGTTTTGTGGAAAACAACAAGCCTCTCTATGTATACAGGTAAACTTTGGTAAGTATAAAATTTGGCAATTGTATATTGTTACAACAACTAAAATATGTTTAAAAACATGATGTGGCTAACTTACCCAAACTTACACAAAGATATCGAGTACATGGAATGACTATTACATTAACTGCGGATCGGATCGTTATATGACGGAGAAACAACTCCAAAAAATTAAAGAGGAAACCAATACTTCAGAGGTACCTTGTACAATTTTCTAGAGGATAAGATAACTATTGCTGAAATGTGTAAGAAAAATTGTTAAATATAACAGTATCACTATGTGCAATAACTAGCTATTTACCTATAACATCGACTTTCAAATATATCATCAAGTACATGTACGATGATTAAAGTAATAGTAATGACGGTAATTTGATAAAAAGAATAATAAAACTGAATTAATAAATAAAAAAAAAGAAATGTGTTTCAACAAAGCGTGCATATTTTTAAGTTTAAAAAAAAGAAAACTTAAACGCCATATGAATTCTATAATATCATATATAAAAGAAAAATAGCATAGTATCTAAATTTAAAACGGATTAAGTTACAAGTTTTTATTTTTAACAAAATTATCCCTACATAAAAATGGGTTGTTTGAAACTCTTAAATGAATCTCTTAAATTTAGTATACAAGTTTTTTAAAAAATATCAATTATAACTATTAATAAATAATTAAGTAATACTTAAAAAAGTTACTTCTAAATAAATTAAAATGTGAAACACCAAACGCGTTACTATATGAACTGGTCATATTAATGACTTTTGAATACGTATTATTTACAGAGTAAACTTTAAAATAAAATATGAAATGTCAACAATCAGGTATATTTTATTTACCTAGGTAGGTATATATAAAACATATATGTATGTATCTATACTTATATCATTAAATTATAAAAAAAATCCAAGTTAATATTTTAATTCAATCATTTAGACTTTTAGAGGATCTTTCAAAAAAATAAATATCTAATGCTTTCTTATAACAATTACAAAACTTATCTTAATATGTTTGTAGAAATTTTCCAATTCTAGAAATATTTATGGAAATTTAAAATGTAGTTCTAGTGAAATATGTTCAAAATTTCATTTAAAGAATAAAAAATATAAATGTATTTTTCAAGATATTATACAAAACTACAAATGGTATTTCTATTCATGTTAGATAATGATAGATCCACTATTTTCTTTTTGTTCACAATCTCAAACATAGAATTTGGTTCAACTCTGTTAAATTGTTTTCCAGTAATAGTGGATATTGTCATACTCGTACACACACACACACACACACATCTAGAAAAAAGTCAAAATATCGAGATAAGAAAAATCACACACAAATTGTCTTATTTTGTATAGGAAAGAAAAAATTAGCACAAAAATCTGTTTTTAACACTTACGATGTTGAATTTGTGGATTTTTTTGCAATAATAAAATATATTATTAATTTAATAGGTAGGTATATAATATATTATGATATACAATAAATATACTATTATAAATACTTAAATATGACATGTTGTTGAAAAGTATGATTAAATTATTATTATATATTTTTTATCATAATAAAAGTTATTGTATGAAAAATATTTAAAATAACTATTTGCTGTTTATTCATTTAAAAATTTTTGGTTAGGAATTTTGTAAAATATTTATCACAAGTTACTTAAATTTTAGAAATCTAGTGATATGTATGGACTTTTCATTGAAAAAAGAATTAGATAGTATTAGAACTTCATTATTATTTTACTATTATGGTAACTTGAATATTTGGTCACATTGTTAAACATCACAAATATCACATGAATATACCTACCTACAGGAATAGTTATGGCAAAAAAAATTAAAAAAACATAACTGTAATAAAATCGATATGAGATTATATTATTTCTCATTATGTGGTAAGTTCAATTCTTCATGTTTCGACTTACCATTTTGAAAAATATTACATTATACACAATTTGCCTTCTTCTCTCAAATCGTCTACATTAAACGAATTATATACCCAGTACAATATGTAAAAAGTTATAAAAATAAAATTACTTTTCAGTTTGCTGTCAAAAATGAATCTTGAAAGTATTTCCGATAAATAACATCGATTCTATTTAAATAACTTAACAAATTATTCCAAAAACACAAATTATCCCAAAAACATTATTGAAAGTCTTCTCTATTCTAAAATATAATAATAATATAATTAAAATTATTTGAATAAGTTGGGGGTTTTCAATAATGGATTCTATTGACAAACAGCTTGTGGGTCTGAAAATATGGGGTTGTGTCTAAGAGAGAGGCATTTTAGCTGGTTAAAAAACTAACAGGTATGTAGAAAATTTCATGAATAATCGAAAATTTCATGTGTTGATTCACCTTACCAGATTATTAGTGGAGAAAACTTTTCGAAAGTGCAACTAAACATAATAGGTAATCAACAAAGAAAATATAAAAAATATTAGTTTTAATACTGTAATACATATGCATACTGCATAAATAATGGCTAATGCATGTAAAAAATATTAAACACATTCATTTTGAAAAGTCCCTAAATTACTGTATAGTTTCAAAAGAAATTTTAAAACTATCTCTAATTGTAAGCACAACGATTATTATTATTATTATGTATTAAAAAAGAAAGTAGAAATGAAAATTATTACGCAAATTTATTTCTGGAAATTTATTCTACATTATTATTAATAATTTTATTAACAAAATGTCCATAATAGCAACTAACAGTAATTTTAGTATTAGTTTCACAATGCTCCAAAATATTTTTTGTATTTCTCATAAAAATTTGTAAATGCAGCAACATTAAGAGTTCTTACAGCTTATTTTATACATGCATTCAAGAAAAATGCATGTAGGTATTAAGTTTTAAAATATTTAAAACGACTATTGAGTTAGGTGTAAATAATAAAAAGAAAGATATTTAAATTAATTTAAACTAACTTATAGCCACATCATGTTTTTAAACATATTTTAGTTGTTGTAACAATATACAATTGCCAAATTTTATACTTACCAAAGTTTACCTGTATACATAGAGGGGCTTGTTGTTTTCCACAAAACTAAGTACCTACCTATAAACTGCAATAGTAATGCGTGTATAAGTAAGTACATACTAGTATACAAAATAAAGGTCTGTTTTAAAATATAAAAGAATGACCATTATTAGAAATTTTAGTAATATACATTAAAATTATTTATTATTAAATCTTTTCATTACATAAATCCTTATTAAGATGTTTGAAATGGTTTTTGTGGTTGTAAGTGTAAATTCCCCCATTTTATTTCAATTAATCAAATTTATATCAATTGCAATAATTATCAAAAATGAAAGTTATGACAAACCATTTGGGATTGTACCAACACAGTCATTAACTCGTATTTATAATACGAAAAATTTTATATTAAAACCACAGTTATATACTTATGATTCATTAATAAATTTTCCCTAACTATATTATTATGTATATTATATATATGTTATTTTATTCTCCAGCGATATGATTTAAAAATGTAAATACATTTGTTGCAATATTCCTTAAATTTTATTTTCTTGTACGGATTATAATCCGGATTTTTCGACTTCCAGATCTTGATGAATTTATAGGTTTGAATTTATTTTTAATTATTTTCACCATGATGACTATAATATGTTTGCCTGTATTCAAAATTGAACCGAGTTTCATATTTAAGTTTAAACAAAGTTGTGGGTCACATCTTAAATGTTTTCTTTTTTATCTATCACTAAAAGAAATAGTGCTTGCCTAAAGACATTTTTTGGGTTTTTTAAGATTATCTTCAAAGGAAACAATTTAAAATGTTTTTCTTTAACATTGCTTTAGAATTAAATTTTGAACATATCTTGTATCAGGTTTTTATTTTTGAAACCTTGTCAAAAAAAAATTTTTTCTACCAAAAGAAGTCGAATATATGCAAAGTATTTCTTTAATATTTATAAAATATGATTATTAGATCACTTTCCAAAAGATCGAAATTAAATCCATATCTTATATAAGAAGGTCATTTGTTGGACACATCAGATATATGCATATGAGATATGCGCATGTGTTTATTGTTGGATATAGACGTAAACTAAATACTATAAAGAATGGCTTCGATCAGTGTGTACACCTGGGTCATTATTTTTCTTATTAAGTTGTACAAAAAAAGTTGTCACAAACGTTTTTCATGTTATATTTACATATTATTATATTCTTTTATTTGTTCATTATATTGTCTTTATGGATTTGCATTGACTGTATTGTATAACGACTATAATGTTGTGTTTTAGTTTTGGATTTGAGTAATATGAGTTGATATTTTGAATTTATTGTTAAGATTATTAAAAAGTTTTTTATATAATTTAATTACTTTTTATTTTCATCGTCACTATCACTATCACTTTCATTATAAATACACAATTTATACTTAAATACCATTTTCAATGGTAAATATTCCGCTATATTACTTAACATGGAAGCACGGTTGTTTTTTTCGCAATTTTCTTACACAAGTCTTCTATATTTATTTTCCCATCTAGGTACTCTATGCAGGCATCGCATGATCTTCCATTCTGAACTTCAGTTTTTTCTAACAACTCTTCCATAAAAAAACCCTTACCGTAAATCCTCTCGTGTCCTGCATCCCATGCCGCCGTTGAAAAGCGTTGTTCCATGTATTGGACGCCAGTTCTCAAATCCGTTATTTTCGGGTATGTCTGGTAAGCAGCCCACATGTTTTCTAAACAAATTTTATGTTATTTTAAAATTAAACAATTGTTAAAATTTTACTTACCAAAATGTTGTTATTTCTATTTATGCTCGTACTTGTAGATTTTCAATAGAATTGAATATATTTTTGCTATATCTACTTACCTTATATATGTATACATAAACAAAAATCATTAAGAATAGACATTTTATTATTAAGGTTTTGGCAACTTTCTGTAAAAGACTTTTACTTTCATCAAAATTTAACTAATGATTTCTTAATTGCATTCCAGTATTATTCCATGCAATAGGGCACAACTTTTGTAGCTTTCTTTGGATGCCGACCAGCCGCCGGCGAACAGAGTCATTAAGTATTAGAAATTTAAATGTAGTTGTTTTCAAAATACTTTGTCATGACCAGTGTCATTTTATTTTAAATTTCAATCAGTTGCATTTTGAAAGTTGTACTAACACAATCATTTTCGTTTAAATAAAAGTTTTATTTTGTATCATTACTAATAGTAAATTTTATTCCTAATTTAATCCAAGTTTTATATCAGCAATAATGTGAAAGTTACCAACACATCAGAAACGACTTGATAATCCAAACACAGTTTATTTTATATCAGGTAAGTAAATTTCGAGAAATATCTCAATATAATATACAATGTTATTCTAATTTAATCCAAATTTTATATTAAATAATTATCAAAATGAAAATTGCCAACACACAGTAGCTTTCTTTTGTTTCTTTTGGATGTCAGCTAGTCGGACCACACAACATTTTTAATTGCTTTTTAATGTATGCCGACCAGCCGCCGGCGAACACAGTCATTAAGTATTAGAAATTTAAATTTAGTTGTTTTCTAAATACTTTGTCATGACCAATGTCATTTTATTTTAAATTTCAATCAGTTGCATTTTTGAAAGTTGTACTAACACAATCATTTTCTTTTAAATCAAAAGCTATATTTAATGCTTCTTAAATAATAAAATTTATTCCTAATTTAATCCAAGTTTTATATCAAATAATTATTAAATTCAATTATCAAAATGAAAGTTCCCAACACACAATATGTGTGTGTAATGATTGCCAGCCAGCCTCCGGTTAACACAGGTGAATTTCTTTTTAATTACTTTTTGCTATTGACTTTCTAATGTCTGCCCAGCTACCCGCCGGTTAACACAGTTTAACTGCTTTCTAATTACTTTTTTAATGTAGGTATGCCGACCAGCCGCAGGCTAACACAGTTTAACTGCTTTCTAATTACTTTTTGCTAATGACTGCCGCCCAGCGAGGCAACACGGTCATTAACGTTAATCGTTTTTTAATTACTTATTAGTTACTTTCTACTAATGACATTTTAATGGCTCCCACCCAGCCAGGCAATCCTTCTACTCCTAAGGGTATATTTTTGTTCTGTAAAATTACATACAGATCTGAAAAATTGATAAAATGTTACATGCTACACGTTGTAAAATTACAGAACCGTCATGGCGTTTTGTAACCAGGGCGTTATGTAAATATTACAGTGTAACTTGTAAAAAATACATAACATCTTGTAAGTAAAATACATGTTATGTTGTGAAATTACAGAACCGCCATGATATTTTTTAACCAGTCCGTTATGTAAATATTACAATGCAGCATGTAAATAATTACAATTGTTTCTGTAAAATTTACAGGTATGCTATGTGTTATGTTTCTGTATTCAACGTTCAATAAAAGACCCGTTATGTTAATAAGAACTTTATTATAACCTATGATATGTAACACGTCTATTCGCCGGTAAGTCCGGAAGCTAACTGATCTCGCTTGTGCGCTGATCCGTTACATCCCCCTTCTTAAGTTTTTCTTAACTTCTCCCAATTGTTTGGTGACTTGGTGTTTACCCCTGTGGTACCACAATGGTCAGGGTGATTCCATTTCATAATTCTCCGCTAAATGACGAGGAATATGCCGCTGCCGCTTCGGTCTGGTTGATTTTGTGGTCGACTTGGGCTGGCTTGGCCCGGCGGTGTCGATTCGATGCTTCCTTCCTGGGTCAGCTGGCTCTGTTGTCGGTTTGTACGAGTTTCGTTCAGCGTTGTGGCTTCCTCTTATTCCTGGTTCCGGTGTAACTTCATTTGTAGTTGTTGGTCTGGGAAAAGAGTTATTGTCTGTGTTAGTATCATCATTTTGGTTTGATGCAATACTCCCTTTAGCAGGGTTACACGTATTGTCACTGTTTTTAACATTCACAACCTCGTTACAGTCACAATTAAAATTTTCTACATTTACAGCTTCCCTAACATTATTGTCACCGATAGGTTTGTCTATATTTACAATATCCCTAACTACCGTCACATCACTACTTACATCAACATTTAATGGCGTCTTACCTAAATTTTCGGCTAACCTGCTTACTCTGGCGTTATTGTAGTTCTTATACATCAAGCTGTCACCACAACCGCCTTCCCCTGCATTTGCATCGTCTTCCCCAGTGTCTTCCTTCCATCCTCTCACAATCTGGTTAATGTGTCGCTTCCATATGGCTCCCGCTGTTGTTTGGCATAAAAATATGGATTTCCCAACTTGCTGGTGTATTTTAGCAACTTCCCACTTCTTCTGGTTTGTTGTTCGATAATCTCGCACCAATACTTCATCCCCCACTTTAAAATTGTCCCTTCTTCTGCCGCTGCAGTTTTTTATTTGTTTTTCCTGCGTTTTCTGCAGATTTTCCGTTATTTCTCGTTGTTCTGGTTTAGGTATATTCCTGGTGTTCCGCAACAAGTCCAGTCTAGTCCTCATTGGTCTTCCCAAAAGTAACTTTGCTGGTGTTTCTTTGGTTGAACTATGTTCTGCGTTTCTGTAAGCTATCAAAAACCTTGATACTAGCGTTGATAGTTCTTGATTCTTATTCTGCGGGTCTAGTATTGCCGCTTTCATCTTTGTTTTAAATGTTTTCACAGAATTTTCCGCAGCTCCATTACTTTGTGGATGACCCGGTGGTGATGTTAAGTGTCTTATGCCGTTTCTACTTAAAAATTCTTGGAATGGTCTAGCGGTGAACTGTGTCTGTTACCAAACACGTCGGCAAACCGAATCTGGCAAATGCATCTCTGAAATTTCTTTCCGTTTCGGCCGTTGTCATGTTCTTCATACAATATACTTCCGGAAACTTGGTATAAGCGTCCGTCAGTATAAGGAATTGTTTTCCCTTTATCGGTCCTAAGAAATCGGCGTGTATTCTGGACCATGGTTCTTTTTCTATGCTCCAAGGGGTAAGTTTTGTTTTCGCCGGTTCTGGCCTACATTTCAAACAAGCACTGCATGCATTTATCATTGTTTCTATATCTCTATCGAGTCCTGGCCACCACAAATAGCTTCTCGCCAAACTCTTCGTCTTGCCTATTCCCAAATGACTACTGTGAAGTTCCTGGAGCAACTGTTTTCGTAGCTTCTCCGGTATGATGACACGATAGCCCCACAGCAGGATATCGTCTTCGACAGTTATCTCGTTTCTTCTATTGCAAAACGATTTTAAATGGTCCTTGACCGTTTTAGGCCATTTATTTGTTTTTAATCAGTCCAGGAGCTGTTTAAGTTCCGGGTCCTTACCAGTCTCCCGCCTGACCTGCTCGTTGTCTATGGGCCAGGCTTGTGTAGTCCTTACAAAATTAAAATAGTTTCCTTTCTCCTCGTACTCACTATCGACGGTTTTAACCTTTAACGGTGCTCTGGAGAGGTAATCTGCCACGATGTTGTTTTTACCCTTAATATATTTGATCTCATAATCAAAACCTGCCAAATATATTGCCCATCGCTGCAGTCGATTAGTATACATCTGTGGAATACCCTTGTGTTCGCCAAAAAGAGTCACCAACGGTTTGTGGTCTGTTCGAAGAATGAATTTATGACCATGGAGGTACTGTTCAAACTTCCTTACTCCATAATATGTGGCGAGGGCTTCTTTGTGTATTACTGAGTAGTTGTCTTCTGCCGCCATCAATGTTCGGGAAACACATGTTATGGGTTTCTCCCCCTTGTCTGGCATTATATGTGACAGAACAGCTGATATACCATATTGTGATGCGTCTGTTGAGAGTATCAGTGGTAGATTTGGGTTGAAGTGAACCAAAGTCATGTCTTGCGCTATAGCTTCCTTGGTTGATTCGAATGCCCGTTGGCACTCTTCGTTCCAAGTGAATTTGGAGTCTTTTCTGAGAAGTTTATATATTGGTTTTAACATAGAAGCTAAGTTGGGAACGAATTTACTGTAGTAACCCACCATTCCCACAAATGTTCTGACTTCTGAAACATTCCCGGGTCGGGGTGCTTGCGTTATAGCCTTTACTTTGTTCTCACTCTTCGCTAATCCATTTTTATTTATACGGTGCCCCAAATACTCGATTTCGTCCTTGAAGAACTGGCATTTACTCCTTTTAATTGTCAGGCCTGCATCTCTCAGTTTGTTCAATACCTTTTCCACATTCTTCAAATGTTCAGCATCGTTCTCGCCCGTAATCAAGATGTCATCCATAAAATTGCTTATATTTTCGATACCTTGGAACAACTGCTCCAGATGACGTTGGAATTTTGCGGAATGCGGTGTAATACCATACGGCATCCTATTAACCCTAAAAATTCCTTTATGTGTACTCCAAACTAGCAATTTTTTTGCATCTTCGTCTAACTCAAATTGTGCATAGGCCTGAGATAGGTCTATCTTTGAGAATTTCTCACCCTTGTATAACTTTGCGAATATATCTTCTACCCTGGGCAACGGATACCTTGTTTCCACCAAGTGTTTATTGATAGTCGTCTTGTAGTCTCCACACAGTCGCAGAGTACCATCATTCTTCAGCACTGCTACCAAAGGTGTTCCCCATGCACTCGATTCGATTTGTGTTATTATTCCACTAGCCTCCAGTCTTTGAAGTTCTTCCTCCAACTTCTGGCGGTACGCTATTGGAACTGGTCTGGGTTTGCAAAATACAGGTTGGGCGTTGGGCTTCAGCTGTAAAGAGATTTTATTATGTTTAAACAAACCAATACTATTGTCAAAAACATCTACATACCCCTCTATCAAGCTATTGATCCCTTTATTTTCAGAAATTGTTCTTACCAAATCGAATTTAATATTAAATTTTTCTATCCAGTCCCTGCCTAGTATGCCAGGTCCGCCGTTATTAACTACATACAATTTTATTGGTTTCGTTACATTTTTATACATTAAATCAGCACAGAAATAACCCAAAGGTACAAAACTTTCGCCATTATAACCCTTAAGAACTACATTGTCAGTTTCAATCTGGTATTTACTAAAATGTTTCCCGTAACTGTCCTTACTGATTGCAGAGATACTGGCTCCGCTATCAATATCCATACAATGTTTTTCATTCCCTATAAACACTTCTATTGTAAATTGATTAGTTCTATCCCGTTTCTTTGAGTTAACAACAAACAAATATTCCGATTCACCAACAAATTCAGCCTCGATAAAATTATAGTTCTTTCTGTACATTTTGCACGCTCTAGATAGATGTCCTTGCCTTGAACAGTTATTGCAAACGTAATTTGCATACTTACAAGTGCCTGTATGTCTTCTTGCACAAATTTCACAAATAATTTTGACATTTACGTTACCGGTCCCGTTCGTCTTCTTCCACTGCGGTCCTCTTGAACTGGAGTTACCTGAAGCTCCGCTAGATGTCGTGTTGATCCGTCCCTTAGAAATGGGGTGAGGGTGCTGTCCCTTATTTCCCTTTCCTCCTTTTGTATCACGTTTTGACACAAAATGGACGTCTTCTTTTTCTAGCCCTTCTTTTAATGACGCTTCTTTCTTTACGGCTAATTTCACCAAATCATCTAGGCTTCTTTCTTCATTTTCCTCCACAATTCTATCCAAGATCGGTCCCTTCTTGAGTCCTGCGACGAACTTGTCCTTTAAAATGTTAGTTAGCTGATTCCCAAATTTACAGTTGACCGATAATCGCTTGATTTTTGCGAACCACTCGGCTATTCTTTCTTGTCGGTCCTGCTGTGTTTCGTAAAACTTCCTTCTTTCACGAAATACTGATACGTGTGGACTGCACTGGCTTTTAAGTATTTCGTCTATTTGAGGAAATGTTTTATCTTTAGGTGGTATTGGGAAGCACAAATCGCGTAGGAATTTGTATGTACCCGGGCTGATTGAGCTCAAAAGTACTCCTACTTTGACTTTTTCATCCGCGATTTTGTTCGCAACAAAATGTTGATCTAATTGCTCCGAATAGACGGTCCAATCATCCGATTCGATATCGAATTGGCTATAATTTTGATTTGATATCGCCATTTTTATTTTTTACGGTCTTAAGAATTTGAGCGATTTTCAAGTTTTTGACTTTTTACACGTGTCTTGTCGAGATATCCGAATTCTCACTATCCGCGTTTCCCTTATCGCGATTATATACACATAAATCTCGCGTTAATTAACTTTTAAAATCCTCGTCGCCACTGTTATGTTTCTGTATTCAACGTTCAATAAAAGACCCGTTATGTTAATAAGAACTTTATTATAACCTATGATATGTAACACGTCTATTCGCCGGTAAGTCCGGAAGCTAACTGATCTCGCTTGTGCGCTGATCCGTTACACTATGGTTACAAAACGCCATGACGGATCTGTAATTTTCATGTAAAAATTTTTATCAGTGGCAGGGTGTTGACAAACGTTTTTTATTGTACTTATTCTTTAATATAAAAATACCTGTTTAAAATAAAATTATGATATTACGGCAAAAAATTATGTACTTGAGTGCAAATAGTTTAACAAAAAAATCTATGGTTTAATATTTCCAGTGGCGTAGATAGAGGGGCACATATTAGTACTTTTATTGAAAAAAATATTAACTAACTGAAATTTTTAATTTTTTCTTCAAGCATATGAGAGAGAATTTTGTTTAAAAGGACCCTCTTATTACAAGTCGATAAGATGCACCATTTTGAAGATAAACAGAAATTTTTGTAACAAGTCAGAAATTTATTTAATACTAGGTACCTACGTCAATTTTTAACTTTAATAAATAATAGTAAGTCATGAAATTTGTATTTTTGCGCATTTCGAATATATTATTGTTCTTCTTTCAACGATTATTTTGAAACGACACATAAAAATTAAATATAAATCTAAGATAAATAAAAATAATTAATTAAATATCTAAGTTCCTATACTTTTGTTAATGTTCTTACTTGACACATTAAAAAATATTCCCATAATGTAACTACTTGTATTAGACATAAATTGTAGTCCTACATGAAAAGATTGAAAAGGCACATCAGGTACTTTATTTTAAAATGTTTTTACAGTGTATTTGTCAAACACAGGAAGAAATGACCAGGCATGAATCAACGGTTGATGTGTTTAAGAAATTCCGGTATAGCCCCTGAAACTTATGCAATTGTGTTGAGAAAATTTGCAAAACATGCTCCAGAAAATAACGTTCTGTGTCGTAACCATTAGTTGAAATTTAAAAGTAAATTTGTATTCGGGTAGAACAATATTGAAGGTATGGCGCTATTTAAAAATTTTTTGGGAAAAAAAATAGATATGTATAAAGTTACCGTGAAAGTACTCTATATTTGATCGATTTTTTTAAATACAAAAAACAATATAATAAAAAGTTATCTCTAGAGCGCCCAAGTATGATCCTTTCTGTAATCAGTGCAATTTGTTTCATCCCATTATAGTCATTATTAAGCTTGTTATGAGTATTTTACGAACAGACTGTAAACAGGCACCTACAGTGAGCCCTTAACCGAAGTCACTCAAGCTGACACCAATGGAATGAAGCGAGTAAACAGCGTTAACAATCTAGCTATACCAGGTAATCACATCAATATCCTCTACACTATTTTAATTGATTGACTTTGACCATATGTAGGCTCCCAATTCGTTGCCGGCATATCAAGAAGTTTACCACCGTCTCCACAACGAACCCCCAGCCGAAAACAGTCTTTAGTTGTTGTTGTTATTAATCCGTTTACAATGTGTCCAGGTGTTCTGGAGGAATTGCAGAAGAAACCGGATGAAGCTGGTGATAATGTGAATAAATTATTGGAGCAAATTATGCAGTGTCCACCAGATGAGGCCTTGATGGAGGCAGCGAAGGAGTCCGGTCAACAACTGTATGTTTCTATGCCGCATGAGGAGAAAGTTGAGAAAATTAATTTAATGGTAAGTTGGTGGAAAATCATTACGATTATTTATAATACTTTTTCTCGAAAGAAATTATACAATGCTATATTTTTGTAATTACTTTTTAGATTGCCGAGTTAAAGAAAACCCTCGACGCAGTTACAATGGAACACATGGAACTTTCCAAAGAAATGGGCACTGAAGAATCCGAAGTAGAGAAAGCGAAACTGGCATTTTTAATGGCCCAAGCCGACGCCAAAGTTCACGGCCTGTCTGTGTTAATGTTCCACTACTGTTCCAGCTTGCAACATACACAGGAGAAAATAGTATAATTTACAATGGCACGTTTTATATAAAATGATTTTATTTCTGATTTTTAAAATGTTTTTTATGATTATTTATGTACAGGGTGTCCCATTTTCGACACTTTTAGGGGGTATTGGCGTTATTATCAAAGATAGAGTGTTGCGGTTTTTACCTTCTTGTCCTACTTTTTTACGAAATGAAAGATTCCGGGGTCAAATTTGTCATGGCTCTCTTAGTTTTTAATCTACAGAGTGATTCTGAAAATCTTTGCTTTTTAGACACCCCTCGTATGCGTCTACTTATCAAAAAGGTCAAAACTGATCTTAATAGAGTTTTTTACGTAGAATTCAGTGGCGTAGGCAGTTTTTGTGTAAAAGGTTTAGTTTTTGAGATATTGCCCAAACTTATGTTTTTTAAATGGGACACCCTATATATTATCTATTATATTGATTAAGCAAAATTTGGGCTTTCCAAAAATATATAATACTTAATATTTATTTTGAAAACAAGCTCAAAATTCGATATTTTTACTAATTTTCTTTATTTATAATTTTTTAAAAACAAATCCAAAATTTTCACAAAGCGTAATTATTTTTAACTAAACGCTTCAAAAGATAATTTTAATGCATTGTATAAAACATACCAACAATATAATACTTCTCATAATTATCGTAAATGGCCATTGTAATAAAAAATTAAAAGTAAAATAAAAACTCCTACGTAACAAAAATATTTCATCAATAATGGAAATCTGTCAAATTTTGCATTTGTTTTTAATAAACTAGCCATGGCCTACTGTTATAAATAAAGTAAATTATTAAAAATATCGAATTTTGAGCTTGTTTTTCAAAATAAATATTAAGTATCATATATTTTTGGAAAGCTCAAATTTTGCTTAATCAATATAAAAAATAATATATAGGGTGTCCCATTTAAAAAAACATAAGTTTGGGCAATATCTCTAAAACTAAACCTTTTACACAAAAACTGCCTACGCCACTGAATTCTACGTAAAAAACTCTATCAAGATCAGTTTTCACTTTTTTGATAAGTAGGCGCATAACGGAAATACGAGGGGTGTCTAAAAAACAAAGATTTTCAGAATCACTCTGTAGATTAAAAAACTAACATCCGTATGCATAGTCGATCGCCAGCGAGTCGCTGAAGTTTCAACTGGGCGAAGGTCAGGCGATTCGCCGGCGAGATGATGGAACATGAATTTGCAACGCATAGTCGATCTCCCAGCGTTCTCCGTTGCGGCGCATCGCCGGCAAAATTATAATGGCTTGATCATGCGCAATTCGTTCGTTTAAACGAAACCATACCAAATTATAGAAATTTGTCATGGCGTATTTGCGCAAAGGCCATAGTATTCTTTGGAGTTTTTTCATTATTGAAAATAATTTTGATTTTGATTAATAAATAATAATAAACATAAATGGGATTAATAATAATTGAATTAATTACAGTACATATTTATTACTATCATCATAGGAGTAATAATTATGATCTTTACATATTATGTATTTATATTAAATGCATTTTTCGTCGTAGCGCTGTATCCTATGAGATAAATGATAAATTGTAGAAAACATTCCCCTCTACAATATTAACAAAATCTTCTTCTGCGACTCACCGTTCTATAGCGCAAAATCAAATCCAAAACTTTTGGATTTCCCAAAAAGGGTGTCCGAGGAGGTTCCCGAGATTTTTTATGTATAACTTTCCACATGACCCCCTAATGATTTATGAAGAGACAGTTTACCGGGTAATTGTTTTCTGACGCAATGTTAAAACGATACCTATTAATAAAGGAACAGGTAACCGTCTGTTGGTAACTGCTTCCTGATTCGCTACCATAATAAATAATACAATAAAATGTCGCGTACCACAATTTTTCTAAATCGAAATCATTTTTTAAATTCAACCTCGGTATAAATTTCCATCGGGTTTTCCATGTCACGGATTTGTCTAGAATAATAATTTATGTCAATTTTAATTTGTTTTATTTCCAAATGTAATAATTACTTAATTAATAAGTATTTACCGACGCGGTATGTCTATTTCTAAATCTAAAATATCTCCATTAGCGTTATACAACATATCTAAATCGCGATCCATTGCTGGTATATTCACAAAAACAAATTAAACCACTTTATTGGTACTTCACAACAGACACAGCGAATCGCTGGAGGTACTAGTGACCACCTCCAGCGAATCTCCAGCGTCTCGCCAATAGTTGTAGTGAATGCACATGCGCGATGTTGCCGGCGATCGACTATGCATTGCAATTCTCATCTGGCGGACGGCGAAACGCTGGCGATCGACTATGCATACGGCTGTAAGAGAGCCATGACAAATTTTACCCCGGAATCTTTCGTTTCGTAAAAAAGTAGGACAGGAAGGTGAAAACCGCAACACTCTATCTTTGATAATAACGCCAATACCCCCTAAAAGTGTCGAAAATGGGACACCCTGTACTTATCATAGTTATATTTTATGAATTTTTTACGCCATGTGCGGCGATATAATTTCACATATTTTTTGGGATTTTTGGCTAGGTACATTCGATCTAGATTCCTAAATTATATTTTTTCAAACTAACAAATCTGAAAAATTGTTGCAATTTTAAAAAGAATTTTAAAATTATTTACTAATATGGAAATAACACCGATACATATTTTTTCATCCAATGTTAAACTTTAATAAAATGATGATTTTAACAAAATTAGACCAGTAATTTCAAATTTCTTTATACATTATGTTTTTTAAAAGCCTAACTTTTTACCTGAACGAAGTATAGGGAAATATAACAATCGTGTAATATCTTTAGTTTAAAATTTGAATGGTTTAATTTAACAATTTATCTACAAAGATATTTGTCGTAGAAAGTTATATTTTAGTCGATTTCTAAACATCTGTTCAAATTGAGAATTTTTTTAGGTAATTTTCTCATCTTCACTACTAGCAATATGAAAATAATCGATTTGGAAACATTGTTGTCTCTGTAAATCTCTTTTTCAATAAATTTTAAGTACCTGAAAGCCAAAAATTTCCCAAAGTCGTTTTTATTTCGAAGCAAATGTTCACTTACAACTGTATTATTTATAAAATTGTATTACATTTGGCATTTCGAGTAATTAAAATGCACCGTTTTAGAATTGCCATGCACCAAGTTAATATAACAGTATTAAAGAATGAAGTAGGACTTAACCGTGTGTCACACAGAATTTCGATGAACTTTTAATATCACTTTTTTTTCTGTGAAATTTGAAACATGTTCGATCCCCTCTAAAAGACAAAGTATTGCGTCCTATTTGTGAATCTCATGACTGAACGTACTAATAGATTACCAACGATTAAAATACAAATTCTTCAGGGGCCAAGCCAAATTGGTTTCTTTTTCTTCTTGTGCCAATCAGATTGTTAAGTTCATTGATTATTTCTGTGTGCTTTTATAGCTAATTATTGTGCATTAATTATTCCATATTCTAGTCAATTACGTAATTATGCGTACAGTATTGTGTTAACCGTTAATTACAGACTGTAGATGTAGCAGATTAATTAATTTGTTAAACTTTACTCGTAGTGAAATTAAATATCTAAGATGTGATAATTAGTGATTACTGTTATACAATTATTTTTATTAACTAAAAACTATTATTTTTTAATTTGTATTGTTTCTTTAATTTAAATAAAATTCATTTATACTTATACATCTACTCCTAATATTTATTGTACATTGTTTCATTATTCTAAATATTTTTATCCAGCAAGTGGATTTACATGTATAGTTACACTATTTATTCTAATATCATTTAAAGGTTTAAAATTTTTCGGATTTACTGGTAGTTTTTCCAATTCATCTAAAGCTTCCAAACCATCTATCACCCTGAATAACAAGACAAAATTAAAATCACCAATTACGATCAGAGTGCAAAAACTTACTTTCCAAATAACGTATATTTCAAATCCAAATGGGGCTGCGTAGCATAACTTATAAAAAACTGACTTCCGTTGGTGTTTGGTCCATTATTTGCCATAGACACCATTCCTCTTGCAGTATGCTATAAAAACAAAATAAGGCTTAGTGCTTTACTAGATATTCTATGATTAGTGCCTTAGGAAAAGCAAACTGGGCATTCGTTTCATTTTAAACTATAATAGTACAGTAAAATTATTCGAAAATCATACGTTAAAGGTCGGAATCGTCCGGAACAGGACACATTTTATGGGTTGTTAGGGGATCTGAAGTTAAGTAATTTCCTAAGTTTGTGACCTCCAACTCCTTGCGGATTTTCCGCCATCTTGATTTTTAGGGTTGATTTGGTTTTTTGTATTTTTCGGGCTTATATTTGATATTAGCAAAAAAAGTGTCGATACCTTTTTTGTAGAGAATAAAAATCCCCACAAAATGATGTAATATAATAGTATACAAATTCTCATCAGTAAACAAATTATGGTAGTTTAAAAATCCAACAAGTGGGATTTTAAAGTTTTTATTTTTTATTTCAGTAATCGTTCATATTAAATAAAAAGTGTTCAAACAAAAGTTGCAAAGCGTAAAACTCCCTATAGTTTTTGTTTAAACAATTTTCTTCCTGTGTCAATACTTTTTGCGCAACAGTGAGTGAAAGGTTCACGGGAACTGAAACGAGGCGCTTGCTCTTTCCACATCGCGCTAAAATCTAACGCCTTTTTAGGCGTTTATTTTCAAATTTTTCTTCCTAAATAAATTTTTAATTTGTTATGTACAATATTTATCGAATACTTTGTATACTTTGTGTTCGCGCGAAGTGGCTTCAAATTGCTAACTTTGTTATTATTGGAGCTACAAAGTCGGTTAAATTAGCAAACTAGTAGCATTTTTTCCACTGATTACAATGGTGAAAAAAGGAAAACAATTGACCATCTGGGTTTTCGTTTTTCGAGATACATATTCACAAAAATAACATTTTTTAAATGGAACAACCAGCATATTTTTGCAAAAATCGATGATAAATCAAATTCGATACAAAAAATTTCCTTATCTTTTTTTGATAATTATTTAAAATAAGCTAGTTATTTGGAAAAAAAATTTTCAAGTAGCCACAAAACGGAATAATTGTAATTTATTAAAACCAAACAATCATAATTTTAAATTTAGGGAGCAAGTTGAAAAAAACTTTTACGGAAATATAGAAATTTTTCAAAATATTATATTTTATAACTATAGGTACCTACTTGATATTAAAACAATACAAAAATATCTGATGTGCCCAACACATGACTTTCTTATACGGATAGTATCACAATAATTACTTTTCGACCCTCGGATTCAACTATCAAAGCGCGCTATGAGAAATATAAAGTGTTTTAGGAATAACTCGTTTTTTGAAATTTGTTTGACGGAATTTCAAAAAAAAGTTCAAACAAAATTTGTTCAAAATTCAATTCTAAATCAATATTAAAGAATAAAAAAATCTCATACATTGTTTATTTTTCAAGATATTCTTAAAAAACCTAAAAATGTCATCAGGTAACTGTCACTTGTTTTGGTGCTAGATGAAAAACATTGAATGTGGCACCCACAATTTTGTTCAAACTCTTTTAAATATGAAATTTGAATCAAATCCGATAACTCGTTTATGAGTTATGGTGGATACAGACAGACACACAGACAGACAGACATCATGGCGAAAATGGTCAAAATGGATTCAGGGGCCCTCAAAACGTGTAAATCCATCAAAATCTCGAAGTCGAAAAAAATCACGATTACAATACTTCCTTATACAGCGTGATCAAGAATGACTGAATCTGTTGGTATTGAAAAAATAACTAGTGGGATTGGTACTATTGACGCAAACTACCGCAAGGGCGTTGGCGCGTACTTACTGTCAACTTTTGACAATACTTCACCATAATATAACCTTAGATTTTGTAAACTGATATTTTTAATTGTGACAATCAGGTTTGCAAATCATACCACAAAAAAATTCCTAATTTCGCAATTGTTTTAATACCAACAGATTCTGTCATTCCTGATCACGCTGTACTTCGTATAAGAAAAAGTAAAAAAATATTATTTTTGTGAATATCTCAAATACCAGATGGTCAATAGTTATTTCTGTTTTCACCATTGTAATCAGCAGAAAAAAGTCTGAAATATTTATTTACAATCTAATCCTATATAGATTAATAAGTATTTGAAAATAAACACATAAAAAGGCGTTAGATTTTAAGGTGAACGCCTCGTTTCAGTTCCCGTGAACCTTTCACTTACTGTAGCGCAAAAAGTATTGATACAGGAAGAAAATTGCTTAAACAAAAACTGTAGGGAGTTTTATGTTCTACAACTTTTGTTTGAACTCTTTTTATTTAATATGGACGAATACCGAAATAATCCCACTTGTTGGATTTTTAAACTACCATAATTTGTTTACTGATGAGAATTTGTATACGATTATATTACATCATTTTGTGGGGATTTTTATTCTCTACAAAAAAGGTATCGACACTTTTTTGCTAATATCAAGTATAAGCCCGAAAAATACAAAAAACCAAATCAATCCTAAAAATCAAGATGGCGGAAAATCCGCAAGGAGTTGAAGGTCGCAAACTTGGGAAGTTAGTTAACTACAGGTCCCCTAACAACCCCTAAAATTTGATACTGTTCCGAACGATTCCGATCTCAAAAGATAATTTTACTCTACTATAATTATTTTCTTTATAATTACCTTTATTTGTTCCTTAAATTCGTCCTCAAATTTTCTCCCCCAAATCGAGTTGCCACCTTTACCAGTCCCTGTTGGGTCGCCAATCTGCACTATAAATCCTTTTATATTCCTGTGAAACAGCGATCCATTATAATAATCACTGGCACAAAGACCTAGGAAATTTTCGCAGGCTTTAGGGCAGTTTTCGCAAAAAAGCTCCAATTTTATGTTGCCTACGTCCGTGTGAAGTGTTACTGACTGAAAGGAAGAATATTTGTAATATAAAATAAATATTTTGCATTATTTACACACCATTTTAGAGGAATACTTATATTGGAACAATATACAACGTACAACATCAACCAAATGATATAATATTTTTGAGATTACGTTTATTTTACGTTTTGTAGGATAGATGTTCTGAACTTTAGTATAGTTGTCTATGCACTGAATTAAGAACTACATCAAAGATGGAAACCTATTTGCCGTTTCTAACTCTGTGCCGAATTGAATGTGCGCAAGCGCAACCCATATCGGAGACTGCGTATTAAGACTTTTCGACCCTGCCAACTTTAATTTCTCATAATTATTTATTATGTTTCATGACCTGAAGGTGGGTTTCATGTGTTGCAATAATAAATGTATCTAACTTTTTTGTATTTTTATTCTCTCTAGCTAAATGTATTTTCCCCATCACCGGAAATTTAATACTGTTCTGTTGTTAGAGTTTTTAATCAATTGTAAGTTGGTATCATTGAATCTCTTGGTGAGAGGAGGAAGAAGAGGACTGTCAGATAAGAAGCCGGAACCAGTCAAATACATATAAACTAACTGGAAGGGACGCGCAATAGCTTGAAAGTGAGGCAAATTTGGTTGTTATGCCCTCAAGAGTGTAGTGTTGCTCTCTCTTTCTAACTCGTTTGAATAATTGACTATCTGTCTGTCTGTCTGTCTGTATTCACGATAACTCAAAAACGACTTATCGGATTAGATTCAAATTTCACATTTAAGAGTTTTAACAAAATTGTGGGTGCCACGTTTGGATGCCACGTTAAATCTTTTTCCTCTAGCGCCAACACAAGTGGTACTTACCTGCAGACATTTTTAGGTTTTTTAGGGATATCTTGAAATGTAAACAATTAACGACATTTTTTTATTCTTAGAGATTGATTTAGAATTAAATTTTGAACAAATTTTGTTTGAACTTTTTTTTGAAATTCCGTCAAAAATTTTTGAATTATTTTTCATATAGTAGCGCCATCTATCTCTCATTTGCAAAAGTACATTATATAAATTACAGAAATCTATACCGTTGAGGAAATCGATTGTAGCAGTATTATTTGAAAAGATCGACGGCTACGGCAGCATTGTGGTGGCGACACTACCACCGGTTGTTACGCGGTCGTTGATTTGTTTTTTTTGTGTCATATTGTAATATGTACAGTTGATTTCATAGAAATTAGATTATTTTTTATCATGAGTCGTTCAGTAAGTTTTGGCATTTTGATTTTTGACGACGGATGCAAATAAGTACTTAATTTGTCAATTTGACAGTAAACGTCAATCAAACAAAGGCATTGTAACACAGGGAATCAGGGAAATATTAGGTGTAGTCGATTTCTGTGAAATTAACTGTACCTATAATTATTATTGAAAAAATCGACGGCAATGGCAGCATTGTGGTGGCGTGTTTTTTGTGTAATATTGATATATTGTAATACAATTAAATATTGGAAAAAACGTGTCATTGTCAAGATTTGAATTTTTATTTTCATGACCTGAACGTGGGTTTCATGTGTTTGCAATAATAAATGTATCTAATTTTTTGTATTTTTATTCTCTCTAGCTAAATGTATTTTCCCCATCACCGGAAATTTAATACTGTTCTGAAGTTGTTAGAGTTTTTAATCAATTGTAAGTTGGTATCATTGAATCTCTTGGTGAGAGGAGGAAGAAGAGGACTGTCTGATAAGAAGCAGGAACATATATAATAAGGACCAGAAAGTCCGTATGCCGAGCTATAGGCAGCCGTTGGGCCGTTGCGTAGGCGTAGTCGTACTGCGCATCAGTCTGGCTCCCACACGCTGCCAGAGAGAAAAAGACAGAGTGATGCCCAGTGACACTACGCAACGACTCGCTCGAAAGTTTAACCGACATAGCCGCCGTCTCCCGTGCCACCGCCACCCTCGAGCTTCCCGTCCTTATTATATATGTTCCTGTGTATATCACCAGAAACGAATTTTTATCAGCTGTGAACACGGTATGCTGTGAAGTCAAGTGTTTTGCGCATGTGCCACTATGGGTAAGGGTTGTCGTAAAAGATGTAAAAATTTTCGCGCAGGTCTCACGGATATGTATTACTGGATAAACACAAGACCCGACCTGGGCCCGTATTCTGGAAATAGGCGCGAAACTCCCTGGGAGTTTTTAGGCAATCCCAAGATTCCCAAGTCTTTCATGTAGGTATCAAAAATTGCCCGAATCGTGTGAGAATTTTTCTCTCCTGCTTTGGGGCATTAAATCTACCCTGTCGGTCGTCTCTCTTCCCCTTTCTACTACCTCCATTTCTGTGGGGAAGCAATTTTTCACACATATGAGGTTTCAACTTTCTCGCCTGTTTCAAGAATAAGCGCCCTGCGCGTGAAAATTTGTTAACTTTACGAAGCAAAATTATGACCTTAGACGGTACATCACATTCAGCCTGGAACATGCGCACATAGTAACTATAGACTCACAGTATAAACTTATTATACCAATATTACCATGGTAGAATAAGGATTTTGCTAAAACTAGGCTAAAACCCAACAGATCTCCAGCAGTTTAGTTACCAGTCACATGCTCACATGTATAAATCCGTGTTACTAGTTGACAAAAAGTTTGTCCAGCCAAAATGAGAATTAGAACACCGAACGCTATAAAATCTGCCTGACGACGCTACCGGATGGTGTCCATATAATTTGCCTGAGATACCACGAGGAACTTAACCTAACAATTTTTATATACAAAGCGTAGAAAAAACACGGGTTTGCAATAGTTTTTGTTACTTTATCTATGTTAGTATTTAATATTATTTATTTTTATATAGCTAAGTTTATTATTTTAGTAATTCAATGTAAAAAAAAAACATTTATCGTAGTCTTGGTCATGCTTTCAACTTTTCGAACAGTCCCGCTAAAATCGAGTATACTAGTGCGCAATCTCCAAGGTATAGATGCGCAGTTTCAATTTGCTTCAACTTTTGTTAATGGGAATGCTTATTGCTTATCCAGTAATACATATCCGTGGTGGTGGTGCAACGCCGCCATCTTGTTTTTAAAGATTGTTTTAAATTTTCGCGCATAAATCGCGTATTTCCGATTTTACAAGAAAATGTTTCAATGAAATTGATTCGCAAATTGAATTCTCTACAAAATTGCACTGATGACTTTTTACTTTCTTATACGAAGTATAAGGAAGTATAGTAATCGTGATTTTTTTCGACTTCGAGATTTTGATGGATTTACACGTTTTGAGGGCCCCTGAATCCATTCTGACCATTTTCGCCATGATATCTGTCTGTGTGTGTGTGTGTCTGTGTGTCTGTCTGTATCCACCATAACTCAAAAACGACTTATTGGATTTGATTCAAATTTCATATTTAAGAGTTTGAACAAAATTGTAGGTGCCACATTCAATGTTTTTCATCTAGCAACAAGTGACAGTGACCTGAAGACATTTTTAGGTTTTTTAGGAATATCTTGAAAAATTAACAATTTATGAGATTTTTTTATTTTTTAACATTGATTTAGAATTGAATTTTGAACAAATTTTGTGTGAACTTTTTTTGAAATTCCGTCAAAAAAATTTCAAAAAAACGAGATATACTTAAAACACTTTATATTTTTGTGCCTCAGGTTGGCATTAGTCATTTTACATTCGTATAAATCGGCTGGAAACTCATGTTTTGCGGGGCTAGACCGGCAAAAACTAGGAATTTTTAGTTTATCGATTGGCATCATTGAAATCATAAAGAAAATTTGTATTTTCCATAGAAACGGATTATTATTTCTGTTATTCGGCTACTACTGTCAGTGTCAATTTTAAGTATCGCGTGTTACCAATAAAAAAAAATCCCTAATACCAAATATTTAAACAAATATTTTGTAAATTTTATTTATTTAAATAAACTTCGGCCCAAAAAATAGTGTGTATTATACGCCTTGAAACTGTTTTGCGAGTACTCGTAGTTGCGGGCCTCGGCCTACGGCCTCTGCTCGCAAACCCTACTCGCACTCGCAAAACTCTAGTTTCAAGGCTAGTTATACAAATTACTATTCTCATAGCGCGCGTTGATAGTTGAATCGATGGTCGAGGTAGACCATGTGTCTAATTATATGGCTGCCAAACGGAAGGTCCCGGGTTCGAATCCCAGAAGGAACGGACCATTAGTTTTTTTTTATTTTACTGGTTTCTATGGCACCGAAAACAATAATAATGAATAAATAAATGTAATTTCATACCGGGAGTGAGTAATAGGTCAAAAATCTAAAATAAAACACATTTTTGTCGTAAAATTCGGTTATAATGAGTGGGACAAGGACAGATTTATGCGTATTGCAATAAGTGCGACAGAGACTATTGAAAATTGCTGGAAACCTTCAAAATTTTTACAAGAAATTTAACTTCATTTCTTTAGGAAAAGTAATTATTGTGATACTATCCGTAAGTATAAGAAAGTCATGTGTTGGGCACATCAGATATTTTCTCTAATTGCAATTGTTTACAAGTTACAATGCAATTTGTTATAAAATATAGGGGATTATTTTTTTATACTCGTTATATCTTTTTTTACGTTGCTCTAATCGTAAAATTGTACGTATAAAAAGTGTAGAGCATAAGCAAGTGAATATATCTATAATTATTGGAATTATGTCGAGACGAATTTTGCATTCGAATTTGGAAACTGTATAAGTATACCAGTTAGGAAAAACATTTTGCACAATTCTATCCCATTTTGAAAAGTCGCTATCTTATTTTTATGGGTAGTTTTAGTTTTTCGTGTATAAATCCCGCATTTTTGATTTTAGAAGAAAATGTTTCAATGACATTTGCAAATTAAAATCTCTACAAAATTGCACTGATGACTTTTTTCGCTAATTGCAGTTGCTTACAAGTACAGTATAATTTATTATAAAAAAAAATATAAAAAATACTACGTGTTCCACTCAGGACAGTGATTAATTGATTATGGTACCTTTGTTGACTTTCTCTATTGGCAAAGTCATGCGAACAGGCTTTCTATAATCAATTTCAAAAAATCAGAATAGAGACTTAAAAACAAAACAATTTACGTTGTTATAACATCATCAGGAAATTTAACGATGGTGGCACTGTATAATACTATATGTACGAACTTGCCGGATATCTTGCATATGACGCCAGCGCCACTGTGGTAAATCCTGATCTCAATACTCATTATATCTTTTTTTACATTGCTCTAATCGAAAAATTGTTTCGATAAAAAGTCTTGAACTCAATCATGCGAATAGTGTTTATCGTAACCTGCCACGCATAAATTTCTTCCCATTAACGAAAGTTGAAGCAAATTGAAACTGCGCATCTATACCTTGGAGATTGCGCACTAGTATACTCGATTTGAGCGGGACTGTTCGAAAAGTTGAAAGCATGACCAAGACTACGATAAATTTTTTTTTTTTACCTTGAATTACTAAAATAATAAACTTAGCTATATAAAAATAAATAATATTAAATACTAAAATAGATAAAGTAACAAAAACTATTACAAACCCGTATTTTTTCTACGCTTTGTATATAAAAATTGTTAGGTTAGGTTCCTCGTGGTATCTCAGGCAAATTTTATGGACACCATCCGGTAGCGTCGTCAGGCAGATTTTATAGTGTTCGGTGTTTTAATTCTCATTTTGGCTGGACAAAATTTTTGTCAACTAGTAACGCGGATTTATACATGTAACTGGTAACTAAACTCCTGGACATCTGTTGGGTTTTAGCCTAGTTTTAGCAAAATCCTTATTCTACCATGGTAATATTGGTATAATAAGTTTATACTGTGAGTCTATAGTTACGATATGCGCATGTTCCAGGCTAAATGTGATGTACCGTCTAAGGTCATAATTTTGCTTCGTAAAGGTAGAGTACAGGGTGGAGCATTTTCGATGGGATTACAGGGTATCTAGGATTTCTGTTGCATCAGTTAGAAAAAAACGGATAGCACATTTTTGGGTCAACTTTTTAAGACAAATTGAACGGTGAAAACACGAAATGTCTAACTTTTTTTGTTTTTGACTTACAAGCAAAAACTGATTTTTTACCGAATTTCTCAAGTCAGTGTACCTCGGTTAATTAAAAAGTTACAAAAAAATACTTTATATGTTTTTTATAGAGATTTTAATTTGAAACAAGATGATATAATCAAATTTTAATTTCGTTCAATTGTTTTTGAGTTATGACATAAAGTTGTATTTTTTTAAATGGAAACCATAGTTGGCTATGGATTCATTAGAAAGGATTTTTTCTCAGCTTTCCAAAAATATAAGATTATATATTTATTTTTATAAATAACGAAGTTATTGCATATTTTCAGTTTAAAAAAGAATAAATCTATTATAGGTATGCCGTGATTGATCTGTTTGTGAAACAAATGACTGTCTCAGCTAACTTGTTACGAAAACTTTTTTTATTTTTGGAACGATTTTACAATACCGGACGTATTAGCGATTAAATTGAAATTTTTTAAAATGATGAATAAAAGCTCTACGAATACGAATATAAAATTATTTTTGCGCGCACGAAGCTACTTTTCAGAAAAAAAATAATTAAAAAAGTTGATTATTTGAACTTACCGGGCGAGGTTGGCCAATCAAAAGCTTGTTATGACGACCGCGCATGCGAACATTCCATCATAGATAGAACCACACAAACGAACAATGAAACACTGTTGCCACTTTTCTGCACTCCTAACCAAAACTATGATTTTGTACTATTATTTACATAAAACTAACCTCAAAAAACAACCTAACAGCCACCGGCCTTCACTTTTAATATTATCTAAGTGAAACGAACCTCAAATAACAACCTAACCGCCTCCGGCCTTCACTTTTTAATATTATGTAAGTGAAACCAACCTCAAATAACAACCTAACCGCCTCCGGCCTTAATATTTTAATAAGGAGAATCCTCTTCCCGACACAGATCAATGTGAACTAAAAATATCGCTACTGTTAATATCTGAACAATGAATAGCACAACACAGTCGAAATCTACTAATACAATCAGTAAAATGGCAACGATGAAATATTATAAATGTGCTTGTGTTGACTGCAAGTTTCTGATTGGCTAACATCGCCCGCTAAATTCAAATAATCAACTTTTTTAATTATTTTTTTTTCTGAAAAGTAGCTTCGTGCGCGCAAAAATAATTTTATATTCCTATTCGTGGAGATTTTATTCATCATTATAAAAAATTTCAATTTAATCGCTAATACGTCCGGTATTGTAAAATCGTACCTTATTTTTTATTATTTTTAAATTTTTGTTACGTTGTTTCTATTTAAAATTGGTTTGATTATTTGTTTAATTATTTGTTTAATAAAATGTTTTTTTTATTGTAATTTTTAGTTTTCGTAACAAGTTAGCTGTGACAGTCATTTGTTTCACAAACAGATCAATCACGGCACACCTATAATAGATTTATTCTTTTTTATACTGAAAATAGGCAATAACTTCGATATTTATAAAAATAAATATATGATGCTATATATTTTTGGAAAGCTGAGAAAAAATCCTTTCTAATGAATCCATAGCCAACTATGGTTTCCATTTAAAAAAATTCAACTTTATGTCATAACTCAAAAACAATTGAACGGAATTAAAATTTAAATATATATTCTTGTTTCAAATTAAAATCTCTATAAAAAACATATAAAGTATTTTTTGTAACTTTTCAATTAACCGAGATACACTGACTTGAGAAATTCGGTAAAAAATCAGTTTTTGCTTGTAACTCAAAAACAAAAGAAGGTAGACATTTCGTGGTTTCACCATTCAATTTGTCTTAAAAAGTGTACCTACATTGTTTATCGTTTTGTTCTGCAGTTTTGTAACTAATGAATTTTACTTGCATTTATATTGTGCGTAGTTTCTTTATTTTATACTGTTTTATACATAAGTCAGGGGGTCAATGGGTGAGGTAGGGTCTCAGGGGAGCTACCGATATCGAATAAGTAGCTCCATAAATCTTGAGAAATGCCTAGCAGCTCGGGTAAAATCGGTCAGTCTGCAAATCACCAAGTCCTGTTTCTCGCGTCCACGTCGCGTCCCCTGGTAATGCAGTCTAACTGTAGCCAAGAGGAGAGGGCAAAACGGCGAATAGCCGGCGCCGTAAAGCGGGCAAATCTCGGTTAAGGGAGACAACCCCTACAGAAAAACCACCTGGCAGTATAGTAGCCGTGCTGCTTGGGCGTATTCAAGGCTTCCCACGTGTTTGTGCCGTGCGTGGCGACCCGTGCGGGTGGATGAAGGAATCCTGGTGATTGAGCCTACCTTAGGGGGGCAACACATCACTTTGGTCTGGATTTCACCTTAGACGGGCGGTCAAGACTAACCCACCTTGATCAATCGGCTGTGTCGTCCCGTCAGAGGGCCAACTGGGTGAGCCCCTGGGTGCAGAGGGGCATGCAGTGGGCGTGTGCCCTTGGTTTCAGAGGCACGCTACCTGCTCGTGTGCAACTCACACCTGGGGACTATATCTCATGAGTAACCCTAGCGTCGAAGTTCGACGTCCCCTTGTTGGACTCCGTGGTGGGTGGGGGGCTCGTGAGATGAAAGAAATCGAACCCATATGGATAATGTTACTATTACAGAAACCAAAGGGGGTGAGGAAGGGCCGAAAGACCCAACTCATCCAAACAAAGGAGGGCCACGGAAACGTATTTCCGGTGCCCAACAAAGACGACGGCAGAGGGAGAGGCAGGCGGCTCTAGTGGCTACCGGCAACACCTCCACCGTACATCCAGGAGGTACAAGCTACCTAGCTGGTGGTCAGAAGCCTCAGGGCGATGGCCGCAAGCCAGGCGGCGCACCTTTAAGGATAAATAAAAACAAGAAGAGACAGAGGTCCGACGGATCCTCCCCGATGGTCAACCCCAAAAGGGCTGCGCGGGGACCGAAGGAGAGATCTGACTCTTCTAAACAGCCTCCCAGACCTGGTCAGGGGGACCAATACAGCCAGATGGTCGTTTCCCACTTACGGGTTGCGATCATCGACAAACAGGAGTGGGAGTCAAATTCCCTAGGCAGGATCTCATCCGCCCGGGTAGAGTTGCTGCATGCTAAACTCATGGAGTGTCTGGACGATGAATTGTCTAGGACTCCGGAGAATCCGCCTACCTTCCGGTCCTGGAATCACTCACAGGAGGTCCTTAAGATCACCTGTGACAACGACAGTTCTTTAGCCTGGCTAAAGAACACAATTTTGAAGCTGCCTCCATTGTGGGAGAAGGCAACATTGGACGTTGTCCCATTGGATCAGTTACCAAAGCTGACCAAGATGACTCTGTGGGTACCGGGTAAACCGGAGGAAACGGAGATCATCTTGAAACGCCTGGCGACACAAAATCCGTGGGCAAAGGTCAAAGAGTGGATGACCTTCCACACCGCCGCCAAGGATGACCCGAAAGGGAACATTCTTGTGTTTGGTGTCAGGGAGGCCGTCCAGAAAACTATCTCGGACCGACAAGGGAGGGTGAGCTACATGTTCACCTCCCTCAAGGTCAAGTTTCACCAAACCGCCGCCACCGTTCGCAGTGAGGTCGACGCTCCTTCCGCAGAGATGGAGCGGACGTCTGCTGCGACAACAAACGCGACGGCAACAACAGCGGCCTCTGGAACTGCTAGTTAAGGAACCCGGGCTGTCCTCTGACAACCTATGCTACCTTTTATTTCCTCGATCCAGTAATGGCGACCACAGTAAGTTTCATACAAACAAACCTTCAGCACTGCCGGGCAGCGGTTGCAACTTTGTGCCGTCACCTAGACAGTGTTCAAGGTACCATAGCTCTCATCCAGGAGCCCTGGTGCGTTAAGGGCAGGGTTTGTGGACTGAGCAAGTTAAGTGGCACCATATATGTAACACAAAATGTTCACAGGCCTAGGACATGTATCTACATTCCGAGGCAATTTCAGGCCAACCTAGTACCTCAGTTTTGCACCGGAGACTTGACGGCTGTACGGGTCAACTGCGACACTGGGGATGGCAAACAAAAAGATGTAATCATCGCATCAACCTACTTACCAATCGACTCGCCAAGTCCTCCTCCCTCAAAGGAAATGATGGACCTGGTCGAGTTCTGTGAGGCTGGTAACAAACACCTAATTATTGGATGTGACACGAATGCTCACCACACAAGCTGGGGGAGCACGGACAACAACAATCGAGGTAAGATACTACTAGAATACTTAGTTAGTACTAATTTAGAAATAGTCAATAGGGGGAACGAACCAACCTTCGTTACCTCCAGATGTCAAACGGTGATTGATATCACCTTGACATCCATGAATATTTCAAGTAAGATCGCGGATTGGCATATCGCTCCCGAAGCGTCTATGTCCGATCATCGATGGATAAGCTTTAAAATTAAATGCTGTGAAATAGTGAATAAACCCCACAGGGACCCCAGGAAGACAAACAGGGAGGCGTTTCTCGCACACCTGGACAAGGCTCTGGGAGACTCACATATACCACAGGAGATTACAACGGTCAGGCAGGTGGAACAGGGCGTCGTCTCTGTGAGATCATGCCTGATCGAATCCTATGAAAGATCATGTCCACTTTGAACCGGTACTGCTGGGGGCCGCGCGACGCCTTGGTGGAACGCGGAACTTGGCTGTCTTAGGACGAAGGGCAGAAAACTCTTTAACAGAGCGAAGAATTCCCGAGATGTCGCGGACTGGCAAGCTTACAACGAGCACCGGAAAGTATACAAACGGACAATTCGCAATAAACAAAGAGACGCATGGAGATCGTTCTGTGGTGGCATAGAACCCACCACCTCAGCCGCCCGACTGAAAAAGATCATCTCGAAAGACCCAAATTAGCAACCAAGTAGTCTAAAACGCGAGGACGGTAGTTTCACTACCGACTTGATAGAAACTGCTGGGGTGCTCTTAAAAACACATTTTCCAGAATGCACGGTAGCACCTGACCTTAAATGGTCCGAGTACTCTGCCCCGGTCCCAACGGGCGAGGACTGGGCTGTGGCTGCTCGTATGGTGTGTCCTGCAAAAGTAACTAGGGCTATAAAAACATTCCTTCCTTTCAAATCGCCCGGGATGGACGGTGTGTACCCGGCCCTACTTCATTGGGGGCTGGAAATTATACTTGAACACCTGGTGCGAATCTTTAGGGCCTGTATAGTCCTCAGATACATCCCCGAAGAGTGGAGGGAAGTTAAAGCGATATTTATACCGAAACCGGGAAAATCGGACTACTCCTCGGCTAAATCTTATAGGCCTATCAGTCTGACGTCCTTCCTACTAAAGACGTTAGAAAGATTGTGCGATAGAGAGATTAGGGATACGGCGCTGATAGAATACCCGCTCCATCCTAGTCAACACGCATACATCCCAGGCAGATCGACCGAGTCTGCCCTACATACAGTGGTCAGCAGAATCGAGAGGTCAATGGAGGTTAAAACATCCACCCTGGGAGTATTTATAGACATCGAAGGCGCGTTTGACCGACCAACCTTTGATAGTATAAGCGCTGCACTCCAGGAACACAATGTGGTCCCCATATTGCATGGGCTGATTAGACATATCCTGGAATGGAGAGCTATCCAAGTAAGTGTGGGAGACTGCACCATCAGGGGCGTCGCAAGCAGGGGCTGTCCACAGGGTGGAGTCTTGTCTCCTCTTATATGGGACATACTGGTTGACAACCTGCTGCGTCTACTCAACGGGTCGGGCTTATACACTATTGGCTACGCAGACGATATAGCAATTCTGCTTACTGGCAAACATGAAGGCGTACTCTGTAACCTAATGCAGAGCGCGCTAAACATAGTTGATAAATGGTGCACCGAACGCTCCCTAACTGTGAATGTCACGAAGACGGAGCTAGTTTTGTTCACGAAGAAACGGAAGCTGGGTAAAATGACCTTACCCAGACTTAAAGGAACCCAACTCAGTTTGACGAAAGAGGTCAAGTATCTGGGAATCATACTCGACAGCAAATTAAACTGGGGAAGACACTTAGAGGTTAAAGTAAATAAAGCATGCGCAGCTTTTTGGCAGTGTCGCAGGGCCGTGGGGCGATCTTGGGGGCTATCCCCCAGGATCCTCCTCTAGCTATATGTGGCAGTCATTAGGCCGATGCTATGCTATGGAGCACTTGTCTGGTGGACCAGAACCAGACAAAGAAATGAAATGACTCACATTAGTCACATTCAAAGGTTAATATGCCTTGCAGTGACGGGAGCCATGAAATCAACCCCAACTGCGGCGCTGAAAGCGGTCCTCTGCCTACCTCCCCTCGACTTGTACGCGGAGGAGGTGGCATTGGGGGCAGCTCTAAGACTGCGGGCTGGGGGTATATGGAATATGAGGGGCACTTTAAGTGGACACACACGCATCCTGGATGAGGCGTTCGCAAGAATACCTATCCTGGAGGCAAAGTCTGACCGCATCTCAGTGAAATACAACTTCACGAGGCACTATCGTATTGAATTAAATTGTTGTGAAGTAAACGAAGCAGACGTAAACATTTTTACAGATGGTTCTAAAAACAGTCACGGCGCTGGTTCGGGAATATTTTCCAAGGAGCCAGACCTGCAAGACATTATATCTCTAGGCCATTACTCGACTGTATTCCAAGCGGAACTAACAGGAGTAACCCATGGAGCTAAAAAGGCTACTGAATATAACATCAGCAGCAAACACATACGCATCATGACAGACAGCAGGGCGGTATTGATGGCTCTGAGAGGATCTAGGATCAACTCAGGGCTAGTCTGGGAATGCCACCTAGCTCTGGAAAGACTGGCGGAAAACAATGTCGTTCAACTCAGTTGGGTCAAAGGACATACAGGGAACCACGGCAATGAAGAGGCAGACAGGCTGGCACGATCGGGCTCCGACCGACATTTTGTTGGACCGGAGTCAGTACTTCCGTCAACCCTGACTACTCTAAATGCTCTGATAAAGGAAGATACCCTAAAAAGACACTCTTTGCGATGGGTAAATCACGACAGCTGTAGACAGGGAAGGGCCGCCATAAAAGCACCATCCCCAAAAACAGCCAAAATCTGCCTACGTCTAACTAGGGACAACCTTAGGAAACTCGTAGGGATATGGACTGGACATTGTCGATTGAACAAACACCTCTACACAATGGGAATCGTAACTGATCCCACTTGTCGGGGGTGTCTAGAAGAGGATGAAACTGCGCAACATGTACTATGCTACTGCCCCGCACTTGCATCGACCCGAGGATCCATACTGGGGGACTTCTGACCGAGTATGGCCAGCATAAGCAACACCTCACCCGGCACGATTCTTGAGCTAATCAACTCTGATGGTTGGCTCGATGAATAGTCGGGGAGCAGGGAGTTGCTCCGGAGGGGTGGCACAATGGGCCCAGACAAGTGGCCTAAGTGGTAGCATGACGCAAGTCATACACCCTCCACAACCTAATCCAGAAATCCAGAATACATAAGTCAGTAAATAAAAGTTACAATTTTAATTAAAGGTGAAATAAGAGTTACAGGTAATGAGAAAAATGAAGTTGTTAGGTTTAAATGCAGCTCATGATGCCTACTTTTTAAAGCGTGTACCACGTTAGTTTAGCATATTGTTGTATAAAACGTGTAATTTAAAAGGCTTCTCCTGAAAAACAATGAATTTTTAGTAGGGACAGTCTTCTGCCAAACCAACGATATGTACTTACAATTTTCAACAAGCTCTTACGTTAATAAATTATTTTGTGCTCCTTCCATCGTTTTATAATTTCATTTCCTTCATAACAATGACTGATTTTACACTCAGAATATTTGACATATTTGACGTTATTACAGTCACAAGTACTATTATAACCTATAACAAACGCCATAATGTCGAGCTACTTGAAAGATGCGCAGTACATTACTGCGCACATGGCGAGTGACGATTAAGAGTGGGGAGCTTTTCGCCGTATATAGGCCTTCCCTTTCCAAGTGAGTGCACTCTCCTGTATCTAGTCTTCTTGTTCTGTACAATAAATGTCCTTATCTTTTTTTGATAATTATTTAAAATAAGCGAGTTATTTTGAAAAAAAGTTTACAAAGTTTAGTATAGGTAGTCTAAAAATATAATTTTGAAAATTTTCAATATTTCCGTAAAAGTTTTTTTCAACTTGCTTAAATTTAAAATTATGATTGTTTGGTTTTAATAAATTACAATTATTCCGTTTCGTGGCTACTTGATGATTTTAAAGAATTGCAATTTTTTTTCAAAATAACTAGCTTATTTGAAATAATTATCAAAAAATGATAAGGACATTTTTTGTACAGAATTTGATTTATCATCGATTTTGCATTTAAAAAATGTTATTTTTGTGAATATGTATCTGGAAAAACGAAAACTCAGATGGTCAATTGTTTTCCTGTTTTCACCATTGTAATCAGTGGAAAAAATGCTACTAGTTTGCTAATTTAACCGACTTTGTAGCTCCAATTATAACAAAGTTAGCAATAGTGAGCCACTTTGCGCGAACACCCTGTATACAATATATTCGATAAATATTGTACATAATAATAAGTTACAAATTTATTTAGGAACAAATATTTGAAAATAAACGCATAAAAAGGCGTTAGATTTTAGCGCAAT
The DNA here is from genome assembly GCA_963942485.1 of Pediacus dermestoides. Lineage (NCBI taxonomy): Eukaryota > Metazoa > Arthropoda > Insecta > Coleoptera > Cucujidae > Pediacus > Pediacus dermestoides. The sequence goes on along the minus strand of CAWWDI010000055.1, from coordinate 317,563 downwards.
GCGACAAGCGCGAACGCCTCGTTTAAGTTCCCGTGAACCTTTCACTTACTGTAGCGCAAAAAGTATTGACACAGGAAGAAAATTGTTTAAACAAAAACTATAGGGAGTTTTACGCTTAACAACTTTCGTTTGAACTATTTTTATTTAATATGGACGATTACCGAAATAAAAAAATAAAATACTTTTAAATCCCACTTGTTAGATGTTTAAACTACCTTAATTTGTTTACTGATGATAATTTATATACGGTTATATTACATCATTTTGTGGGGATTTTTATTCTCTACAAAAAAGGTATTGACTTTTTTTTTGCTAATATCAAATATAAGCCCGAAAAATACAAGAAATTAAATCAACCCTAAAAATCAAGATGGCGGAAAATCCGCAAGGAGTTGGAGGTCGCACACTTGGGAAATTACTTAACTTCAGGTCCCCTAACAACCCCTAAAACTTGATCCTGTTCCGGACGATTCCGACCTTTCACGTATGATTTTCGAATAATTTTACTGTACTAGGCGAGAAACTCACATGGGTGAGTTGAAACCTCATATGTGTGAAAAATTGCTTCTTAATTACTTCTTATGTAATAAACTAATAAAAGAGGTTGTAAACTACACATGCGCATGCATCAGGCGAGTTTTCTCAGGAGTAGCTAATAGCAGCAAAGTATTCCGTGTACTCTTCTTATCCAGAACAAATACCACTTCTAGCACAAGCCGCCGTGGCGCAGTGGGTAGAGAATCTGCCTAGTAATCCGCACGGTGCTGGTTCGATTCCGTAGATTTCCCTTCTTTTTTTATTTTAATTAAATGCTTTATTTATTCGGAGCGATTATAAGTCACGGACCAGGTTAGGTTGTTGTTTTGTATAGGTTTTTTTTTTCCTTTACATACTAGCATAAATCGGTACCATAAGATGATGCCGGAATAACCCTTGCCCTTACACGTCACCTTGAATTTGATGGAATACTTTGCTGCGATTAGCCTCTCGTTACGAGAGCTAACAAAAGCCCCGGAAAATATGCGAACTACTTTTAATATTTCTAGGCGGGAAAAGTTCCAACCAATTGAAGACCATATGTAGTACTCCGTACACTCGTTTCAAAAAGTCAAAACTGTCAGAATTTACACTCAAATATTTATTAAATTAGCTAAATAAGTAATTTGCGTTTTGTGGTTGGTTTTTTGGTTCTATTGCTGTTGTTGTTACTTGTTCCTGTTTGCGTTATTTTGTTTGTGTCCACATACGAGCATTTTCGGTTCTGGTAAGTTATTTTAAACCATTGAAAACTAAACAAATGTTCACATTATGCTTACTTTTGAAGAGAGGGTCGGTGAAAATGAGCGGTAAATGCAAAACACGAACCATTATTCTTTCCGAAGCAAGGAATGTTATCGACTTTTTTGATACACAAAAACAAGCAGGTGAATGGAATGGACACACCCGTTACAAAAAGATCCTGAAATAACTGCGACGGCTACAGGAAAATATTTAAATAGAATAAGCATTGCTTCATTACTATACGTTGTTTTAATCCTCTAGGCAAAAATGCTTGACAGTTGTCATTTCATTTCACTGTCATTCAAATTTACCGGCACATCATTTTACTTTTGAATGTACCAGTAAAACGACGGCAGCTCTGTACACGCCCATTTTTGATTTTGATAGCCTGGTCCGACTATACTTTCTTTACGAAGTATAAGGAAGTATTGTAATCGTGATTTTTTTCGACTCCGAGATTTTGATGGATTTACACGTTTTGAGGGGCCCTGAATCCATTTTGACCATTTTCGCCATGATGTCTGTGTGTCTGTCTGTCTGTATCCACGATAACTCCAAAACGAGTTATCGGATTTGATTCAAATTTCATATTTAAGAGTTTGAACAAAATTGTGGGTGCCACATTAAATCTTTTTCGTCTAGCGCCAACACAAGTGGTACTTACCTGAAGACATTTTTAGGTTTTTTAGGAATATCTTGAAAAATAAACAATTTACGACATTTTTTTATTCTTAGACATTGATTTAGAATTAAATTTTGAACAAATTATGTGTGAACTTTTCTTTGAAATTCCGTCAAAATTTTTTTAATTTGGTATTTATTCATATAGTAGCGCCATCTATCTCTCAGGTACAAAAGTACATGTTTAAATTACAGAAATCTATACCGTTGAGGAAATCGATTGTAGCAGTATTATTTGAAAAGATCGACGGCTACGGGAGCATTGTGGTGGCGAAACTACCATTGGTTGTTACGCGGTTGTTAATTTGTGTTTTTTGTGTCATATTGTAATATGTACAGTTAATTTCACAGAAATTAGGTTATTTTTTATCATGAGTCGTTCAGTAAGTTTTGGCATTTTGATTTTTGGCGACGGATGCAAATAAGTACTTAATTTGTCAATTTGACAGTAAACGTCAATCAAATAAAGGCATTGTAACACAGGGAATCAGGGAAATATTAGGTGTAGTTTAACTTAATTTCTTTAGGAAAAGTAATTGAGGTATTATCCGTATAAGAAAGTCATGTGCTGGACACATCAGATATTTTATTTTACTGGTTTCTATGGTACCGAAAATAATAATAATGAATAAATAAATGTAATTTCATACCGGGAGATTTTTTTAAGTGAGTAATAGGTCAAAAATCTAAAATAAAACACATTTTTGTCGTAAAATTAGGTTATAATGAGTGGGACAAGGACAGATTTATGCGTATTGCAATAAGTGCGACAGAGACTATTTGAAAATTGCTGGAAACCTTCAAAATGTTTACAAGAAATTTAACTTAATTTCTTTAGGAAAAGTAATTATTGTGATACTATCCGTAAGTATAAGAAAGTCATGTGTTGGGCACATCAGATATTTTCAATAATATTTAATTGTGTTACAATATATCAATATTACACAAAAACACCCCACCACGATGCTGCCATTGCCGTCGATTTTTTCAATAATAATTATAGGTACAGTTAATTTCACAGAAATCGACTACACCTAATATTTCCCTGATTCCCTGTGTTACAATGCCTTTGTTTGATTGACGTTTATTACTGTCAAATTGACAAATTAAGAACTTATTTGCATCCGTCGCCAAAAATCAAAATGCCAAAACTTACTGAACGACTCATGATAAAAAATAAAATAATTTCTGTGAAATTAACTGTACATATTACAATATGACACAAAAAACACAAATCAACGACCGCGTAACAACCGGTGGTAGTTTCGCCACCACAATGCTGCCCTAGCCGTCGATCTTTTCAAATAATACTGCTACAATCGATTTCCTTAACGGTATAGATTTCTGTAATTTATATAATGTACTTTTGGAAATGAGAGATAGATGGCGCTACTATATGAAAAAAATTTAAAAAATTTTGACGGAATTTCAAAAAAAAGTTCAAACAAAATTTGTTCAAAATTTAATTCTAAATCAATCTCTAAGAATAAAAAAATGTCGTTAATTGTTTATATTTCAAGATATTCCTAAAAAACCTAAAAATGTCTTCAGGTAAGTACCACTTGTGTTCGCGCTAGACGAAAAAGATTTAATGTGGCACCCAGAATTTTGTTCAAACTCTTAAATTTGAATCAAATCCGGTAATTCGTTTTTGAGTTATCGTGGATACAGACAGACACACACACACGCGCACGCAGACAGACAGACATCATGGCGAAAATGGTCAAAATGAATTCAGGGGCCCTCAAAACGTGTAAATCCATCAAAATCTCGAAGTCGAAAAAAATCACGATTACTATACTTCCTTATACTTCATATAAGAAAGTAAAAACGGAGCAAGACAGAAAAATATCGTGGGGCGAAGCCCGCGGGGGACAGCTAGTAATAAATAAATGTGATTTTATATTAATAACGTGTTGAATGTCGACAGCATGTGATTATTGGCTACCCCAGTATTTTCCAAAGATTAAAACTGTATCATCGCAATGTATAAGAAAGTCATGTGTTGGGCACATAAGATATTTACTTTCTTATACAAAGTATAAGGAAGTATTGTAATCGTGATTTTTTTCGACTTCGAGATTTTGATGGGTTTACACGTTTTGAGGGCCCCTGAATCCATTTTGACCATTTTCGCCATGATGTCTGTCTGTATGTCTGTCTGTCTGTATCCACCATAACTCAAAAACGAGTTATCGGATTTGATTCAAATTTTATATTTAAGAGTTTGAACAAAAGTGTGGGTGCCACATTCAATGTTTTTTATCTAGCACCAAAACAAGTGACAGTTACCTGGAGACATTTTTAGGTTTTTTAGGAATATCTTGAAAAATAAACAATTTACGACAATTTTTTATTCTTAGAGATTGATTTAGAATTAAATTTTGAACAAATTTTGTTTGAACTTTTTTTTGAAATTCCGTCAAAAATTTTTAATTATTAACATATAGTAGCGCCATCTATCACTTAGGTACAAAAGTACTTTATATAAATTACAGAAATCTATACCGTTCAGGAAATCGATTATAGCAATATTATTATTTGAAAAGATCGACGGCTACGGCAGCATTGTGGTGGCGAAACCACCACCGGTTGTTACGTGGTCGTTGATTTGTGTTTTTTGTGTCATATTGTAATATGTACAGTTAATAGGAGTAGCTGATAGCAGCAAAGAATTTCGTGTACTCTTCTTATCCAGAACAAATACCACTTCTAGCACGAGCCGCCGTGGCACAGTGGGTACAGAATCTGAATAGTGATCCACACGGTGCTGGTTCGATTCCATAGATTTCCATTCTTTTTTTTTTATTTCAATTAAATGCTTTATTTATTCGGAGCGATTATAAGTCACGGACCAGGTTAGGTTGTTTTATATAGTTTTTTTTTCCTTTAAATAATAGCATAAATCGGTACCATAAGATGATGCCGGAATAACCCTTGCCCTTACACGTGACCTTGAATTTGATGGAATACTTTGCTGCGATTAGCCTCTCGTCAGTTGATTTCACAGAAATTTGGTTATTTTTTATCATGAGTCGTTCAGTAAATTTTGGCATTTTGATTTTTGGCGACGAATGCAAATAAGTACTTAATTTGTCAATTTGACAGTAAACGTCAATCAAACAAAGGCATTGTAACACAGGGAATCAGGGAAATATTAGGTGTAGTCGATTTCTGTGAAATTAACTGTACCTATAATTATTATTGTAAAAATCGACGGCAATGGCAGCATCGTGGTGGCGTGTTTTATGTGTAATATTGATATATTGTAATACAATTAAATATTATTGTAAAAACGGAGCAAGACAGAAAACTATCGTGGGGCGAAACCCGCGGGGGACAGCTAGTAATAAATAAATGTGATTTTATATTAATAACGTGTTGAATGTCGACAGCATGTGATTATTGGCTACCCCTTCAGTATTTTCCAAAGATTAAAACTGTATCATGGCAATGTATAAGAAAGTCATGTGTTGGGCACATCAGATATTTTCATTGGTTTACAAGTATGGAATAATGGAATTTGTATGGAATAATGAGATTCATTATATTGCAAAACTACAAATATAATACATATATTATATATTAGTCGTAGATAAAAATAATTAATTAAATATCTAAGTACCTATACTTTTGTTAATGTTCTTACTTGATATTAAAAAATATTCCCATAATGTAACTACTTGTATTAGATATAAATTGTAGTCCTACATGACAGGTACTTTATTTTAAAATGACCTACTTCTCTTTGGTGTTATAAAACATTTAGGAAAAAAAGTTTTTACAGTGCATTTGTCAAACACAGGAAAATGACCTGGCATGAATCAATGGTTGATGTGTTTAAGAAATTCCGGTATAGCCCCTGAAACTTATGCAATTGTGTTGAGAAAATTTGCAAAACATGCTCCAGAAAATAACGTTCTGTGTCGTAACCATTAGTTGAAATTTAAAAGTAAATTTGTATTCGGGTAGAACAATATTGAAGGTACGGCGCTATTTAAAAATTTTTTGAGAAAAAAAAAATAGGTATGCATAAAGTTACCGTGACTATTTAATTCATCTGTCATTTAATGTTCATAAACGAATGAAAAAACTTAATTTTAGTCTTTCCATGGTTACAAAAAAATTGCAGCGGTAATTGTACTAGTACAAATTAGATCGATAATTGTACTAGTCCTTTTGGTGATAATTTTAAACAAATAATTGTGTGTGACGTTTTCTGACACTTATGACACTTACCGAATATTATTAGTTGTTCTTACAGTAACAATCATGAATGGCTCGGTTGATAAATTATTTAATTTGCATAAGACGGGTTTGAGGTATTTGATACATTAAATAGTCCTCCAAATACGACTCGTAGTCAATGTTATGCAGATCATTTTTGTGGTGGTTTCACTCATGTCAACTGCGCTTTCGAATTCGACTCGTGCAAGCACTCGACAAATTCATATGCCAGCGCAGTTGACATTCGTAAAACCACGACAAAAATAATCGGCATAACATTGACTACTTGTCGTATTATAACTGAAAGTACCCTATATTTGATCGATTTTTTTAAATACAAAAACAATATAATAAAAAGTTATCTCTAGAGCGCCCAAGTATGATCCTTTCTGCAATCAGTGCAATTTGTTTCATCCCATTATAGTCATTATTAAGCTTGTTATGAGTATTTTACGAACAGACTGTAAACAGGCACCTACAGTGGGTCCTTAACCGAAGTCACTCAAGCTGACACCAATGGAATGAAGCGAGTAAACAGCGTTAACAATCTAGCTATACCAGGTAATCACATCAATATCCTCTACACTATTTTAATTGATTGACTTTGACCATATGTAGGCTCCCAATTCGTTGCCAGCATCTCAAGAAGTTTACCACCGTCTCCACAACGAACCCCCAGCCGAAAACAGTCTTTAGTTGTTATTAATCCGTTTACATGCAATGTGTCCAGGTGTTCTGGAGGAATTGCAGAAGAAGCCGGATGAAGCTGGTGATAATGTGAATAAATTATTGGAGCAAATTATGCAGTGTCCACCAGATGAGGCCCTGATGGATGCAGCGAAGGAGTCCGGTCAACAACTGTATGTTTCTATGCCGCATGAGGAGAAAGTTGAGAAAATTAAATTAATGGTAAGTTGGTGGAAAATCATTACGATTCTTTTTAATACTTTTTCTCGAAAGAAATTATACAATGCTATATTTTTGTAATTACTTTTTAGATGGCCGAGTTAAAGAAAACCCTCGACACAGTTACAATGGAACACATGGAACTTTCCAAACAAATGGGCACTGAAGAATCCGAAGTAGAGAAAGCGAAACTGGCATTTTTAATGGGCCAAGTCGACGCCAAAGTTCACGGCCTGTCTGTGTTAATGCTCCACTACTGTTCCAGCTTGCAACATACACAGGAGAAAATAGTAGAATTTACAATGGCACGTTTTATATAAAATGATTTTATTTCTGATTTTTTAAATGTTTTTTATGATTATGTACTTATCATAGTTACATTTTATGAATTTTTACGCCATGTGCGGCGATATAATTTCACATATTTTTTGGGATTTTTGGCTAGGTACATTCGATCTAGATTCCTAAATTATATTTTTTCAAACTAAAGCATAGTTTACACGAGCAAGTAAACTATCGCAAGTTAATGTCTGAGAGCAACTTCCAAATAATTTGCGTAGTGTAAACACTGCCCGAGAGTTCTCTCAGCAAGTCGCAAAACTTGAGGCAAGTGCTTGCGGCAATAATCACTTGCACGTCTAAACAAATTGGGAGAGCGCTCTAGCAAGTTACAATTTTTTTCGATTTTACTGAAAGTTGTGTGCAAGTTGCAGCGACACGCTCGAAAATTTATACATTTTTATCAATTAACAACTTATATTCATTAATATAGCTATTTATGTATCAAGTATTTCAAGAGTTTTTGGGGACGAATCGTGAGAAGTCCCCAAAAACTATTTGCGTACGTGTTGCATACAAGGTTTTTTTGCATGCGGTCTGCAAACCCCCAAATTAATTTAAAAATTTGTTTAAATATGTACATACAGACTCGTACATAATACTAGCCCAGTCAAATTAGATCAAAAATTACCTAATATTTACAAAGTTGACATGATGGCCACATTTTTGAGAGCAAGTCGAGGGTCATTGATAAAACTCTGAACCGCAAGAATCCAACAAATTTTGCTTGTGTGTCACGTGATAAGGATGATTTTTTATATCTTGGTCTCTACTGGTTGGATTTTAATGTAGTTTTTTTAATTTATTTGGGTCTTCACTTATTAATTCTTTTAATAACATCGAAGCTCCAAGAGTAGGCCTTCTGGCTATCCATTCTTTCACCCATATCCTTTTTCTATCCTCTCTTCGATGTTTTTGAGCAATGAGAACAGCAACGGCTGCAGCTGTCTTTCTACGGCGTGCATGACATTTCACACTTGAATACACTGTGTCCCAAATTGGTGGCTCCACTATAGGTAACTTCGGTATTATTGGAGATACAAAGACGGTTAAATTAGAAAAGTTTTAAAGAATTTTATGACCATTTCAGATTAGCCAACAGATTTTGAATATCTCTTTTAGTTTTTGAGATATTCGGGAAAAACGAAAATGTTGCATTTTCTTTAAAGGTCAATATTTTTTTTATTATCCATTTTGTGCTGTTAAGACTTTGACATTCTTCATGCACTTTTTTAAGATACTTCTAATGGTGTTGACAGTTTTTTCCCAACTCTTTTGTTTTTTGAGATACGATTACTAACTTTTGTTTTTCTTATGGACGGCAATTGTTTTTTTGGCATTGAAAAGTAGCATTTTTTATTACCTTTCCAACGATGTATCACAACATGACGAAAAATTCCTATTTTCACAAGAAAAATCAGAAAATTGTATTTTTCAATAAAAAAAAACAAAAGGTTTCTACAATGAATAAAAATCAATCCCTCTATCGCTGCATGAACATGATGAGCGTATTTGTATGCTCGTGATTTACATACGGGCAAATTGAAATGTTAACACTGCAGCTGAACGACAACAACTCCACGACACTTATTTCAGAAAACTTGCCACGAATTTGATTAATTTTGGACCATTTGAACAAAAGAGGGACAAGCGTTATGATATAAATAATGAAGAGAGATATCATACACTCATCATACAGCGATAGATAGATTGATTTTTAATCATTGCTGGTATTTCTTTGGTTTTTTTTTATTAAAAAATACAATTTTTCGATTTATCTTGTGAAAATTGGAATTTTTCGTCATGTTGTGATACATCGTCGAAAAGGTAATAAAAAATGCTATTTGACAGTGCCAAAAAAACCATTGACGTCCATAAGAAAAACAAAAGTTAGTAACCGTATCTCAAAAAACAAAAGAGTTGGAAAAAAATTGAGAACACCGTTAGAAGTATCTTAAAAAATCTGATGTGCCCAACACATGACTTTCTTATACTTACGGATAGTATCACAATAATTACTTTTCCTAAATAAATTAAGTTAAATTTCTTGTAAAAATTTTGAAGGTTTCCAGCAATTTTCAAATAGTCTCTGTCGCACTTATAGTAATACGCATAAATCTGTCCTTGTCCCACTCATTATAACCGAATTTTACGACGAAAATGTGTTTTATTTTAGATTTTTGACCTATTACTCACTTAAAAATATCTGATGTGCCCAACACATGACTTTCTTATACGGATAGTATCACAATAATTACTTTTCCTAAAGAAATTAAGTTAAATTTCTTGTAAACATTTTGGTTTCCAGCAATTTTCAAATAGTCTCTGTCGCACTTAATGCAATACGCATAAATCTGTCCTTGTCCCACTCATTATAATCGAATTTTACGACAAAAATGTGTTTTATTTTAGATTTTTGACCTATTACTCACTTAAAAAAATCTCCCGGTATGAAATTACATTTATTTATTCATTATTATTGTTTTCGGTACCATAGAAACCAGTAAAATAAAAAAAAACTAATGGTCCGTCCTTCTGGGATTCGAACCCGGGACCTTCCGTTTGGCAGCCATATAATGAGACACATGGTCTACCTCGACCGCTGGTTTCAACTATCAACGCGCGCTATGAGAAATATAAAGTGTTTTAAAAATATCTAGTTTTTTTGAAATTTTTTGGACGGAATTTCAAAAAACAGTTCAAACAAAATTTGTTCAAAATTCAATTCTAAATCAATGTTAAAGAATAAAAAAATCTCATAAATTGTTTATTTTTCAAGATATTCCTAAAAAACCTAAAAATGTCTTCAGGTAACTGTCACTTGTTTTGGTGCTAGATGAAAAACATTGAATGTGGCACCCACAAATTTGTTCAAACTCTTAAATATGAAATTTGAATCAAATCCGATAAGTCGTTTTTGAGTTATGGTGGATACAGACAGACACACACACACACACACACACACAGATAGACATCATGGCGAAAACGGTCAAAATGGATTCAGGGGCCCTCAAAACGTGTAAATCCATCAAAATCTCGAAGTCGAAAAAAATCACGATTACTATACTTCCTTATACTACGTATAAGAAAGTAAAAATCTCCCGGTATAAAATTACATTTATTTATTCATTATTATTGTTTTCGGTGCCATAGAAACCAGTAAAATAAAAAAAAACTAATGGTCCGTTCCTTCTGGGATTCGAACCCGAGACCTTCCGTTTGGCAGCCATATAATGAAACACATGGTCTACCTCGACCATCGAATTCAACTATCAACGCGCGCTATGAGAAATATAAAGTGTTTTAAGAATATCTAGTTTTTTTGAAATTTTTTTGACGGAATTTCAAAAAAAAGTTCAAACTAAAATTGTTCAAAATTCAATTCTAAATCAATGTTAAAGAATAAAAAAATCTCATAAATTGTTTATTTTTGAAGATATTCCTAAAAAACTTGAAAATGTGTTCAGGTAACTGTCACTTGTTTTGGTGCTAGATGAAAAACATTGAATGTGGCACCCACAAATTTGTTCAAACTCTTAAATATGAAATTTGAATCAAATCCGAGAAGTCGTTTTTGAGTTATGGTGGATACAGACAGACAGACACACAGACACACAGACAGACAGACAGACATCATGGCGAAAATGGTCAAAATGGATTCAGGGGCCCTCAAAACGTGTAAATCCATCAAAATCTCGAAGTCGAAAAAAATCACGATTACAATACTTCCTTATACTACGTATAAGAAAGTAAAAAGTGCATGAAGAATGTCAAAGTCTTAACAGCACAAAATGGATAATAAAAAAAATATTGAGCATTAAAGAAAATGCAACATTTTGGTTTTTCCCGAATATCTCAGAAACTAAAAAAAAAATTCAAGATCTGTTAGCTAATCTGAAATGGTCTTGAAATTCTTAAAAACTTTTCTAATTTAACCGTCTTTGTATCTCCAATAATAAAGAAGTTACCCATAGTGGAGCCACCAATTTGGGACAGTGTATACTCTACCGTGTAAACGCGCATGCAATCACTTGCTGCAAGTTATGTCTAGAGAGCACTTGCTGAGAGAAATTGCTTTGACAACTTGCTTATATGTAAACACTAGCGCAAGTTACTCTCACAAGTGCTGTCGCAAGTTACTATCCCGTGTAAACTACGCTTAACAAATCTGAAAAATTGTTGCAATTTTAAAAAGAATTTTAAAATTATTTACTAATATGGAAATAAAATAACACCGATACATATTTTATCATCCAATGTTAAACTTTAATAAAATGATGATTTTAACAAAATTAGACCAGTAATTTCAAATTTCTTTATACATTATGTTTTTTAAAAGCCTAACTTTTTACCTGAACGAAGTATAGGGAAATATAAGAATCGTAATCTATTTAGTTTAAAATTTGAATGGTTTAATTTGACAATTTATCTACAAAGATATTTTTCGGAGAAAGTTATATTTTAGTCGATTTCTAAACATCTGTTCAAATTGAGAAGTTTTTTAGGTAATTTTCTCATCTCTACTACTAGCAATATGAAAATAATCGATTTGGAAACATTGTTGTCTCTATAAAACTCTTTTTCAATACATTTTAAGTACCTGAAAGCCAAAAATTTCCCAAAGTCGTTTTTATTTCGAAGCAAATGTTCACTTACAACTGTATTATTTATAAATTTGTATTACATTTGGCATTTCCAGTAATTAAAATGCACCGTTTTAGAATTGCCATGCACCAAGTTAATATAACAGTAGGTATTAAAGAATGAAGTAGGACTTAACCGTGTGTCACACAGAATTTCGATGAACTTTTAATATCACTTTTTTTTCTGTGAAATTTGAAACATGTTCGATCCCCTCTAAAAGACAAAGTATTGCGTCCTATTGTGAATCTCGTGACTGAACGTAGGTACTAATAGATTACCAACGATTAAAATACAAATTCTTCAGGGGCCAAGCCAAATTGGTTTCTTTTTCTTCTTGTGCCAATCAAATTGTTAGGTTCATTGATTATTTCTGTGTGCTTTTATAGCTAATTATTGTGCATTAATTATTCCATATTCTAGTCAATTACGTAATTATGCGTAGAGTATACCGTTAATTACAGACTGTAGATGTAGCAGATTAATTAATTTGTTAAACTTTACTCGTAGTGAAATTAAATATCTAAGATGTGATAATTAGTGATTACTGTTATACAATTATTTTTATTAGCTAAAAACTATTATTTTTTAATTTGTATTATTTCTTTAAGTTAAATAAAATTCATTTATACTTATACATCTACTCCTAATATTTATTGTACATTGTTTCATTATTCTAAATATTTTTATCCAGCAAGTGGATTTACATGTATAGTTACACTATTTATTCTAATATCATTTAAAGGTTTAAAATTTTTCGGATTTACTGGTAGTTTTTCCAATTCATCTAAAGCTTCCAAACCATCAATCACCCTGAATAACAAGACAAAATTAAAATCACCAATTATGATCAGAGTGCAAAAACTTACTTTCCAAATAACGTATATTTCAAATCCAAATGGGGCTGCGCAGCATAACTTATAAAAAACTGACTTCCGTTGGTGTTTGGTCCATTATTTGCCATAGACACCATTCCTCTTGCAGTATGCTATAAAAACAAAATAAGGATTAGTGCTTTACTAGATATTCTATGATTAGTGCCTTAGGAAAAACAAACTGGGCACTCGTTTCATTTTAAACTATAATAGTACAGTAAAATTATTCGAAAATCATACGTTAAAGGTCGGAATCGTCCGGAACAGGACAAATTTTAGGGGTTGTTAGGGGATCTAAAGTTAAGTAATTTAATAAGTTTGCGACTTCCAACTCCTTGCGGATTTTCCGCCATCTTGATTTTTAGGGTTGATTTGGTTTTTTGTATTTTTCGGGCTTATATTTGATATTAGCAAAAAAAGTGTCGATACCTTTTTTGTAGAGAATAAAAATCCCCACAAAACGAAGTAATATAATAGTATACAAATTCTCATCATTAAACAAATTATGGTAGTTTAAAAATCCAACAAGTGGGATTTAAAAGTTTTTATTTTGTTCAAACAAAAGTTGTAAAGCGTAAAACTCCCTATAGTTTTTGTTTTAACAATTTTCTTCCTGTGTCTATAGTTTTTGCGCTACAGTAAGTGAAAGGTTCACGGGAACTGAAACGAGGCGTTCGCGCTTTCCACATCGCGCTAGAATCTAACGCCTTTTTAGGCGTTTATTTTCAAATTTTCAAATTTATCGAATACTTTGTATACTTTGTGTTCGCGCGAAGTGGCTTCAAATTGCTAACTTTGTTATTATTGGAGCTACAAAGTCGGTTAAATTAGCAAACTAGTAGCATTTTTTCCACTGATTACAATGGTGAAAACAGGAAAACAATTGACCATCTGGGTTTTCGTTTTTCGAGATACATATTCACAAAAATAACATTTTTTAAATGGAACAACCTGCATATTTTTGCAAAAATCGATGATAATTCAAATTTGGTACAAAAAATGTCCTTATCTTTTTTTGATAATTATTTAAAATAAGCTAGATATTTTAAATTTTGGGAGCAAGTTGAAAAAAACTTTTACGGAAATATAGAAATTTTTCAAAATATTATATTTTATGACTATACTTGATATTAAAACAATACAAAAAAAAATGTTATTTTTGTGAATATCTCGAATACCAGATGGTCAATTGTTATTTCTGTTTTCACCATTGTAATCAGCGGAAAAAAATCTGAAATATTTATTTACAATCTAATCCTATATGGATTAATAAGTATTTGAAAATAAACACCTAAAAAGGCGTTAGATTTTAGCGCGAACGCCTCGTTTCAGTTCCCGTGAACCTTTCACTTACTGTTTTTTTTTATTTATTAAATTAATATTACAATCTGATCTAAATAGATCAATCAGCAATTTACATTTGGCTTAAAATATCATTTGGGAAACTAAGCTCTTACTCAACAGTATCCTTAGGGTTCTATCAAATTATGTACACTAACTAACGTATATACAAACACGCACATTATTCTGCTTTTGACACTCTCACTGCACCAACTCAAAAGGCTTGATCCTCTTGAGTCTTCTCACTATTCTTGCATTGTCTAGGAGCTGGATCGCCTCAACATTGGTATGCTGATGAAGTCGTAGTTCGTGACTAGTAGCAAACTTGGCTCTGGCTTGTTCAACAGTATCCATTTCCAGGTCCTGGTGAAGGTTACTGTTTCGGATGTACCAAAGCGCATCCACGATGTTCCTCAGTACTTTGTTTTGAAACCTTTGTATAATTTGTAAATTGCTCTGGTTTGCACAACCCCATAGCTGAATACCATAAGACCAAACAGGTTTAAGTATCTGTTTATACAACATAAGCTTATTATGCAGAGACAACGTGGAGTTTCTTCCTATCATCCAATACATCTTTCTATATTTAATTCCAAGTTCTTCTCTTTTTTTCTTAATATGGGCTTTCCAGCGCAGCTTGGCGTCAAGGGTAATACCTAAGTATTTTGCTGTAATTTCACTTACTGTAGCGCAAAAAGTATTGATACAGGAAGAAAATTGCTTAAACAAAAACTATAGGGAGTTTTATGCTCTACAACTTTTGTTTGAACTCTTTTAATTTAATATAGACTTGTTGGATTTTTAAACTACCATAATTTGTTTACTGATGAGAATTTGTATACGATTATATTACATCATTTTGTGGGGATTTTTATTCTCTACAAAAAAGGTATCGACACTTTTTTTGCTAATATCAAGTATAAGCCCGAAAAATACAAAAAACCAAATCAATCCTAAAAATCAAGATGGCGGAAAATCCGCAAGGAGTTGGAGGTCGCAAACTTGGGAAGTTAGTTAACTTCAGGTCCCCTAACAACCCCTAAAATTTGATACTGTTCCGAACGATTCCGATCTCAAAAGATAATTTTACTCTACTATAATTAAATTCTTTATAATTACCTTTATTTGTTCCTTAAATTCGTCCTCAAATTTTCTCCCCCAAATCGAGTTGCCACCTTTACCAGTCCCTGTTGGGTCGCCAGTCTGCACTATAAATCCTTTTATATTCCTGTGAAACAGCGATCCATTATAATAATCACTGGCACAAAGACCTAGGAAATTTTCGCAGGCTTTAGGGTAGTTTTCGCAAAAAAGCTCCAATTTTATGTTGCCTACGTCCGTGTGAAGTGTTACTGACTGAAAGGAAGAATATTTGTAATATAAAATAAATATTTTGCATTATTTACACACCATTTTAGAGGAATATATTAGAACAATATACGACGTACAACATCAACCAAATGATATAATATTTTTGAGATTAGGTACGTTTATTTTACGTTTCGTAGGATAGATGCTCTGAACTTTAGTATAGTTGTCTATGCACTGAATTAAGAACTACATCAAAGATGGAAACCTATTTGCCGTTTCTAACTCTGTGCCGAATTGAATGTGCGCAAGCGTAACCCATATCGGAGACTGCGTATTAAGACTTTTCGACCCTGCCAACTTTAATTTCTCATAATTATTTATTATGTTTCATGACCTGAAGGTGGGTTTCATGTGTTTGCAATAATAAATGTATCTAATTTTTTGTATTTTTATTCTCTCTAGCTAAATGTATTTTCCCCATCACCGGAAATTTAATACTGTTCTGAAGTTGTTAGAGTTTTTAATCAATTGTAAGTTGGTATCATTGAATCTCTTGGTGAGAGGAGGAAGACGAGGACTGTCTGATAAGAAGCAGGAACATATATAATAAGGACCAGAAAGTTCCTGTGTATATCACCAGAAACGAATTTTTATCAGCTTTGAACACGGTATGCTGTGAAGTCAAGTGTTTTGCGCATGTGCCACTATGGGTAAGGGTTGTCGTAAAGGATGTAAAAATTTTCGCGCAGGTCTCACGGATATGTATTACTGGATAAACACAAGACCCGACCTGGGCCCGTATTCTGGAAATAGGCGAGAAACTCCCTGGGAGTTTTTAGGCAATCCCAAGATTCCCAAGTCTTTCATGTAGGTATCAAAAATTGCCCGAATAGTGTGAGAATTTTTCTCTCCTGCTTTGGGGCAGACCATATACATATAATAAATATACTGGCTATAAGATAGAAGATCACGCCATTTTTACTCTTAGAGCCCACGTGACTGTAACCTAGCGTCCTTGCTTTGGTTTCAAGTTGGTGTGTTATAGGGTAAATGCTACAGTAATTGGCCAGTATGGACGTAAACCACGATATTACAAGATTATTCGAAATCCTACTCTACTGGTATGGGATTAGAGTTTACTTATAGTTTCCTATTTTCGGTTTAGTTGCTAATTCAATCTCTATATGGCAGCACAATTTGTGAATTCGACTAACATTTTTGTATATCGAGATCCTTCATTTAAATTTCGCGCCACTTCTAACAGTAAAAATGGTGGACATTAAATCTACCCGGTCGGTCGTCTCTCTTCCCCTTTCTACTACCTCCATTTCTGTGGGGCAGACGAGAAAACTCGCCTGATGCATGCGCATGCGTAGTTTACAACCTCTTTTATTAGTTTATTGCATAAGAAGTAATTAAGAAGCAATTTTTCACACATATGAGGTTTCAACTCACCCATCTGAGTTTCAAGTTTCAAGAGTTTCAAGAATAAGCGCCCTGCGCGTAAAAATTTGCTAACTCTGCGAAGCAAAATTATGACCTTAGACGGTACATCACATTTAGCCTGGAACATGCGTACATAGTAACAATAGACTCACAGTATAAACTTATTATACCAATATTAACATGGTAGAAAAAGGATTTTGCTAAAACTAGGCTAAAACCCAACAGATGTCCAGGAGTTTAGTTACCAGTCACATGTATAAATCCGTGTTACTAGTTGACAAAAAGTTTGTCCAGCCAAAATGAGAATTAGAACACCAAACGCTATAAAATCTGCCTGACGACGCTACCGGATGGTGTCCATAAAATTTGCCTGAGATACCACGAGGAACCTAACCTAACAATTTTTATATACAAAGCGTACAAAAAACACGGGTTTGTAATAGTTTTTGTTACTTTATCTATGTTAGTATTTAATATTATTTATTTTTATATAGCTAAGTTTATTAATTTAGGTATAGATGCGCAGTTTCAATTTGCTTCAACTTTCGTTAATGGGAATGCTTATTGCTTAGCCAGTAATACATATCCGTGGTGGTGGTGCAACGCCGCCATCTTGTTTTTAAAGATTGTTTTAAATTTTCGCGCATAAATCGCGTATTTCCGATTTTACTAGAAAATGTTTCAATGAAATTGATTCGCAAATTGAATTCTCTACAAAATTGCACTGATGACTTTTTACTTTCTTATACGAAGTATAAGGAAGTATAGTAATCGTGATTTTTTTCGACTTCGAGATTTTGATGGATTTACACGTTTTGAGGGCCCCTGAATCCATTCTGACCATTTTCGCCATGATGTCTGTCTGTGTTTGTGTGTGTGTGTCTGTGTGTCCGTCTGTATCCACCATAACTCAAAAACGACTTATTGGATTTGATTCAAATTTCATATTTAAGAGTTTGAACAAAATTGTGGGTGCCACATTCAATGTTTTTCATCTAGCACCAAAACAAGTGACAGTGACCTAAAGACATTTTTAGGTTTTTTAGGAATATCTTGAAAATTTAACAATTTATGAGATTTTTTTATTCTTTAACATTGATTTAGAATTGAATTTTGAACAAATTTTGTTTGATCTTTTTTTTGAAATTCCGTCAAAAAAATTTCAAAAAAACGAGATATACTTAAAACACTTTATATTTCTCTTAGCGCGCGTTGATAGTTGAATCGATGGTCGAGGTAGACCATGTGTCTCATTATATGGCTGCCAAACGGAAGGTCTCGGGTTCGAATCCCAGAAGGAACGGACCATTAGTTTTTTTTATTTTACTGGTTTCTATGGTACCGAAAACAATAATAATGAATAAATAAATGTAATTTCATACCGGGAGATTTTTTTAAGTGAGTAATAGATCAAAAATCTAAAATAAAACACATTTTTCTCGTCAAATTCGGTTATAATGAGGGGGACAAGGAAAGATTTATGCGTATTGCAATAAGTGCGACAGAGACTATTTGAAAATTGCTGGAAACCTTCAAAATTTTTACAAGAAATTTAACTTAATTTCTTTAGGAAAAGTAATTATTGTGATACTATCCGTAAGTATAAGAAAGTCATGTGTTGGGCACATCAGATATTTTTACGTTGCTCTAATAGTAAAATTTGTAAAAAAAAGATTTTGATGTAACCAATACTTCTCCCTCTGCAGCGCATGGAAGATGTACATGTTTACATAGAGGTCGATCCCATAAGCAAGTGAATATATAACTGTATAAGTATACCAGCTAGGAAAAACATTTTGCACAATTCTATCCCATTTTGAAAAGCCGCTATCTTATTTTTAAGGGTAGTTTTAGTTTTTCGCGTATAAATCCCGTATTTTTTATTTTAGAAGAAAATGTTTCAATGACATTTGCAAATTAAAATCTCTACAAAATTGCACAGATTGAGTTCAAGACTTTTTATCGAAACAATTTTTCGATTAGAGCAATGTAAAAAAAGATATAATGAGTATTGAGATCAGGATTTACCACAGCGGCGCTGGCGTCATATACAAGATGGCCGGCAAGTTCGTACCACAGATATCTTACTCTTTCTAAATAGATAGCCATTGCATAAAATCCTGAATGAGCCGAATTGAAACTGCGCACGGGGGTATTTAGACTTGCGCACAAGTAAATATTGCGCCCGCGAATTCAAACAAAATATTGTAATAGGTCCGAATCACACTTAAATACCGTGCTGTAATGTTGACCAATTTTAGGGAATTTGCTTTTTTATGTTTACCCTCTGTAAGCCATGCTTTTGCACATACATCTTACTCTTTCTAATTAGAAAGCTAAAGCAAATGCGCAAGTACAAATAATCCCGGATTCACGATTTTCGACCTTATTTAAATCTTCAATTTGTCGCACTTTTTCATCGCGCAGCCCATATGCTTTAGTTATCTATTTAGAAAGAGTAAGATATCGGTGGTTCGTACCTACATATAGTATTATATATACAAACAGTGCAAGTAATAGTATATTATTTTATAAAGGACCAAAAGCGATAGTTTATGTGGAGAGTCTAGACGTTTAACTGCCTCGCTACGTTCGGCAGATATAGATCCTACCATGCAACATAAAGTCACTTTGGCTCCGAATAAAATATAGGTACTTACTATTTTTACTTTCTTATACGAAGTATAAGGAAGTATTGTAATCGTGATTTTTTTCGACTCCGAGATTTTGATGGATTTACACGTTTTGAGGGCCCCTGAATCCATTTTGACCATTTTCGCCATTCTCTGTGTGTGTGTGTGTGTTTGAACAAAATTGTGGGTGCCACATTAAATCTTTTTCGTCTAGCGCCAACACAAGTGGTACTTACCTGAAGACATTTTTAGGTTTTTTAGGAATATCTTGAAAAATAAACAATTTACGACATTTTTTTAATCTTAGACATTGATTTAGAATTAAATTTTGAACAAATTTAGTTTGAACTTTTTTTCGAAATTCCGTCAAATTTTTTTAAATTATTTATTCATATAGTAGCGCCATCTATCTCTCATTTACAAAAGTACATGTTTAAATTACAGAAATCTATACCGTTGAGGAAATCGATTGTAGCAGTATTATTTGAAAAGATCGACGGCTACGGTAGCATTGTGGTGGCGAAACTACCACCGGTTGTTACGCGGTCGTTGTTTAGTGTTTTTGTGTCATATTATAATATGTACAGTCAATTTCACAGAAATTAGGTTATTTTTTATCATGAGTCGTTCAGTAAGTTTTGGCATTTTGATTTTTGGCGACGGATGCAAATAAGTACTTAATTTGTCAATTTGACAGTAAACGTCAATCAAACAAAGGCATTGTAACACAGGGAATCAGGGAAATATTAGGTGTAGTCGATTTCTGTGAAATTAACTGTACCTATAATTATTATTGATAATTTTATTCATAGTAATTTCGACCAATCATAATGCAGTATTGGACCAACCTACATGGTTTTCCAGCGATAAAATTTCGATAAAATTAATTGTAGGTTTTCCAATAAATAACAAAATTTGTATAAGAATTAATTTGTAATTAAATATTAGTATGATCTAATATTTGCATTAATATGAAATAAAATAAACTGTTGTGTACATTCATAAAATTATCTTATCGAATATAATACGTGCTTTGGATTTTCCGATGGTTAAATTCCTCAAACTTCCTGCACAACAACAAATCGTGTCAGTTTGACAGAAAAACCTCCTGCTGCGCACTCGGTTTTTTTAGACTGTCAAACTGACACTCTTTGTTGCTGTGCAACAAGTTATTGTAATTTAACCGGAAAATCCAAAGCACTTATTATATTACTATTGAAAAAATCGACGGCAATGGCAGCATCGTGGTGGCGTGTTTTTTGTGTAATATTGATATATTGTAATACAATTAAATATTATTGAAAAAACGGAGCAAGACAGAAATTTCTGTCTTGCTCCGTTTTTTCGCCCCACGATAGTTTAAACTATCGTGGGGCGAAGCCCGCGGGGGACAGCTAGTAATAAATAAATGTGATTTTATATTAATAATGTGTTGAATGTCGACAGCATGTGATTATTGGCTACCCTTTCAGTATTTTCCAAAGATTAAAACTGTATCATGGGATCATGGCAATGTATAATGTGTTGGGCACATCAGATATTTTGTTTCATCATAGCACCTTCATTAACACTAATCTTACAAATATTTGTACTTTGTCACTAGCTTCTAAGTCGTATGTCTTTTTGTTTTCTTTGTCAAGTTCTTCATCTATTATCATTAGGTTTTGATATGTTTCTTTAGTTTTTTCTTCTTCATTTTTAGTGTGTCTCATTTTCTTATTGTTACAATCCAGGTCGTCGTTATTTTCATTATTGATATCAATTTCTGTATTTAGGCTGGTGGCGTCTTTTTCTCCTTCAATGCATTTTTCTTCATAGTGTAGTTCATCTGCATTTTGAGCATTGAAATCATAATCTGTTTCATCAATCATTGGTCTTATTGATAAAATGTTGTCATCGTCGCTAATATAATTTTCCTGACTTATCAGTTCATCGAGTTCGGGAAACGGAAATTGAATATCATTTTTAACTTCAGTTTCGTTGTTTACATGGTTTAAGTTTAAAAAGTCGCTGTCGTATTTTCCATTTTCAATGGCAATTTTCATCCAAACATCATACAACATTTGTGAATCCGAATCGGGTCGAGTACCAGTTTTTAGGCAGTTCTGGAATATGTCAACTTGACTTGAGGGCATTTTGCTTTCCAAGTATTCACTAGTCTATCTACTAGTCGAATTCAACGCGCACTATGAGAAATATAAGTGTTTTAAGAATATCTCATTTTTTTTACATTTTTTTGACGAAATTTTGGCAGATTTTTTTCGTTTCCAAATCGATACGAAGATACCCGAACTGACCCTGTTTTATCGATGTAAAATAATAATTATACTACTTACATTAATATTAATAAAGTATTGAATGTGGATGATTATTCATAAGATATTTTGATAAAAATGATACTTAATAATAATTTTAACCAACAACATTTATTTCTAGCGTCCCCTATTATCTGAAAGCCAGATCAATAGTGATTATTAACAGTGCCAGTGTTCTTTTTAATCTAGCGCCATGGCCACATTGAAATCAATAGTCTCCTTGTTACTATTACCATAGAAACCAATTCAACAGTATTTATACTTTAGCTAAGCTTAAAAGTGTTGTTATTAAACTGGCTAGCATGGCACCGAACATGGATGACCCATTTCATGTTACTGACGAAACCTTTCAGTTAGACGAAAATAACTTACAAATTGTCGTTACACCTATCTCCGATTTGAGTTCCGCATCAGATACAGGAATCTCCACAACAATAACAACGGATTTCGAATCAGTATCTGAAAATCAAGAACAAATGGTAGAATTGCAACAATATTCTGTTACACTGGAGCAAAATTTAAAAGAATTACTTGTAAGACAGAAGTTAGGTAGGTACCTATTTTATGGGCATTCGAATTATTTTTTCATTTAATTAGATTCGTGTGACCAACACTGAAAATTTGGACACCGTTACCCAGATAAAACTTCGAGTAGTTTCCAATGAGACCACTCTACAACAGCTAAATGTGTATTTATCAGCTTTAAGAGACTTAACACTCGATGGAAGTGTAATATCATCCTTGCGGGACCTGGGTGTCGGATTTAGAAATCTTAAAGTATTGAAAGTTAATTTTTGTCAGCTGAAGTCCGTGGATGGTATTCTTGGAATGGAAAATTTAGAAGAATTATATGCTAGTAATAATTTTATTGAGGATATTACGCCATGTGCATTTTTGTTCAATATCAAAACTTTGGATTTTACCAGGTGCAGTTAAGTTTAGCATACATGAATTGTTTTTATAAACGGAATTCTTAATTATTTATTTTATTGTACTTTTACTCGCAAGAAAAGTCTTACAAAACGACGTGTACGATTTTGCTTCAATACTTTGGTTGTCTGTAAATAAACTGTAAGGTAAAATCTTTATAGTTTATTTTCATAACGCATAGAATAGAGGATTAACATTTTTTTAGATTCCTTGTTTCGCATATTATTTCTATAATTTGAGCTGCATTGAGTCCAAAAACAATTATTGTTCATAATTTTTCTTTTTTTTTTCAATATTTAACAAGCATATGTGAAATCGCACGATTTTGAATTGGCAGTTCTGCGTTGAAAAACGGTCGCCATATTGAACTGTCGAGTGAGTGACGTCATTTCTGAGAATTTTTTATGTATTTGGACAACTAGGCACAAAGCAACACAGATACGAACGGTGATTCTCACTTTTTACATTTATATGGAGCTATTCTCTATTAAAAATGTTATATAACATTCTGTTAAATCTATGTTATTTGACATTTCAACAATGTTTTATATTGTTCAAACGTCAAATAACATAGATTTAACAGAATATTATATAACATTTTCAATAGAGAATAACACCAATAATCTATTTCGATAACGATATAAAGAGTGAGCAAATAAATTTGTAATCGAGTCATCCATGAACGCGAAATCGTATGTAGTTACTTGAACTGCATTACAATAAAATGTCAGTTGAAAGCTAAAATAGTTCAAGTTACAGACATACGGATTCAAATCCATGGATGACTCGATTACAAATTTATTTGCTCGCACGATATTTAAGAGATTATTGATTCACCAGCATTATTGACAATTTAAATCCGATCAAATGTAGAAGAATGACGTCACATGGGCTCGGCTTTTTCGGGCGTGGTCGGCATGTGGTCGGCTATTTCAAATTTGTTCGAATTTCAAACGCGTTTCAAAAATTTTCCAGCGCTCAAAAAATTCACAGAAAAAAATTATACATAAAAATGGGTGAATTTATGAAAAAAAATTTTTTTTTAAACATGTTAATCTTCTATTATTCTCTTCCATTACAATTTTTATAACTAACGGAAGTTCATAAAGCAAATAACAATATCAATTACAATACAAGTAGGTATGTAAAGTGTATTTTTGGATATTCTTTTTCCACAGGAATAAACTAAAAAATATTGACCATATAAGTTTTCTTGATATCAATATGACTTTAAAAAACTTATCCCTTGAAGGTAATGATGATCTAACTTGTTTACAACATTATAGAGAATTAATCCAGGAACTTTTACCGCAGATAGAAAATTTGGATGGATTAGTTTGTCAAAGTAAATAAAATCAATTTTATTATTATTATTATCTACTACTAGTAACTAACTTTTGCTTCTAATTTTTTTTTCTATTTCAGATACATTTTCGGAAATTATGCTAACTTCATTTCAAAAAGTAAAATATATAGGATACATATACAGGGTGATCAGTAATTGGCGCACTCCGAATAGATGCCATTATAGAGCACATTAACAATAAGTATAATCTGCAAAGAAAAAATATCTGATGTGTCCAACTCATGACTTTCTTATACATTACCATGATACAGTTTTAATCTTTGGAAAATACTGAAGAAGTATAGCCAATAATCACATGCAGTCGACATTCAATACGTTATATATTAATATAAAATCATATTTCTTTATTATTATTGTTTTCGTTACCATAGAAACCAGTAAAATTTAAAAAAATGGTCCTTCGGGGATTCGAACCCGCGACCTTCCATTTGGCAGTCAAGTCCCTTTAGTCACTAGTCTATCTCGGCTGTCGAATTTCGGATTCAACGCGCACTATGAGAAATACAGGGTGGTCCAGGTTAAACGTCATTAATTTTTGGATTGTCTGTTCATTTAGAGGAAATAGTTACTCTTGAAAATTTTTTATTTTCGCTTTTGAGATATTTGAGTTTGAAGGTTTGGAAACACAACATCAAATGCTATGCTGAATTAAAGAAAATTTTGAATAAGTTCTCAAAATAGGCTTTGATACATTTTCGAGCTCTTTTAGCCACGGAATTAATCGCTGCCAAGACTTGATGGCAATTTTCTAGATTTTTCAGACCTAACCGTAATTTTCCTTAATTCAGCACAGCATTTGATATTGTGTTTCCAAACCTTCAAACCTCAAAAAATATCCCAAAAACGAAACCTTTAATTAAAATTTGTCGAGAGTAACTATTTTCTCTAAATTAAACAGACAATCCAAAAATTGAGATTTTTTTGATAAATGAACCCCATCATTATCTTGAAATGTATTACATTACTCTGTGTGCGAAATTTAATGGAAATTGTTCAAGTGGTTTAGAAGTTATGTTAAGAAAACGAGTTTTTATTTTAAACTTTGACACCCTGTATCTTTGTTATGAAACATTTTTGAGCAAAGTTTTTTAATAAAAATCTACTACGTTCAACCTGGACCAACCTGTATAAGAGTTTTTAGAATACCTATCTCGTTTCTTTGAAATTTTTTTGACGGAATTTCAAAGAAAAAGTTCAAACAAAATTTGTTCAAAATTTAATTCTAAATCAATGTTAAGGAATAAAAAAATCTCATAAATTGTTTATTTTCAAGATATTCTTAAAAAACCTAAAAATGTCTTCAGGTAAGTGTTACTTGTTTTGGTGCTAGATGAAAAACATTTAATGTGGCACCCACAATTTGTTCAAACTCGTAAATATGAAATTTGAATCAAATCCGATAACTCGTTTTTGAGTTATGGTGGATACAGACAGACACTCAGACAGACAGACATCATGGCGAAAATGGTCAAAATGGATTCAGGGAAAAAATTCGTCATTCTTAAAACGTAAAGTTTGTTTCAATATGCTCCGAGTGCGCCAATTACTGATCACCCTGTATATTAACTACGAGGAAATAAAAATTAATTTTTTAGGATAATCAGGATAGTTCACCTAGAAATAGACTAGCTCTCAATGAATCCGGTGGTTTTACCGTTTCATATCCGCCAAGAGTTCTGGATAGAACGTTACCCTCACGATCCACACACGGGGAAGAATAATGGAATTAATTTTCGAGACATTTTGCCAAAAGTGGAATTTTCTTTTGCAAGGGAACTTTCTATTAACGAAAATAGAGGAATTGTATTATAAATAATTATAATAATAAATAATTATTATTATTATTATTATTATTATTATTTAATGATTAGAGTATTCGCTTCCGCTATCATTAGAGACAGACACAAACTATAAACTAAATATCATATTTTTTTATAGCAGATGTTAGTGTGCTTTTATCAACTCAAAATAGTAGATAAAATAGCACTTACGGATTACGGAAATGTTATGTACTTCTTACGTCTTACGTCCATTGTGAACAAGGACTTACATTTTAATTAAAGATGATTGAATATAATAGTTCTTAAGTTACTGACTTAAGTAAAACTAATTGTAAATTATAACTGATTTACTATATCTGAGTGGCTGAGCACGAAACGAGAAGATGTTCAAGAAGCTTACAAAGAAATCAAGAGACAACTAAGAACAATAAGTGAAAAGAAAATAAAATATGAGACAAAAAATGCCAGGGAATTAACAAATACATAAGGAGAAGAAAATTCGCAGAACTATAGAGTTTCATCGGAACTATAAAGTATAAAATCGAAACTATTAAAATTCAGGAATAGACTGAGCCTCACATAGAAACCATTAAAACCGCAGAGAAAACGAACCAAAACTTCTACTACAGGTAAACCTACTACTACTGTACAAAATAGAAACACCTGGTGGTGGTGGAACAACTACCACCACCATCGTCAAGTATAGACTTTGAAAATGTTAATGATTTAGTTGATAAACTTAGATATTATATTAACAATATTGTTTTTGTTGAATCTCAATAATCTCATCCACTTTGTATTGAAATTGTAGAGGAATTAAGAATGTTGGAAATTAATGAATAAATCTGTAAAAAAAATATTTGTTTTTTTTTCTATTGTAAATCTATCTGTTCTATTAGATGATCATTAAGGTGTGTTCTTCAAGGTGTTGGTTGTGTTCATCATTATCAGGGAGTTTGAGGTGCTCATCAAGGTGTTTATTAAGATGTTCATTAGGGTGTTAGTTGTTTTTTTTCTTGTTTATCAAAAAAAGGAAATGGCAACGTGATATTGTAATGATAAATAAACCACCAATTATTATTATCGTTATATAAATTATTAACAGTCAATTCTGTAGAGTGTGTGTGTTTTTTATAGGCCAAGGTCCTGTATTATACAATGAGTTGTTATACACGGTGTTCTATGATATATCGTCTTCGTCGCTAAAACTTTTTCACAGGAGGCATATATTTGATATAAGGGTGTCTCAAAATTAGCGTGCAATATTTCTAGGACAGGTTGTACTTATCAAAATATGACGAAAAGTTTATATTAACATGCATGACTCGAAAAATGCTTCCTGAGGAGGCTACAGCCCTCCGAAAGGGGGACCCCAATGAGGAGCTTTGTGTAATATATTTCCAACTGTTTTGTTGTCTTTTATAATTTGTCATATATTTCATTTTCCAATTTTAAGAAATTTTGCCAGGGGCGTCACATACGGGGTGGGTGTTGGGTAAATTGTCCCATATTTTTTATGTGGATAATTTTTAATTTTTTTATATCAAATTATGAAACTTGGTTTATTTTTACACAAAAAAGGTAATCTCAGTCGATCTTTGAATCTTCAACCGTTTTCGAGTAAAATCGTTTTGAAAAAATCACGTCCATAAAAATTAGATAAAAATAATCACAAAATTGAAATTTATCAAAAGTAGACAGTGGATTAAAATTTATAGCTATTTATTACTTTGTTTAGCAGTTCTTCGTCAAATATTAATAATAAAAACAAAATATCAAAATCACAAATTTTTTTCTATTTTGTTATTATCGTTATTAGTTAAGTTTTCATGGACGTGACTTCTTCAAAACTATTTTACTCGAAAATGGTTCAAGATTCAAAGATCGACTGAGACGACCTTTTTTGTGTAAAAATAAAGTTTCATAATTTGATATAAAAAATTTAAAAATTATCCACACAAAAAATATGGGACATAATTTACTTAACACCCACCCCGTATGTGACGCCTCTGGCAAAAAATTTTAAAATTGGAGAAAGAAATATGTGACAAATTATAATTTAAGGGTTTCTCAAGATAAATTTTCATAGTTAATTTTCTCTTATTAAACGGTTGGTTTAATGCATATTAAGAAAGTATAATTTTTTGGCGTATTTTGATCCATTTTTCCAAACAGTTTAGAAAATTTCAATTCCATAAACAAAAATATACCAAAAATACTTAACTGAGTCCCGCTCCCATTGAATAATTTTACTTTTCTAATAACATACCTAATTAGATTGTAGTTTATTTAACGACTTTAAATTCAGATATCTATTTTAATTCGGTTTATATTAGTCCAAGAGGCCATATCTTGGAAACTACTGGGCATAGAAATTCAGAGAAAAAAATTTCATTACTAAAGTGGCCATGAGAAAATTCTGGAAATTATTTTTAGGTTCCGCATTTCACCGCAAGGGGGCGCAACTGAAAAGAAAATATTAACATTTTAAATTTCTCCGATAATTCCCACATTAAGGTATGCCTTTGGTAACATCATTAAAAAGCTTAGACAATTCTGCATCATTTTGGTTTAAGGCTCATTGGCGTATCGACCTTAGTAAGAGTGGGGAAAGCTATTGAAAGTGTAATCATTTAAATCGCTGTAACTTCTAAACGACTTATTCGATTTTATTAAACTTAAGCTTGTTTGGAAGAAAAGTGTAGGTACTTTTAATTATCGCATCGAATATTACACGATAGTTCCTAATAAAATTGCTAGAGGGTGCAATTTGTAATAATAACGGTTTTTTTGATTTTATTCCGAAAACTTAAAAATTTTTTGACGGAATTTCAAGAAAAAGTTCAAACAAAATTTGTTCAAAATTAAATTCTAAATCAATATTAAAGAATAAAAAAATCTCATAAATTGTTTATTTTTCAAGATATTCTTAAAACACCTAAAAATGTCATCAGGTAACTGTCACTTGTTTTGGTGCTAGATGAAAAACATTGAATGTGGCACCCACAATTTTGTTCAAACTCTTAAATATGAAATTTGATTTGAATCAAATCCGATAACTCGTTTTTGAGTTATGCTGGATACAGACAGAGACACAGATACACAGACAGACATCATGGCGAAAATGGTCAAAATGGATTCAGGGGCCCTCAAAACGTGTAAATCCATCAAAATCTCGAAGTCGAAAAAAATCACGATTACAATACTTCCTTATACTTCGTATAAGAAAGTAAAAAGCTGTATTTTTTCGGCGGCAGATACTAAAAATACAACATTTACAAAATGGTACCTCTGTTTTTTTTGCAAAATCGAAGTATTATCTAATTTCATACTTTAAATCGCAAATGTTTTATAACTGAATTAATTAAAATTTAATTTAAGAATAATTAGAATTTACTTGATATCATGTCACAATACTGGTTTGTTGGCAGTTGGATTTATGGTTCTGTATAGGCGAATTTCTACGTCCTGATTCACACCTTCGCATTTTCATGACTTAAAACATATACAGTGAAAATCTAGGTGAAAGTTGGAATTTGTAATTGAGTATTAAAAGTAATTCGATTAAAAATTGCATACAATATTTTACTAAAAAAATCAGTAATCAAATATAATAAGTTTATTACATATTTATATAAGTAGACACAATAAATTATAATTATTTACATACATACATAATAAATCAGAGACTGAATTCATCAAAACACAGGAGAAGTAGCGTAATGTCCAAATCATCAAGAGAAAGTATACTCGAGGTGTCTGAAGGCATTCCTGAAAACTTCTGGAAATCTTCTATCATTTTCAAAATCTTGATAAATTCCGATACCCACAAACTTCCAATCTGCAACTCTCCATTTCCTCTATACATGGGTAGCTTGTCCAATAACAATTTTAGTAAAAAGTCACACTCTTCAAAATTATTCTTAAACTGATTAGCCAAATAAGCGACCTCATCAGGTGAACAAACGTCGTCTATATCATCTAGGAAATAGACTGTATCAGTTTCAATTTTGGTTCTTACAAAACTCTTGTTCAATATGTATTCCTGCGACATACTTGTGGTTACTAAATTAAACCACCTTAACCGTATGGTTTTTGAAAATGACGTACCAACGAAGCACATTTCCTCCATAAAATTACGATCCGTTCCTGGGAAGATGTTTGATTTTTGAAGGATTTCTACGAACACTTCACAAAATTTGTTGCTTATATCAACCATCGTTTGCATCCAAGTGATGAGTTTCAGCACAAAACGTGGTTGGGTTTCTTCTGTTGTAGTTGATGTTAACATTTTGAACGTAGTCCTTAGTACAGCGTTAAGAACTAATTCTGAGCGCTTCTCGTAGTCTTTGGTATTTATGGCACACTTCCTGCACTGGCTCACTTCCATATTAAGTATGTAGGTATGTTGAAGCATATAAATGCTTCCAAACCACTAAACAATGCGTCTTCCTCGTTGGCGCTTTTCGTTTTATTTACGAAATTCTCGAAAAATATGGTTAAGTCCATTGATGTGAGGGATTTCTCTTGGAATTGGTTGTTCCACGATGCCAAAACACTGTCACAAAACGCCATTTATATGAACAGATAAAATTTGTTGGATAATACTGAGTACCACTTGGTATGCTATAGAGTCACAACGAAGCAAATTTCGACTGTGTAGGTACTTGTGAGGGGTATCTATTTATATAACTAGGGAGCACTTGAAGTATGCATAGAAATTGCAAATTATAATCGTTAAAAGCTCATTAAGACCGTCTTATCTAATGTAACTATTTAATTTCTGCTTAAATTTAAGTACAGGGTGATTCTTTTATCTGGGGAAATGCGTTTTTCTCGTAAACGACTGAAGAAAATTACATTTTGAAAAAAGTGTTATATACCTACTGGCTATCTCTCAAAATTAGGATAGAAATATAGACTTTAATATGCATGACGCTAGGCGTCGCGGCGCATCAAAAATTTTTTTTCAGCAACATACCACTTTTATTATATAATTGGAAATGTCTTTTAATTTTGAGTCTTTTTTCTAAAAACCATTTTTTTTATTCTTATTTTTTAAAAAGTTATGATCCAATTTAAATTATTTCTGTTCTAACTAAATTTTGAAATATTTTTAACAGTAGGCCGAGTTTTCCCTCAAATATTAAAGTAAATCTTATTATATAAAATAAAGTAGGCTTAGAAAAAACAAAACCTGTTATTTGTCAACATATTACAACAACAAAAAACTTATTACCTAATACCTAAATTTTTTGTCTGTTACTTTTGTCTTATACTTTGTGGACTACCTACGAAAGCTATGTAATGATTTTATTTAGAAAAGTTTATTTGAACCAAATAGGGTATTTTCTGTATTCTAGCAGGCATTATAATTATCAAATTTTGGTACAATTCTAGCGTGAAAAACCCCAAATTTCTTTTATTTTGGTCTTTTAGTCCCTAATGGTTCTTGGTGGATTATTGCGCAGAATACGTTTCAATGACGTTTAAGTACGGACTGGATGAGGGCCATGAAAGCACCTTTATGTCGTTTTCACCGAGTTCCAAAACTGATTTTTTACAAACCGTCGCTAGAAAATTACGTCACATTTTCCAGTGCAATTTTAAAGCTTCGAAAATTGATAAAAATCACCAAATAAAGACTTGTGTAACTTTTTTGTAAAGAAAACCAACATATAGCTTTGAAATAAAGTAAATTTCATCAAAATCCGACTACTAGATCCAACATTTTGAAAATAATAATACTTAGTTTCTGTGCCACAATTTTGGAACCGCCGAGCGGATTTTTAAGAAATTTGTATTTTTATATAAAATGTTGGCATTATAACAGAAAAAATCATCAATATTATGGAAGTTAAATTAGATAAGTTTTGCGCGTATGGAAAAAAAACAATCAAATTTACTTTTGACCGAACATTTAGTTGTTAGGGCTCGTATTATTATATAAAATTTTTGATGTAGATATTTGTTTGAAATTAAAGCTAATTTTGTGTTTTAAAATTTTTTTACTCTAAAAATTTACCTTAAATTTTAAGTTTTATTTATAAACTCTATGCGCAATTAATACTTTTTTTATGTAAATAATTCTTGAAAGGAACATAATTAGTTGGAAAAACCAAATAAAAAAGTCACGTGGTTTTACGACTTTTTGGGTCTGATGGTTGAAAATAAAATAAAAAAGTACAATAAGTATAGGCATATAAAAATAACATTAATTTAATAACTATGTGAAATAAGGCATTCAAAATTATGAGGAATTTCGTACAAAATGTACATAATAACTTTTTTCCAAAATAAGTGAAAAAAACTGTAAAATTTGAAGTGGTAGTTTGACTAAATTATGGACCTGTTCCTATAAATTCCAATGTAAAAATATTTGTTAAAAGAAAAGCGAGTTTTTAAACTAGTCGTTTTTAGGTAGCAAATATTTTAAGATTTTAAAATATTTCCGGTTGTGAAAATACCAACATCCAACAAAGAATAGAAGCAAATGTTTACAGATTTTGAAATAATTTTTTAGAACTACTTACTACATAGTATGTCTGATAGATTACAAGCAAAAAGTCTAAATTTGAATTCGAACAGAATTTATATTACTGTGTTAAGCACTTATGTATTATTATTTCTACGATCTTTTTAGTACCTACCTACCTACGTAAAAATTTAAAAGATAAAATTAAGAAAAGAATGTGCAATAAAACAGTAAGTTAATATGTTGGCAGAAATTATTATTACAATTTTAATTATATGAACAGCAATTATACGTAATGATTTCATGAAATTTCCGAGATAATAAATAACTTAAAGAAAAATTAACATAAGTACTTCTTAATTAGGTACCTACATTACTATTATAGGGATACTCTAAAGTTTCCTTCACTTTAAGGGCTTTCTCTTCTTTAAGTTCTTATTAATATATTATATACCTAAATTATTATTTATTTTTATTATGGAGATTCTCAGGCAAAAACTACAAACTATAAAAATCTTTTTTCTTGTCTTAGCTGCACAAATAAATAACTCATAATGAATTTTGATTAACTTAACATATTAATGGCTTTATTATGGCTATAAAATTAATTTTACAATTTTTTCGACCTTCGCTGATTAACCGCTCACACACACTTGTACACTTAGTACACTCACACATGAGCTATTAAATATTCATGGGTTATTTGTTGTACAACATACCGTATAATATTGGGGTGAATAGTTTTAGAATCGATGTAAAGTCAACACCATAATCGTTTGTATAAGTATTAAAAACCAAATTTGCTTGTGTATCTGCATATTTATTGCGAATTTTGTGCGCTCTTTGGTAGTAAACAATTTCCAATAATTAGGAGTTTGCTTTTTATTCGGGGGTTGTGTTTAACAGCTTGAGTAGTAATCGTAAATTATTTTGCGTATTATAATATTATTGGCATTATTAGAAGAGCGCGCGATTTTAGCAATTCGATAAATTATATTCTAGTGGAATTATAAATTAAATTCCAATAAAATAGAGAATATTCTATAATTGGCATAATATCGCATTAGGGCCAGGCATTAACTGAACCGAAAATAAACCATCTGAAAGTATTATAAATCAAGTGAAGACCCGTTAAGCTTCTATTAATTCAGCTTTCTCGTTAATGAATTAATGTTGAAGTTGAGCGAGCTTTAAGAATTTTAACTTTGCTACAATTAAAACTAAAAGGTTGGTTATGATATTGGACATGATGAGATCGCTGAGTATTTACTTTAAATATTTACTGTGTTAAAAATTGAAAGAGAGGAATGATATGGTAGTTACAAATATCTGATGTGCCCAACACATGACTTTCTTATACTTGCGGATAGTGTCACAATAATTACTTTTCCTAAAAAAATTAAGTTAAATTTCTTGTAAAAATTTTGAAGGTTTCCAGCAATTTTCAAATAGTCTCTGTCGCACTTATTGCAATACGCCTAAATCTGTCCTTGTCCCACTCATTATAACCGAATTTTACGACAAAAATGTGTTTTATTTTAGATTTTTGACCTATTACTCACTTAAAAAAATCTCCCGTTATGAAATTACATTTATTTATTCATTATTATTGTTTTCGGTACCATAGAAACCAGTAAAATAAAAAAAAACTAATGGACCGCTCCTTCTGGGATTCGAACCCGGGACCTTCCGTTTAGCAGCCATATAATGAAACACATGGTCTACCTCGACCATCGGATTCAACTATCAACGCGCACTATGAGAAATATAAAGTGTTTTAAGATTATCTAGTTTTTTTGAAATTTTTTTGACGGAATTTCAAAAAAAAGTTCAAACAAAATTTGTTCAAAATTCAATTGTAAATCAATGTTAAAGAATAAAAAAATCTCAATTGTTTATTTTTCAAGATATTCCTAAAAAACCTAAAAATGTCTTGAGGTAACTGTCACTTGTTTTGGAGCTAGATGAAAAACATTGAATGTGACACCCACAAATTTGTTCAAACTCTTAAATATGAAATTTGAATTAAATCCGATAAGTCGTTTTTGAGTTATGGTGGATACAGACAGACAGACACACAGACACACAGACAGACAGACAGACATCATGGCGAAAATGGTCAAAATGGATTCAGGGGCCCTCAAAACGTGTAAAACCATCAAAATCTCGAAGTCGAAAAAAATCACGATTACTATACTTCCTTATACTCCGTATAAGAAAGTAAAAATACAGGTAAAGATTATTATAGAATTAAAAACTACTGAGTTACATGTTTTATTATTTCAGAAAATTTATGGTGGTTAATTGGTTTCTTTGAGGATAATATTGAATTAAGCATTAAGAAGTTTTTTACATTTATTATAGCGAGATATCAAAAAGTAGTCAACATGAAATGGAAAACGACTGTCTTAGTTTATATCATCTATTTGAAGTTTGTCAAGTTATGTGCCATAATATTGACATTTAGGCTAGTCATTCAAGCATTTTAAAGTCCATTTTGCCTAAAAAATGCAAAAGTTTTGAAACTTGGACACAAGTTTGAAAGCGCTAAAATAATATTAAGTCTAAATTTGCAATCCGTCTGGATGATCGGAACATTATCAAAAATTGAAAAAACAACAATTTGCAATATCTTTTTGTACAAAATTACATAAGTTATGCAAACTTGAACAAATGTTAAGTGGGCTATTACAAATCTCCCATTGAGTTTGAAACCTTTTTTGCTAAACGGAACCTCGTTTTTGAATAAATAATTAGCAAATTTTGTTGTAATTCTTCGTACAAAATTCCAAAAGTTATGGAAACTTTATGTAATACTTATAATACAGTCCTGAATCCACATGCTAATTTCATACATTTTTGAGGAACGGAAATATTTTTTTTTATTTCTTTATTACTCGGGACGGTGAATTATTTAACAAAGGGGGGTCAACAAAATGCAAACGTTTTCGAAACATGGTTGCAAATACCTATTCGTTACACAGGTACAGACTGTACTTTGAATTTGCAACCTTTTCATACCTCCGGAACTTTGTTAAATTGATAACACCATGTAAATAATTCCAATTTCGTATATTCAAAAAATTGCAAGAGTTGCAAATATCAGATTATATTTGTCTATAATATTATTGAAAGTACTTCTCAATTTGCAACCTCATAGCAAGTCCGGAAAATATTTTTTCTTATTTCTATTTACACTATAGACAAGGCAGTGCCTTTTGCTCTCTCACTCTCACTCGCTACTAACTTAGTGTAAA
Organism: Pediacus dermestoides; assembly: GCA_963942485.1. NCBI lineage: Eukaryota > Metazoa > Arthropoda > Insecta > Coleoptera > Cucujidae > Pediacus > Pediacus dermestoides. The sequence goes on along the minus strand of CAWWDI010000055.1, from coordinate 281,758 downwards.
TAAAAATCATGAAAAATATTTTCTGGACTTGCTATGAGGTTGCAAATTGAAAAGTACTTTCAATAATATTAGACAAATATAATTTGAGATTTGCAACTCTTTTGCAATATTTTGGATATGCGAAATTGGAATTATTTACAAGATGTTATCAATTTAATAAAGTTCCGGAGGTATGAAAAGGTTGCAAATTCAAAGTACAGTCTGTACCTGTGTAACGAACATTTGCAACCATGTTCGAAAACTTTTGCATTTTGTTGACCCCCTTTGTTATAAAATTCACCGCCACGAGTAATAAAGAAATAAAAAAAATTCTTCCGTTCCTCAAAAATTTATGCAAATTGGCATGTGGGTTTAGACTTATTATTTTAGCGTTTTCAAACTTGTGTCCAAGTTTAAAAACTTTTGGATTTTTGTGTACCTTTTTTGCTTGAATGACTGGCCTAATTATCAATAAATTGCAATTGTGTTATTAATTCTAGAGGTAAAATAATAATAAATAAATTCGAAAATTATTCACGTTTTTATTAAGAATAAATTCCAAAATGAAAGTAATTGTAATGTAATTGTTCAATGCTCAAGTTTATGCGTTTTTTTATGCTATGAAAAGCATTTTGCAGCATTTGTGGCTTTATCGTTGCACAATCTTAACAATCTTTGTTCCAATTCTTGTAAATTACCTACCGGAGTTGAGGAAATCCTATTTTTTAAATAAGGGAACACAAAATAGTCCAAAATGGTCGAAAAAGGTGACCTCGGAGGAAACTCAAGTTGTGTACGCAAACTTTATCAGCCGATCATCAAAAAATTCGCGGAGAAAAGCTATATTGTCTCGTGTCTTATCTGCTGTTACCCCGTCTTGTTGAAAATAGCCATGCTGAAGTTGAAGTTCATCATTATGTAGTTTTTGAACAAATTCTGTTAAAATATTGTTTCTGTATTTCTCTGCAGTGATGGTAAAATAGAAAAAAATGGGACCAATTATTCTTCTGGATGAAACTATTATAGTTGCATACAATTTTTACAAAGCCTTTGATCTAACAAAAACAGTCAGTTTTGGGAAATTTTATACCATTTTAAAACACGATAATATTTTGAAACTAACCTATAAATGTGAAAAATATTTATTTTAGTTCCCTGACTAATAAATTTAGGTTAGGGCTATGAAGAAATGTCTGTTTAAAAAAACTATACCTCTGATTCCAACATTATCAGTAAGTATCTAAGAAAAATTTCAAACTAAAGAAACGAGTAGAAGACACGATTTAATTCCATCAAACTTCTCTAAATAAAATCACTACATAGCTTTCGTAGGTTGTCCACAAGGTGTAAGACGTTAATCTTGAAAGACAAAAAATATTCTAAATAGAAGAACTTTTTACCATGAATATATTATCAAAACGAAAGTTATTGAAAAATATTTGTTCTTGTTTTCTCAATAATCAAACAAATTAAATGTACTTAAATTTAAGCAGAAACTAAATAGTTATAAGATTGTCTTAATGAGCTTTTAACGATTATAATTTGCAATTTCTATGCATTCTTCAAATGGTCCCTAGATATATAAGTGGATATCCCTCACAAGTACCTTCACAGCCGAAATTTGCTTCGTTGTGACTATAGCATACCAAGTGGTACTCAGTATTATCCAACAAATTTTACCAGTTCATATAAATGGCGTTTTGTAACAGTGTTTTGGCATCGTGGAACAACCAATTCCAAGAGAAATCCCTCACATCAATGGACCTAACAATATTCTTCGAGAATTTCGTAAATAAAACAAAAAGCAACCACGAGGAAGACGTATTGTTTAGTGGTTTGGAAGCATTTATATGCTTCAACAAACATAATATGGAAGTGAGCCAGTGCAGGAAGTGTGCCATAAATACCAAAGACTACAAGAAGCGCTCAGAATTAGTTCTTAACGCTGTACTAAGGACTACGTTCAAAATGTTAACATCAACCACAACAGAAGAAACCCAACCACGTTTTGTGCTGAAACTCATCACTTGGATGCAAACGATGGTTGATAAAAGCAACAAATTTTGTGAAGTGTTCGTAGAAATCCTTCAAAAACCAAACTTCTTCCCAGGAACGGACCGTAATTTTATCGAGGAAATGTACTTCGTTGGTACGTCATTTTCAAAAACCATACGGTTAAGATGGTTTAATTTGGTAACCACAAGTATGACGCAGAAATACATAGTGAACAAGAGTTTTGTAAGAAACAAAATTGAAACTGATCCAGTCTATTTCCTAGATGACATAGACGACGTTTGTTCACCTGATGAGGTCGCTTATTTGGCTAATCAGCTTAAGACTAATTTTGAAGAGTGTGACTTTTTACTAAAATTGTTATTCAACAAGCTACCCTTGTATAGTATAAATGGAGATTGGCGGATAGGAAGTTTGTGGGTATCGGATTTTATCAAGATTTTGATGAATCAATTCGGCGCGCACGTTCAAATTCCAAGGCTTACCTAGAATGGAAATTTAAAGAATCACACGTTATTTACAGCATTAACACTGCCATAAAATCTTTTGTTATCGAGGAACACAATTTTTTGACTTTGACGCCATTTTCACTGCGTAATAGCCTGGGCCGGCTTAAATATTTTGTACCTGATCACAGGACGGTATTAGAAAGTTTTGTAATAAAAACTTATAATTCAACTTTATCTGATTTATTTTTGATTTTTACACATTTTTGCGTTTTCTATAAAATGTTTTTATTAGTTTTTTTAATAAAAAAAAAAGAAGTTATTGTTTGTAAAAAAAATTTATTAGCCACTAGATACATAATTATAAGTAGAACAAAAAAAATGTTTTCTTAAAAAATAAGGGCTTCCTGTTAAAACGGGGTTGCCAGTCGTGAACTGAGTCCTTAGTCGCACCCCATTCGATTTTTTTTTATCTGGAAAACGAAGTTTGAAAGCAAAAACCAGTAATAAACAGAGTGTTATTTGTGTGTTAGTATATTTAACTTCCTAGCTATATTTACTTTGCCTACCAGATTATTTATATATAAGCCATCATCAGATCAAACAATGAAAGTAAAATTTAAAGAGCTGGGCAACCAGATTTAATTAAAATGAAATTTTGAAAGTGAACCTCCTATTATATAAATAAAAATAAAACTTAAAAAATTTCTTTATTAATTATTGTTCCATACCTATAATTAGTTTGTTTTTATTTATTTGACTAAAATTTCTATTAATGTATAATAAATTTTCATTCTCAAAAATAATTTAATTATAAAGTCTTTAGGAAATAGTAAACATGGATGTTGAAAATTAATTGATTTGCAAGTTTCAAATAGTTTTTCTAAAATTTACATTATTCGATGAAACAATTTGTACATTACTAAAGAAATTGTAACAATCCCTAGTGTAATGTTTGTGGTTCGGGGTTGAAGGAAACAACATTGAAACTTGACATGTATATTGGTCTATAACATAATAGGTGTTCACATGTCAAATAACCTTTTATATCTATTTTATTAATAAGTAATTATTACTACTGAACCCTAGTGGTTCCCCCTCTACTAGTGTTATACCTAATACTTATACCACTACACCTCCCCCGGAAATTTAAAAGAATTTTCTTTTATAAAAAAGTAAATTATTTATTAATTAGCTTATCCGGAGTTTTCTTATTCTAAGTTAACGAACTAAATACTTAAACATCTAGAAAAAGTACTGAATAACTAATTAACTAAAATACAGTTTCGTTCGGTTCTTATGAACTAATGTCTCTTTTCCATTTTTTATGATTAAAACGTTTGGTGCGTTGTCTTTTATCACTTTGTAAGGTCCTTCGAACACTGCACTTAATTTATTTCCCGTTTCACTTTTCACTAACACTAAGTCATTTTTGTTATAAGTCACAGGATTTATAGTTTTATCGTACACATTTTTTCTTTTTATCTTACTATTAACTAAATTATTTCGGGCATCTTGGTGAGCTCTTTGTAACCTATATTTTAATTCTAATGGGTAATCATTAAAATTATATAAAGGATCTATCTTAGTAGTCAGACTGTTAGGTATATTACATAGTTTACCAAAAACTAATTCGTAAGGAGTATATTGGGTTTCTGTATGCACAGTTGTATTATATGCAAAACACCAATAAGGAACCCATGTACTCCAAGAAATACCATGATTTTCTGACAGCGTTCTCAAATATGCACCTAATACTTTGTGAGAATTTTCTAATGATCCTATGCTTTCATGATGGTAAGCTGTACTTTTGATATGATTAATTTGTAATAGTTTGCACACCTCGTTCATGGTTGAAGAAATAAATTCTGTACCGCGATCGGTTGCAATTTCTTCCGGAATACCATAACGCAATACAAAATTATTTACAAATGCTGAAGCTACTGATACTGTGTCTTTATTTTTTAATGGATACGCTTCCACGAATTTTGTAAGTTCACATTGTAACGTCAAAATATAAGAAAAGTCGTTGGCATCTTTTTCGATGGGACCTACAATATCTAGATACAATTTTTTAAATGATGTTCTAGCTGTGGTCGTTATAACCATTGGTTCTCTAACATGTTTGCTATGTTTGTGTCTTTGACAAGTGTCGCATCGTTTAATAAAATGTTTAACGTCGTTAAGAAGTCCTGGCCAAAAGTAATGTTTTTTAATATTATTTAACATTCGATGAATACCTGCGTGGCCACTTGTAGGAAGTATATGAAAGTCGTTTAATATTAATTTTTTGGTTTCCTTGTCTTGTATTCTTTCAATCCCTTTTACAATACATAAACGGGGACCGGTCCAGTCATGGCATGTACTTATGGAATTAGCTAATTCTTTAATAAAATTGTTATTAAATTCGTCTTTTATTATAATTAATTCTGGAATATTCAATTCTATACACATTAACTCCAAATCTCTCAACAGTACGTCTCGCGTGAATATTGATCGAGATTTTGGATTAAGAAAAATTGACGAAAGTGACGGTACATAAATTAAAATTTCAGATTTTGTTGCAACATGATCTAAATTTCTTATTTCATTGATATCTTTATTTAAAGATATAACAAATTCAATGTTATCTTTTGGTTTCTTCAGAATCTCTACAATTTTTGGTTGCGCAGGCCAAGAATTTGTAGGAAACTCAGTATTGTTATCTATGCTACCACTAAAGGTTTCATTTTCCTTTACACACTCACTCGGTTCCATTCTTTTCTTCTGAGCTCTAGTCATAACCGCAACTAAATTCACATTCATATCTTTAAGTTCATTCGATGAAACAATCACTCTCGATAATGCGTCTGCAGTTACATTATCTTTTCCTCTTACATACTCAACATGAAAATCATATTCTTCCAAACATAAACGAAATTTTGTTAATCTACTAGAAGGGTTATTGTGGTTAAATAAATAAAGTAATGGTCTGTGATCTGTCAATATTTTAAAATGTCTACCGAATAGATATGGACGAAAGTGTTTCACAGCCCATACAATGGCTAAAAGTTCTTTCTCAATAGTCGAGTAGTTTAATTCAGCTTTATTTAAACCTCTACTTGCGTAAGCTATTGGTTTATTATTTTTGTTTAGCAAAACAGCTCCAATTGCAAAACCTGAAGCATCAGTTTGTAGTATGAACTCGTTATTTTCAGAAAAATCTGGATATTCAAGTACTCCTGGTTGTATAAGTGCATTTTTAAGTACATTAAAGGAATCTTGACATTCTTCAGTCCACTCGAATTTTGCGTTTTTTCTGGTTAGCTTATTTAAAGATAATGCTTTTTCAGCAAATTTTGGAATATATTTCCTATAGTAATTAGCAAATGCTACAAATCTCTTTACGTCATCACAATTTGTAGGCACCGGATAATCATGCAAAACTCTGGTTTTCTCAGGATCTGGCAATATTCCCTTAGATGTAATAACGTGACCTAAATAAAGTATTTCTTTTTTTAAAAAGTCACATTTACTCGGATTTAATTTTAAGTTAACTTTTCTAAGTCTATTAAATACTTTAATTAAGTTAGCGTTATGATCTTGTAAATTTCTACCAAATACAATTAGATCATCTAAATACACAAAGCACTTTTCATAATTAATGCCTGACATTGCGATAGTCATCAAACGAGAAAAATTACTAGGGCTTATTTTTAAACCCATTGGCAATCTTTTCATTTGATACTGTCCACGGTTTGTTGTAAAAGCTGTGTAGGGTCTACTTGTAGGATCTAATTCAACTTGGTAATAACCTTGACTTAAGTCAAGATGGCTAAAATAAACAGCTCCAGAAAGTGAATCAAGGATTTCAGTGATATTTGGTAACGGAAATTTGTCATCATGAATTCTCTGATTTAATAATCTGTAGTCTATTACTACACGCCATTTCTTCTCTCCTTTACTATCCATCTTTTTTGGTACAATTAGTAATGGAGAGGACCATTCACTCTGGGCCTCTTCTATAATGTCATTGTTTAGCATATTATTAATTTGCTTTTCGACTTCACCTTGTAATGCTTGGGGAAGTCTATATGGTTTTTTATATACAGGGCTAACATTTTCCCGTAATGTAATGGATTGCTTATAAACATTTGTTGTTGATAGTTTATCTCCTTCTAAATGAAAAATATCCGCAAATTTGGCACAGATGTTTTCTATTGAAATTTGCTCTTCCTTATTCAAGCCATGTAAGTTTAGCAAATTATATATTTGCTTAACTCGATTTACAGATATTTTATCGGTATTAAATTTACAAAAGTTATATTCACTCAATTTATCTATGTCGGGTTTAAAATTTTTCAAAATTACTTCATTTTCACGTGTGTTAAGAATTTTTACTGGAATTTTTCCGTCTTTGGGAGTCACAACAGTTCCAGCCATAAACACTCCTTCACACAACTCTCTCGCTAACACCACACAATCTTCATTCACACTAATAGGTACATACTGCAAAATTTCGCACCTTGGAGGTATTGTCATAATTTCGTTCTTATTTGAATGTAATATTAACGATGTTGATTCTCCACGATTATTTAAAATTAAAATATTTTTTTCAAAATTTATTATTCCGTTATATTTTTGCAAAAAGTTTTGACCGACTATTCCATCTGTCATGCAGGATAACTTTTTAAATACATAAAATTTTTGTTCAAACTGCGTTGTTCCAATTTTTAATTTTAGTTCGACAAATCCTTCAGATGTTATGTTTCCTCCTATTCCATTTATTGTTAATTTATGTTTTACAATCGGAACAGTATTACCTAAACATTCATACTTTATAGCACACAAGGAAGCTCCAGTGTCAACTAGAAAACTAACATTGTTATCATTCACACGAAAATTCACACTATTCATACTTGCACTCATATAAATTTGGTTACGGTTGTTCTCGAAAAAAATAATTTAAGTGGTTATGCTCTGTAGATGGACCTGGTGAATTAACATGAGATGGACCTGAATTTAAATGAAATTCCGAAGAACTTTGTCTCTCTTGTCCATGTGTATCATTTAAATGATAAACAACGTGTCGCTGATTTCTACCACGAGTATTGTTACCTCTATAGTTATTTGATCCGCGGTTGAAATTAGATCTTGAGCTGTTATGAAATGACCTACCTCTATAATTATTGTTTCTATTCGTTTGTTGACTCGTATTATTATGTCTGTTATTATTGAAATTTGAATAATTATTTCGTCTAAAACTATTATGATTTCCTCTACCTCTACGCATAGTCATAATGTTTTGTGAGGGTTCTTGGTATCTGGTAATTTCCTCGTTCTGAGCTGCTCTAATCGCATCTTATAAAGAGTTACAATTCCGCGAAGCAATAATTGTACTAAGTTTCTGATTTCTCAAACCATCAGCAAACCTTTTAATCGCGTTCTTTTCATTAATTGGTTTTAAAATTTCGAAAGCATTATTATTACCCTTTGCCTGGGAAATTGTCAAATCTACAAATAATATTTCTAACTCCTTACCAAAATCTTCGATGGATTTATCACCTTGTCTAGCACGAGTTAATTTTGTCTGTAAAGCAGTATCTGATTTTTGCGTCAGTAAATGCGTCTTCATGTCTTGAATTAATAATTCAGTTGATGCATATGTCCTTGACAGTCTTAATTTTGCACTAGTCGAAAGTCGAGTTTTTAAAACAAAGTTAATCAAATGTGTTTTGTCTCCATCTTTTAGCATTGAATCATATAACTCGATAGCATCAATTAATTGTTGCGTTTTTTCTTCCGTATCATTTAAGATAGGTAAAAGACTTACTGCCACCTTTAAATCAAAAGACGACATATTTGAGACTGGAAAATCAAGATAATTCTCGTCCGCAAAATCTAAAATTTCCTGATAAAGCGATTCTATCGCTGTATGATTTTCTTTTATTTGTAATATATCGCTATCACTTATTTCTCTACGCTTAATTCTTTCATTAATCTGACTAATAAGAGTACCTATATCTTTATAATTTTGTTCAGCTTCATTGAATTTCTTTTGTAAAATGTCACCCTTACTTCGTCTATCGGGGCCTATTTTAGTTAAATAAATTTTAATTTTCTTTAAATTTTCATAAATATTGTTTAAGCTAGTCTTATCCATCAATAAAATTCCTATTAAAATTAACTAATCATCTAAATTACATGAAATTACCTATATTAAAAGAATTTAAAAATATAGTATATCCTAAATGCTTACATTGCCTAAATTAATTGCAAAACTTAAAATGTTCAACAATAAAATATGTAACTACTTCCATAAAATGTGCAGAGTTGATATTATTTACCAATTTCCTGGGTCGATGTCCACTGCAAGTTATTGACCGCAATATTTGAAATGACTGCACAAAATTTCCTGATGATGATGAATTTGGAAATTTTTGGGCTACCCGTGGAAGGACGTTGTCCTCACGCAGAACTTGGCATCTGTATTTGAGATTTGAAGAGATCATTTCTCCGAATTTCTTTCCTTATGGTACCTCTCAAATATTGCTTGCATTTTCTTATACCATAGACCAGAAGAATTAATAAAATAATGGTCATCAAACTCAGTACTAACCACTCCGTGCGATTAAGTCCTTGTTCTTGATGCACTTTTGCGTCACCACTCGCGCTCTGGGCAATAATCACCTCTTCCTTAGTTTGAGTCTGTCCCATTTTGGTACATAAAGTTCAACATAAGTCACTCACTTAACTTGGCACTTTTGGGTGTTTTTTTTTTGACACTTTCACAATAATGACAAGTATCCTGGCAGGATCGCCATGTAATGTTTGTGGTTCGGGGTTGAAGGAAACAACATTGAAACTTGACATGTATATTGGTCTATAACATAATAGGTGTTCACATGTCAAATAACCTTTTATATCTATTTTATTAATAAGTAATTATTACTACTGAACCCTAGTGGTTCCCCCTCTACTAGTGTTATACCTAATACTTATACCACTACATTGGCATTTTTTCTTTTTATTTAATTCGTCAGCATTTCGTTTTAGTGTTTCCGTTTTAGGTTTTTGCTACAGGTAAGGAATCCTTTTTACTTTCTTATACGAAGTAATAAGAAAGTATAGTAATCGTAATTTTTTTCAACTTCGAGATTTTGATGGATTTACACGTTTTGACGGCCCCTGAATCTATTTTGACCATTTTCGCCATGATGTCTGTCTGTCTGTCTGTCTGTATCCACCATAATTCAAAAACGACTTATCGGATTTGATTCAAATTTCATATTTAAGAATTTGAACAAATTTGTGGGTTCCACATTAAATGTTTTTCATCTAGCACTAACACACGTGACACTTACCTGAAGACATTTTTAGGTTTTTTAGGAATATCTTGAAAAATAAACAATTTTTGAGATTTTTTTATTCTTTAACATTGATTTAGAATTGAATTTTGAACAAATTTTGTTTGAACTTTTTTTGAAATTTCGTCAAAAAAATTTCAAAAAAACGAGATATGTATTCCTGAAACACTTATATTTTTCATAGTGCGCGTTGAATCCGACTAGTGAGTTTGGGGCTTGGCTGCCAAACGGAAGGTCGTGGCTTCGAATCCCAGGAGGACCATTACTTTTTATTTTTTTGTATTTTACTGGTTTCTATGGTAACGAAAACAATAACAATAAATAAATAAATGTGATTTTATATTAATAACGTATTGAATGTCGACTACATGTGATTATTGGCTACACGTTTTGAGGGCCCCTGAATCCATTTTGCCATTTTCGCCATGATGTCTGTCTGTGTGTGTGTGTGTGCACGTGTGCACGATAACTCAAAAACGAGTTATCGGATTTGATTCAAATTTCATATTTAAGAGTTTGAACAAAATTGTGGGTGCCACATTAAATCTTTTTCCAACACAAGTGGTACTTACCTGAAGACATTTTTAGGTTTTTTAGGAATATCTTGGAAAATAAACTATTTACGACATTTTTTTATTCCTAGACATTGATTTAGAATTAAATTTTGAACAAATTTTGTTTGAACTTTTTTTTAAAATTCTGTCAAAATTTTTTAAATTATTTATTCATATAGTAGCGCCATCTATCTCTCATTTACAAAAGTACATGTTTAAATTACAGAAATCTATACCGTTGAGGAAATCGATTGTAGCAGTATTATTTGAAAAGATCGACGGCTGCGGCAGCATTGTGGTGGCGAAACTACCACCGGTTGTTACGCGGTCGTTGATTTGTGTTTTTTGTGTCATATTGTAATATGTACAGTTAATTTCACAGAAATTAGGTTATTTTTTATCATGAGTCGTTCAGTAAGTTTTGGCATTTTGATTTTTGGCGACGGATGCAAATAAGTACTTAATTTGTCAATTTGACAGTAAACGTCAATCAAACAAAGGCATTGTAACACAGGGAATCAGGGAAATATTAGGTGTAGTCGATTTCGTGAAATTAACTGTACCTCTATAATTATTATTGAAAAAATCGACGGCAATGGCAGCATCGTGGTGGCGTGTTTTTTTGTGTAATATTGATATATTGTAATACAATTAAATATTATTGAAAAAACGGAGCAAGACAGAAAACTATCGTGGGGCGAAGCCCGCGGGGGACAGCTAGTAATAAATAAATGTGATTTTATATTAATAACGTGTTGAATGTCGACAGCAAGTGATTATTGGCTACCCCTTCAGTATTTTTCAAAGATTAAAACTGTATCATGGCAATGTATAAGAAAGTCATGTGTTGGGCACATCAGATATTTTAAACACACTTTTGTAGGTATTCCCCTTGCACATAAGCGGCAACCCACAAAACATCTATTTTCGGTTTATTTTGAACAAAATTTTTAAAAGTTAGGCTTTGGACGTAGGAAGTAGGAATAGAAAATAATTATTCTTTTTAATAAGCACTAATTGTAATGGATCCGCATTTCCCTTTAAAAATCGTGAGCATTTTTGCGCATTGAAGTGTAATCGTCTAGTCTAATTTAATATAAGAAAATCTGCAGTAAGTTTAAAATAATACGAACGAAAGAAAACTAAAGGAGTACCACGTAAATTTAAATTTACTGCGGAATTTTCAGACCCCTACGTTTTGTTTCTTTGAACCTACTTCGCTATTTCCCTTACAAAAACTCCCCGGTTACAATTTAGTATGAGAAAGTGTTATAATGTAGAATCGAAAGGTGAGAAAATAAAAGTATACTATTTTTCGACAATCTCTAATATTTATTTAACAAATACTCGTTAACACTGTCGACTTCAGTATCCTTTCGTATTTAATAATTAATTAAACTACAATTTAATTAAAAGGGTTTTTGCAAATAAAGTCCATATCTGTAACATACCGAGTTCATAGGTTAATCAGCCTTTTCCCAGGATTCTTTTTGGGTACGCGGATCTTTCACAGACTTTTCTCTTAGTTTTTTATTTACTTAAGTACCAAAGTACCGCCTAGCCCTAAATAGGGTTGCCAGATTGTCATTATTAAAAACCGGGACACTCGATCGGGCAAAATGCTCCTATGCTTCCAAATATTTTTTCTAAAATATAAAATATAAATACACAAAATAAATGTCTTAAATATTTTCTTAATGTTTTCTAATACATTATTAGAGAACATAATATCAGAGTTCGCCTTCGTTCCAGTTATTTTTTTTTAATTTTATTGCTTAGTAAAGTGAGGACCAGTGAACTGTATACTACGTAACTGGAAAGGTCTCGCCTTGAAACATTTTTGTGTCAAGTTCATTTCTAGGCATCCCGCAGTTGGAGTGGATTGCGTCTCTTACTATCTTACAGGATATCATAGCGATAGTGGAACATTTTATATAAAAGTATTTTTAATTTTTTTTTTCAATTTTTTTTATAGATATCTGCTATAATGTACTATTGTAAACTATTGCACAAATATCAGAGAAAAAATTTTTTATAATAAATTTACCTTATTTGTGATTATTATTACATTTTAATAGTTACGCTCTCTTTCTATCTTACATGATTATGGCTTTGGTGACTAGCAAATAAATTAATATTACAAACTGTTTATTAGCTTAGTGTTTCACAGGCACTTTCAGTGGTATAAATACTTAAATAGGTATTAATAATTATTATAAACAATAAATTTTTGTTTTCCTTGATTTTTTTATTATGGAAATATTTTTTCAAAATCATCTTTTTAAACAAATAAATCAAATAATTATTTAATATTTATCAACAAAACAACAAAGAATCTCAAGATTTTAAATAATTGATGTGGATTTCCTCAAATCCCCATGTTAATTTTTTTTTGACAATTTTTTTAATTATAATTGGGTATATTTTTTTATTGTGAAAATATCAAAGGTCCATCGTCAATTATTAATGTTTTTAAATATTTGGTTCATTATAGAAAAAAAAAATCGGTTTGCGAACGGCAAGCCAAAAACGAAAATCTTGTGTGGGTTTTAGTATACTTTTACATGAGTCGGACAGTGACACAAACCCACCTCCTTATTCTATCTCTTTTGCTTGCCCCTGACACAACTTCGATGTTTTCAGTATATGGGCGAGGCCTTTCCAGTTACGTAGTATACAGTTCACTGTTGAGGACCAACCAAAAGTTATGCAACCAAGATTACTGCTGAAAGAGTTATTACAAATTTTAGAGTGGTTCCCTTCAACATAATTCTACAGTTACTAGATAAATTACAGTAACGCAACGTCCTCCATATTGGGGGCAAAAGTAAGCGGCAAATTTAAATTAAAAAAAATATATGAATATTAAGATCAATGAACATTTTAACGACAAACGGCTTTTAATTAACAATTAAAATCTTACCAACTAAAAATCTAGTAATGCTAACACGTTTTAACTCATTTTTCGTATGTTTTAATTGATTTTAAACAAAAACTTAAGAGCTAAAAAGGAGAAATAATAAATCAACAAAACCATTAACAAAATATTTATTTATTTAATATTATATTACTAGTTTTTTTTTACATAATTATTTTTACAATTATTTTGTATTGACCCGCATCGCAACACTTCGACTACTCTGGTTACAGATTATGTCTTTACTTTGAGTTTTGAATGTAAAAAAATTCTACTTCTAACATACAATTTTAAAATTTTTTCAAAAATATTGTGGCATTGTGGAACGTTTGGAACACCATAATTTGTTCTAATATTGTCTAAAAATTGATCCAGCGACAACGTATTATTAATAATACAGTTTTTATAAATTCGAAAATCTGTTTCAACTTTGCAAATATAATTGAACAATAGGCACCTTGACGAAAATTTTTTTAATGTCTAATATAGTTGGAAATAAGTTCCTGAACAAATCTCCATTTTTGAAAATTTTCTCCGATTTTGTTTTCGTCAAATAAATGTAATTGTTGATTTGTATTATTTGAATGCCCCGAAAACAGGAAGATGGCGACCAACATGGCAGCGCGATGACGTAGATACTTATATAGGATAAACAACCGAGTGCATCGCGCAAACATGAAACATTTGACCAGGACAATGTTTTGGCCGATTTTTATATAAAATATGCACCTAGTGATGTTTAATTACACGTTTTTTATACCTTCGAAATTAATATTAATAAATTACGGGTTTTATGCATATACATATATATATATATATATATATATATATATATATATATACTGGCTATAAACGGCGGCGCAGCTTTACTGAGTGGTAGTGGAAAGCAGATAGAAGATCACACCATTTTTACTATTACAGCCCACGTGACTGTAACCTAGCGTCTTTGCTTTGGTTTCAAGTTGGTGTGTTATAGGATAAATGCTACAGTAATTGGCCAGTATGGACGTAAACCACGGTATTATAAGATTATTCGAAATCCTACTCTAGTGGTATAGGATTAGAGTTTACTTATAGTTTCCTATTTTCGGTTTAGTTGCTAATTCAATCTCTAGATGGCAGCACAATTTGTGAATTCGACTAACATTTTTGTATATCGAGATCCTTCAGTTAAATTTCGCGCCACTTCTAATAGTAAAAATGGTGGACATTAAATCTACCCGGTCGGTCGTCTCTCTTCCCCTTTCTACTAATCCAATTCTGTGGTTTTATGTGTAATTTATGTAATTTTTTAAACTGTTGTAGATTTGGGTATCACTTTCTGAGAAATACCTAGTACCTATAGGTAGGGAAAAATCCATTCTATCTTAACTTCAAGTTTACACCAATCAAAAGACTTTAAAAAATCATGAATGGTCAAGACAAAACCCCACAATTACTTTCTATATAACGGAACAAATACCGAAAAATAGTGCAGTGGGCTATAACTTTAACATAATAAAAATAATACGCGGCAAAACTACGGTTTCAGTTATAATATGATTCGACCTAAGACCTAAGTCAAGTTAGTTAAGACCCTCTGCACTAACTTAAGGAACGATAGTTTAATTTCCTCCAATCTATTTAAAATCACGTGAAAGCTATATTGTTCCCAAAAATGCCATTAGAATATTGTCTATTTGAGACACCAGGGAAGAATTTTTGACGTTTCAAAATATCTAAGCAATTTAAGCCCCTAAAGGTAATTGGACCCCCAGCCCTAGATTTAATACGACATTAGGTATATTTATCTTTCCTAAATTAAGAATATTGTAAAATCTCATCCCTAAATAAAAACAAATTCGTAACTTGGCGAATATGTACCGGAGCGATTTTGGAAAAAAGTTGAAATTACCTTGTTAATTAGGATCTCCTGATTACGAAAAGGCTAAAAATAAGCGGCAGTCTGCAATACTTCCAAAGTTATAACAGTTCAAAAACTTGAAACATCCAATGTTTGGATGTGTAAATTAGTAAATTAAGCACTTTTATCAACTTTTATTCACTAAAAGTCCACTCAATAGAACCTATTGCACTAATTATTGATTAATTAATCATTACCATTTAATATTATTGGTGAAAACCCTATTTTTAAAGGAGACCGCCGCTTATATTTAGATTTAGCATTTTCGTAATCAGGGGATGTCAATTAACAAGGTAACTGCAATTTTTTTTAAAAATCGTTCTGGTAGGTACACATTCGTCAAGTTTACTAAAATTCGACTTAATCTGTATACTGTGAAAATCGCACGTATTTAGCGGCGTGTATAAGTTCATCGTCTGTGCTATACAGCGAAATACATATAAACTACCTGGAAGGGACGCGCAATAGCTTGAAAGTGAGGCAAATTTGGTTGTTATGCAACCCTCAAGAGTGTAGGATTGCTCTCTCTTTCTAACTCGTTTGAATAATTGACTATTTGTCAGCCTGTCTGTCTGTATTCACGATAACTCAAACACGACTTATCGGATTAGATTTAAATTTCATATTTAAGAGTTTGAACAAAATTGTGGGTGCCATATTAAATCTTTTTCATTTAGCACCAACACAAGTGCTACTTACCTGAAGACATTTTTAGGAATATCTAAAAAAATAAACAATTTACGAGATTCTTTTATTCTTTAACATTTATTTAGTAATAAATTTTGAACAAATTTTGTTTGAACTTTTTTTTGAAATTCCGTCAAAAAACAACTCTTGTAACGCCATTTACTTATACGCGTGGAACAGAAATAAATACCCTACAGTATCGTTCCATCTCTGTCACTGCCCCTGACACAGTTTGCCTGCTTCAAGCGCATGGTCGGGTCCCTTCCAGTTAGTTTACATGCATTTCAATGGTGCTATATAAGTATCTACGTCACGCGCTCGCCAGCCAATCACAGCGCGTTTTCGATCGGCTCGACTGATTCAGATATTTACGTATTTTCAAACGCTATTTTCTATTGTAAAAATGCTAATAATGTCGAAATTTTTCAATTTACATCTATTAAAATCAATTAAACTTCTCAAAAAAAATATTTTTGTAGGTTTTTGTAACATCAAGCAAGGTGCCTATTCTAAATTGGGATGAATTAATATATTTTCTTTAAATTCCTTCAGTTTTACAAGTAAACGTAAATCTGTAATTGTGCAATTTTCAATTATAACGGAGTTAAAACATTTGTCACATGTTACAAAATTATTTTTAATTTTATAAATTAGTGCACCTAATAAATAATAAATGGAGGCACGTTTTATGTCATCATTTTCTGCCACAAAAACTTCAGAGTTCATATCCATATAATAATTTTCTAAAATTGTTTCTTTAATATTTTCTACGGGGTTTGTGAGCACTGAATTTAATTCATTACAATAAGAAATTAAATGATGTGATTCATCATCGTTATAATTTGTATGCCGTAATGTGCAATGAAATTGTGATAAACATACTAATCTCAAGCTCATCTTAAATAAACGAGCGTCCGGAAAGGAAGAAAGGGAATTTTCCAATGCGTCTTGGGTGAGTCGACCTAAGAAAACATATTGAAAATTGTGTTCTTCCATATATACATTTTTAAAAGTCTATAGCAGTTTCTGTCGCCATAATTACGCCTGTTTGAAACGGCTTCCATACATTATTGATATTAATGTTTGTAATAATTTCTTGTATTGCTTTTAAAAAATCAACTACTTCATTATAATTTTCTTCATTTTGACGGGACAGAGCAAACGTATGGTATCTTCCTGTCATTATTTTAAACCATCGGTGCATTTGAAATATAAACCATGATTTGCTGCCATATTTTGGATCTAATTTACTTTTGGTAATGTAATATGATATACCGGCGGCCACGTCGCTATTAATTAATGCTACACTTAAACCCACATTCATTTTCTCTAAATGAGAGGGATTAATAACGTTTTCCTTTAATCTGGGGCATGTTTTAATATCGTCAGTTTTTTCCATATCGTATATGAGTTTGATAGGTTCTATCGATATAAAGTTCGATGGTAAATCATATTTTTTTACGATTTCATCGTTAATAACAAATTTGTGGCCTTTAGTTAGCGCAGCAGCTAGATTTTCAAATACGTGTACTGGATCCGGCAAAAAAAATAATTTATTATTTGGTAGACAGGGATGTTCGATATAGTTATTAATGTTGCTAAACCTTCCAGCTACAATATTTAATTTTTTCCATAGACTTCGATTTTGGGGACCCATGTCGGATGTAACAGCTCGAACTGTTATATTCATGTCATGGCATTTCTTAATTATGTTTACAATAATATTGTAAAGTGCATCAGAACTGAAAGAATTTCCAGTTAATTCGTAATAACCTACAATTTGCTTCCAACGGGTAGAGACTCCCGCTAGCATGAAAACTAATGCATGTGTTGCTAGCTAATTCGATGTATATTTTCCATCTGATGTTGCTATTGAAGGTCTGCCTATTACCAATGATAAAGAATGATCAAATTGCAATCCGGGTTTAATGGCCATTTCGTCGAAAATGAGTACCGCGTGCCTTTCTTCAGGTCGAAAGTTCTCCACCTGGCAAAAAATAAACAGTATGTAAATAAACATGTATACATTTTTAAATAAAGAGTTTTTTAAAATTTTTAAATGTGGCACTTAGAACCTTAATTATATTCAGTCTACAATGCTTCACCTCCATTCAGCTATATACCAACCCTGAGTTTTAAAATTTCAAATACATCTTCCAGGATACCTGGTTTAAACTTCAAATTGCGCAATCGATGTTGGAGAGTTCTTATACCCGGATATGGAAGCTTCTGACGAAGGATTTCTTTGTAGCCTTCCGTTCCACATACCATATATAATTTTAACCCTTTGGTTATTGAATCGTCGGACCACATAGTACCTTTACGTTTATCGGTTGCTAAAAACTCCAACTGATCTTCATTAAATATTTTTGGTAGGTTGGTGGAATCCCTTTCTTTAAGTTTCCGTTCGTATTCGCGACACTTCCTTAACGCAGATTTCAATCGCTTTCTCAAATTCTCAACCAGATTAACAGTATTTTCTAATGATTTGTTTAATAATTCATCATCTAATGAATCATCAACATTTTCATCATCAGAAGACACCATATGAATCGAATTTTCCGTCTCATGCAAAACGCCTAAAATAAATATTATTTTATTAATTACAAATAATTGTATTTTCATTTCGTAGAATTTACACTTACTGGCTACAGGATATTCATAACTTGTAGATTGAATTTCTGTAAAATTTAAATGTTCTTCAGTTAGTTTGCTGATTTCTGTAGGCACAAAGTCAGTCAGGCTTTCTTGACTTAATAAATCTGGAAAGGCACTGGGCTTAAGAAGCTTTCTACCATCCATCCTAGCACATTCGAATTGTTCATGGGAAAAGTGACACTAAAAGAACATTTTTAAAAATTACTAGGTACTCACAATGATAAAAACTTTTTGTTGTATTTTTGTATAATAAAAGTTGATAAATTATTTTTATATTACCTCACAAACTCTAGAGTCTTCAGGTAAATTTGGTTGGGCTATTAAATTAAGCCACAATTGTTTGCGTTCTCCACGAGGCACTCTGAATAAACGAAAGCCTGCAGAAGTTCTCTTTTTACAGTTTTTGATACAACAACTAGGCATTTTCGATACTACATACTACATACTAATCACTTGTGTTTATGTGATACGTCGTCAAAATAGTATATTATTATACGAGTTTTATAAGACGCTATATTGTGGCACAAGTTGTTTGAAGTACGACGAGCGAAGCGAGGAGTGCTTCAAAGGAACGAGTGCCACAATAATGTCTTATAAAACAAGTGTAATATACTATTTTTTCTATTTTGCATCTATTTATACTTTAAATTTAAGAATATGTGCAAAACATAAACCTAGGAATATTTGAAATGATTTGACAATGGTTGGTAACATTAACCAAACATAACAAAACAATAAAACAAGGTTAATTTGAAATTAGTTGTCAATTTTACTTCACAACCAGTAACAAGCTTTTTCGGCATTCTATTGAAATGTGTAAACAAGCAAGTATAAGTAATACACCAACTGAACTAAGAAAAAGAGTCTAACTAGTTATAAATGATTTTTTGCACTTCCGGGATTAAATGTGCTAATTTAATCCCTCTTTACAGGGACTGAAGTGACCTATTTAATCCCAAGGGATTAAATCTACATTGCTCCCTTACACAAGTATTTTTTGTCATTTTGGACAGTATTTTATGGTTGTTGTCGACGTTTGTCACTTTGACAAGCATAAATTTAGAATATGCAAATAAATGCTTCGGAAGTGAAAAAAATAGCGTATACACCACGGAATTGAGGTATCATTTAATCCTTCGGGTGCATTATTTCCCTCGCTCGCTTTGCTCGCTCATGAATTTTTAATTCACCCTCATGGAATAAATGATGCACCTCAATCCCTTGGTATATAATATACTATACTTTGGAAAAAATAATAAAAAAATGTTCAAAATTTCACTAGTTTCTTTTTTACAATTTTGTGAGGTTGGCTTTGGCTTTTGACGCTGCGTTACCCACATGTCATTGGAAATTAATGGCAAGCAATGTTACCGCTATGACAAAATAAAAAACCGGAGTTCATAATGAAACCATTATGAAACCCGTTTGAGTTTCATAATGACTCTGTTAGAGACGCAAAATAGAAAATAGTATATTATTATAAGTACGAGTTTTATAAGATGCCATATTGTGGTACAAGGTGTTTGAAGTACGACGAGCGAAGCGAGGAGTGCTTCAAAGGAACGAGTGCCACAATAATGTCTTATAAAACAAGTGTAATATACTATTTTTTCTATTTTGCATCTATTTATATTTTAAATTGAAGAATATGTGCAAAATATAAGCCTAGGAATATTTGAAATGATTTGACAATGGTTGGTAACACTAACCAAACATAACCAAAAAATAAAACAAGGTTAATTTGAAATTAGTTGTCACTTTTACTTCACAACCAGCATTCTATTGAAATGTGTAAACAAGCAAGTATAAGTAATACACCACCTGAACTAAGAAAAAGAGCCCAATTAGCTATAAATGATTTACTTTCGAAGAAATAATAATAAAATGTTCAAAATTTCACTATTTTCTTTTCTACAATTTTGTGAGGTTGGCTTTGGCTTTTGACGTTGCGTTACCCACATGTCATTGGAAATTAATGTTAAGCAATGTTACCACTATGAAAAAATAAAAAGCCGGAGTTCATAATGAAACTATTATGAAACCCGTTTGAGTTTTATAATGACTCTGTTAGAGACGCAAAATAGATAAAAACAATATTTTGTGGTTAGAAATGTTCAGAAGAAGAAATTAAAACGTGATTTGTTTAGGGGAAAATAAAAATTCCCAAACGAGTCCTCCATATTGGGGTCAAAAATAGCAATCCTTGTCTCACTCGTTGGCCCATAACCTTGCGTTACTATTTATCTAGTAACTGTACATAATTCTTAAGCCAGAACATAACTATTATTCTAGATTCTAGGCTAGGATCTAGAACATTTCCCTCCTTTATTTATATTTTACCTTTTTAGTTTTTTATATCGTTTAATTTAAGTGAAGTTAGCGTTGTTCAAACGCACCTACTTGAATATTTCAATTTGCAACTACTTGATTTAGGCTTGATGTTTCGTAGACCAAATGTACAACAAACATGGCGACTAATGGCGACACCACAATTTGTCATTTGTCGATGAATTAAGTAGACGCTTTTTCTGCAGTGTTTTTTACATCTAATTGTTACCAATATTTTGAGATTAGAATCGAATAAGTAGTCTTCGTAGAAAATCTCAGTGAATACAAATAACATGGGTTATCATAATAGAGTTCGCAGTAGATCACGTTCACCAATTTACAACAGTAAATCAAAAACGAGATCACCCAACAACCGACATGAAAAATATCGAGGGGATCACCACAGATCTATGTCTAAATCCAGAACATATCAATCAACTTACTCCAATGGATATTACCAACACAGAGAGAAATCTTACAGTGACACTAGGAAATCTAGTCGCATTGAACGGTCCCACAAAAAGTTATCTCACGAAGACGAATTTATGGAATCACGAAGACAGGAACGTGAAATAATAGGAATGAGTGAATGTTCAAATATTTGGGGAAGATCTCCACCTCCTGAAGAACTTTTGTGTAGTTTAACTCTAAAGGAAAACCATTCACCTCTTGAAGATGCTACCAAAATAAAGCATAAGAAAAGTAAACATAACAAGGAGAAAAAACGAAAGTCCAAAAAGCATAAGAAAGATAAGAAAAAGAGGAAAGCCGTATCATCCAGCGAAGGCAGTTCCTCCGAAGATGAAAAATGGGTTGAAAAATGTAACCTTCCACATTCAGATAACGATGATGATGGTGTCGTTGGCCCAGTTCAAAAATCTCATACTTCTTTAACTCACAAGGAAATGGGGAAAGCTCTTCTTCCTGGTGAAGGTGCTGCAATGGCGGCATATGTAGCAGAAGGCAAACGAATACCCCGAAGAGGTGAAATTGGATTAACATCGGATCAAATAGTAACATTTGAATCAGTTGGTTATGTCATTTCCGGTTCGAGACATAGAAGAATGGAGGCTGTGCGTATTCGAAAAGAAAACCAAATTTATTCTGCTGATGAGAAACGAGCTTTAGCAATGTTTAGTAAAGAAGAACGCCTTAAGCGTGAAAATGTTATTTTGGGACAATTTAAAGATTATATATCGAAGTGTAATACTAATCAGTTAACTAAAGACTGATAGTAATTGATATTGCTAATTGTTAGTGTATTATAATTAAAATTATATTATGAAATTTTGTAAATAGTTTATCTGCAGTAGATAAATTATGTGATATTTATTGTTAAAAATAAATGATTACTATTTACTTTGTTGTTTTTTTTTCCAAAGATATTTCTTCAAATACACATAATATTAGGAAAGATAGAAAAATAAATTCATATTTCACGTTATTCGATTTGTTGCCACTTTTTAATAGAGACTTGAATATAACTCATATAAATATTTCACCACAAATAATTTCATCTTTCCGTTTTCACATCTGCATACAAACGGCAATCCACAAAACATCGAATTTCGACATACTTTGAACATAACCTTCAAATGATAGATTTTGCGATTTTGGACTTATGGAATAGTAATAGAAGGACAAAGACAGCCAAACTTTTTGTAGTCTAAAAAAGGTAGGAACAGATTTTTTATAATGCATACTTAGGTTTAAATTGTTGAATTCGTAAGTTTCTTAAAATATATTCCCAACGAACTGTTCTTCTGAACACATTCATAATGTCGTATGTTTCAGGTAAGAAAAGACAAATTATTCATTTTAATAAGCACACTAACCGGTGTCATGGTGTCAAATTTTAATGTCGGGAGTAGCATTTCTATAGAAACATTATAAGACTATTCATTATATTATTGGTAAAAATGCAGTTAGGGGCTTTTCATAAATAAACGAAGTATAAAAATCGACGTAATTTTTTGTGAAAATCCATCGGCGAAATACCTAATGAAATTACAACAGTTTTTTCTTTCTTAGACGAAGTAAGAATAATACTAATCGTGATTTCTTGCTCTTGGAAATTGTTATACAGTTGACATGGAATCGGGGAAGATTAGTTAATATTTAAATTAAGTTAGGTTAGATTAGGTCGTTGAGGTGTTTTTATTAATAT
This sequence comes from Pediacus dermestoides, assembly GCA_963942485.1. Taxonomy (NCBI): domain Eukaryota; kingdom Metazoa; phylum Arthropoda; class Insecta; order Coleoptera; family Cucujidae; genus Pediacus; species Pediacus dermestoides. The sequence continues at coordinate 258,760 of CAWWDI010000055.1, read as the reverse complement.
TTCATATAGAACAAAATCTTTATAATATATCTGCAATCTACAGTACTGGTCGGTACTGCATTTTTTCTGACAATTTTCAAAACTATATGAATTTCATGGTTACTCTGGTGGATTCTTTATGAAAAGCGTCTGAACCTTATACCATTAAGTATTGTAACACATGACTAAAATCCGGCACCTCTTGATATAACCGACCCAAGGCCGAAGCCTTTTTGCTGTAATTGCTGTAATATTTTAGGAATTGCATACTTTACGAGGCAGGTATCCACCAAACCCATGGGAGTACCTTTAGCAGAATTAGTGAAGAAATTCACAGACCTAGCGCAGCTAACTTTGGCAGAATCCTGGGACAATGTCGGCGTGTTGGTGGAACCTACCAAAAACCACATAATTACTAAAGTATTACTAACCATCGATCTCACAGAACCCGTTTTGGATGAAGCAATAATCCGCGGTGCCCAAATGATAGTATCGTACCATCCCAACATATTTAAGCCTATGAAAACAATTACCCAAGCGTAGGTGTTTGTAAGACATGCGACCAATATTGTAAATAAAAAATTTTCAGTTCCTGGAAGGACAGAATTGTGATAAAATGCATACAAAATAATATTGCCGTATTCAGTCCACATACAAGCTGGCACGCGATGCGTGGTGGTGTTAACGATTGGCTGGCCTCAAGTTTCCTCCTTAACAAAAATATTACTCCTATACAGCCCAATGCTGAAAATTCTAAAATTGGCATGGGGCGTTTAGTTAAACTTGATGCAGATATAACCTTAAAACAAGCCATCGACTTGGTGAAAAAACATATTGAATTACCACATCTTAGATTGGGTCTTAGTTGGGGAAAATCTCTAGGCAAGACTACCATAAATTTTCCATTATCATTTAATATTTTTATGGGGTTTCAGATTCTACTATATCAAGTGTGGCAGTTTGTGCTGGTTCAGGTGCTTCCGTTCTTGGAAGTGTTGAAGCCGATTTGTATCTGACAGGCGAAATGTCCCACCATGAAGTACTTGAGGCTACACAAAATGGGATTAATGTTATATTGTGTAGGTAATCACAGTGATTCAGAGCGAGGGTTTCTTAAGATTTTTCAAAAAGCTGTTCAGAGTGAATTGTTACAAGTTCTTGTATCTGAGGTTGATAAAGATTGTTTAACTACCGTTTAGTTTTTTAAGTCATTGAATATGTTTTGAATTAAATTGTGAAAAGAAGTTTATATGTACTGTTTATATGCTTAATATAATTTTTGTCATTTTAGAATTCGTTTTTTTTTACTTTGAATATTTTGTGTTTACTTGTGTGATTTTGATTGAATATGCAAAGGGGAGAAACGCCGACTCTGTGTATTAAAACTGTTTTTTTTTTTGTTACGTTAATCAATTACAAAATGTGTATTATTTTAATAATTTTAGGATTGGTGAACTTCGTTTAAATTAACAAAATTTTTATTTATTATATTTATTTAATTTTTAATTCACAGAGTCGGCGTTTCTTCCCTTTGCCTTCTACACTTCCTCTTCTACCTTCAATAGTTTTGAGGTTATTTTAACTCAACATATGTACTTCACTAGGTTTACAACTGCTAAGTTCATATCATACCCTTATGGTACACTTGCGCCATCTACTATTTGCTGTTATTTGACGGACACTTTTTCAGTTTGATTCCCATATAATATTGTGGTCCTCCCCTCTACATTCCATAGTTCTGGTTTAAGAATTATGTTGAAAGGAATCACGTTAAAATTTGTAATAACCATAGATATCTTACTCTTTCTAAATAGATAACTAAAGCATATGGGCTGCGCGATGAAAAAGTGCGACAAATTGAAGATTTCAATAAGGTCGAAATTCGTGAATCCCGGGGTATTTGTACTTGCGCATTTGCTTAAGCTTTCTAATTAGAAAGAGTAAGATGTATGTGCAAAAGACATGGCTTACAGGGGGTAAACATAAAAAAGCAAATTCCCTAAAATTGGTCTGGCAACCAACATTACAGTACGGTATTTAAATGTGATTCGGACCTATTTCAATATTATGTTTGAATTCGCGGGCGCAATATTTACTTGTGCGCAAGTCGAAATACCCCCGTGCGCAGTTTCAATTCGGCTCATTCATGATTTTATGCATCGGCTATCTATTTAGAAAGAGTAAGATATCTGTGGTAATAACTCTTTCAGCAGTAATTTTGGTTGCATAACTTTTGGTTGATCCCTCACTTTATTAGGCAATAAAATTGAAAAAAAATACTTAAACGAGGGCGAACTCTGATATGTGCTCGAATAATGTAATGGAATGGAAATAGGTTCAATAAAACACAACGCAGGGGTCTGAAAATTCTGCAGTAAATTTAAGTGGTACTGCTTTAGTTTTCTTTCGTTCATATTATTTTAAACTTACCTACTTCAAATTTTCTTATTGTAACTAAACTAGACTACCAAAAATTCGCGCTATATTAAAAGGGAAATGCGAGTCCATTACAGTTAATGCTTATTAAAAAGAATAGGTAATTTACTATTACCTACCTACTACTCCACACGTCCAAAATAGGAAAATTTATCCTTTCAAAATTATGTTCAAAGTAAACTGGAAATCGATGTTTTGTGGGATTGTGGCTTGCAGCAAGGGGAATACGGAAATGTGTGCATCAGTTTGCAAACCAAAAAATAAGATTATTTGTGGTCAAATATTAATCAGAATGGGGATACAATTTTGTTCTAGTTGCTCTTAAAAAGAGGAAGCAAATCGATTGAAAGCATAAAATATGAGTTTATTTTCGTTCTGTCCTAACACAAATCTATCATGTTTATTTGAAAAATATTTTTGGGAAAAAAACAACAAAGCAAATGGCAATCACATCATTTATTTTTAACAATAAGTATCACAATTTATTTATTATAATTTTAATTATAATATACTAAACAAAAAAACAATATCAATTACTCATCTATCTAACTTTGAATTACACTTCGATATATAATCTTTAAATTGTCCCAAAATAACATTTTCACGCTAAAGGCGTTCTTCTTTACTAAACATTGCTAAAGCTCGTTTCTCATCAGCAGAATAAATTTGGTTTTCTTTTCGAATACGCACAGCCTCCATTCTTCTATGTCTCGAACCGGACATGACATAACCAACTGATTCAAATGTTACTATTTGATCCGATGTTAATCCAATTTCACCTCTTCGGGGTATTCGTTTGCCTTCTGCTACATATGCCGCCATTGCAGCACCTTCACCAGGAAGAAGAGCTTTCCCCATTTCCTTGTGAGTTAAAGAAGTATGAGATTTTTGAGACCTTTTGGAGACCTTCCCCAAATATTTGAACATTCACTCATTCCTATTATTTCACGTTCCTGTCTTCGTGATTCCATAAATTCGTCTTCGTGAGATAACTTTTTGTGGGACCGTTCAATGCGACTAGATTTCCTAGTGTCACTGTAAGATTTCTCTCTGTGTTGGTAATATCCATTGGAGTAAGTTGATTGATATGTTCTGGATTTAGACATAGATCTGTGGTGATGCCCTCGATATTTTTCATGTCGGTTGTTGGGTGATCTCGTTTTTGATTTACTGTTGTAAATTGGTGAACGTGATCTACTGCGAACTCTATTATGATAACCCATGTTGTTTGTATTCACTGTGATTTTCTACGAAGACTACTTATTCGATTCTAATCTCAAAATAATGGTAACAATTAGATGTAAAAAACACTGCAGAAAAAGCGTCTACTTAATCTAGAATAATAGTTATGTTCTGGCTTAAGAATTATGTACAGTTACTAGATAAATAGTAACGCAAGGTTATGGGCCAACGAGTGAGACAAGGATAGCTATTTTTGACCCCAATATGGAGGACTCGTTTGGGAATTTTTATTTTCCCCTAAACAAATCACGTTTTAATTTCTTCTTCTGAACATTTCTAACCACAAAATATTGTTTTATCTATTTTGCGTCTCCAACAGAGTCATTATAAAACTCAAACGGGTTTCATAATAGTTTCATTATGAACTCCGGTTTTTTATTTTTTCATAGTGGTAACATTGCTTAACATTAATTTCCAATGACATGTGGGTAACGCAACGTCAAAAGCCAAAGCCAACCTCACAAAATTGTAGAAAAGAAAATAGTGAAATTTTGAACATTTTATTATTATTTCTTCGAAAGTAAATCATTTATAGCTAATTGGGCTCTTTTTCTTAGTTCAGGTGGTGTATTACTTATACTTGCTTGTTTACACATTTCAATAGAATGCTGGTTGTGAAGTAAAAGTGACAACTAATTTCAAATTAACCTTGTTTTATTTTTTGGTTATGTTTGGTTAGTGTTACCAACCATTGTCAAATCATTTCAAATATTCCTAGGCTTATATTTTGCACATATTCTTCAATTTAAAATATAAATAGATGCAAAATAGAAAAAATAGTATATTACACTTGTTTTATAAGACATTATTGTGGCACTCGTTCCTTTGAAGCACTCCTCGCTTCGCTCGTCGTACTTCAAACACCTTGTACCACAATATGGCATCTTATAAAACTCGTACTTATAATAATATACTATTTTCTATTTTGCGTCTCTAACAGAGTCATTATGAAACTCAAACGGGTTTCATAATGGTTTCATTATGAACTCCGGTTTTTTATTTTGTCATAGCGGTAACATTGCTTGCCATTAATTTCCAATGACATGTGGGTAACGCAGCGTCAAAAGCCAAAGCCAACCTCACAAAATTGTAAAAAAGAAACTAGTGAAATTTTGAACATTTTTTTATTATTTTTTCCAAAGTATAGTATATTATATACCAAGGGATTGAGGTGCATCATTTATTCCCTGAGGGTGAATTAAAAATTCATGAGCGAGCAAAGCGAGCGAGGGAAATAATGCACCCGAAGGATTAAATGATACCTCAATTCCGTGGTGTATACGCTATTTTTTGCACTTCCGAAGCATTTATTTGCATATTCTAAATTTATGCTTGTCAAAGTGACAAACGTCGACAACAACCATAAAATACTGTCCAAAATGACAAAAAATACTTGTGTAAGGGAGCAATGTAGATTTAATCCCTTGGGATTAAATAGGTCACTTCAGTCCCTGTAAAGAGGGATTAAATTAGCACATTTAATCCCGGAAGTGCAAAAAATCATTTATAACTAGTTAGACTCTTTTTCTTAGTTCAGTTGGTGTATTACTTATACTTGCTTGTTTACACATTTCAATAGAATGCCGAAAAAGCTTGTTACTGGTTGTGAAGTAAAATTGACAACTAATTTCAAATTAACCTTGTTTTATTGTTTTGTTATGTTTGGTTAATGTTACCAACCATTGTCAAATCATTTCAAATATTCCTAGGTTTATGTTTTGCACATATTCTTAAATTTAAAGTATAAATAGATGCAAAATAGAAAAAATAGTATATTACACTTGTTTTATAAGACATTATTGTGGCACTCGTTCCTTTGAAGCACTCCTCGCTTCGCTCGTCGTACTTCAAACAACTTGTGCCACAATATAGCGTCTTATAAAACTCGTATAATAATATACTATTTTGACGACGTATCACATAAACACAAGTGATTAGTATGTAGTATGTAGTATCGAAAATGCCTAGTTGTTGTATCAAAAACTGTAAAAAGAGAACTTCTGCAGGCTTTCGTTTATTCAGAGTGCCTCGTGGAGAACGCAAACAATTGTGGCTTAATTTAATAGCCCAACCAAATTTACCTGAAGACTCTAGAGTTTGTGAGGTAATAAAAAAATAATTTATCAACTTTTATTATACAAAAATACAACAAAAAGTTTTTATCATTGTGAGTACCTAGTAATTTTTAAAAATGTTCTTTTAGTGTCACTTTTCCCATGAACAATTCGAATGTGCTAGGATGGATGGTAGAAAGCTTCTTAAGCCCAGTGCCTTTCCAGATTTATTAAGTCAAGAAAGCCTGACTGACTTTGTGCCTACAGAAATCAGCAAACTAACTGAAGAACATTTAAATTTTACAGAAATTCAATCTACAAGTTATGAATATCCTGTAGCCAGTAAGTGTAAATTCTACGAAATGAAAATACAATTATTTGTAATTAATAAAATAATATTTATTTTAGGCGTTTTGCATGAGACGGAAAATTCGATTCATATGGTGTCTTCTGATGATGAAAATGTTGATGATTCATTAGATGATGAATTATTAAACAAATCATTAGAAAATACTGTTAATCTGGTTGAGAATTTGAGAAAGCGATTGAAATCTGCGTTAAGGAAGTGTCGCGAATACGAACGGAAACTTAAAGAAAGGGATTCCACCAACCTACCAAAAATATTTAATGAAGATCAGTTGGAGTTTTTAGCAACCGATAAACGTAAAGGTACTATGTGGTCCGACGATTCAATAACCAAAGGGTTAAAATTATATATGGTATGTGGAACGGAAGGCTACAAAGAAATCCTTCGTCAGAAGCTTCCATATCCGGGTATAAGAACTCTCCAACATCGATTGCGCAATTTGAAGTTTAAACCAGGTATCCTGGAAGATGTATTTGAAATTTTAAAACTCAGGGTTGGTATATAGCTGAATGGAGGTGAAGCATTGTAGACTGAATATAATTAAGGTTCTAAGTGCCACATTTAAAAATTTTAAAAAACTCTTTATTTAAAAATGTATACATGTTTATTTACATACTTTTTATTTTTTGCCAGGTGGAGAACTTTCGACCTGAAGAAAGGCACGCGGTACTCATTTTCGACGAAATGGCCATTAAACCCGGATTGCAATTTGATCATTCTTTATCATTGGTAATAGGCAGACCTTCAATAGCAACATCAGATGGAAAATATACATCGAATTAGCTAGCAACACATGCATTAGTTTTCATGCTAGCGGGAGTCTCTACCCGTTGGAAGCAAATTGTAGGTTATTACGAATTAACTGGAAATTCTTTCAGTTCTGATGCACTTTACAATATTATTGTAAACATAATTAAGAAATGCCATGACATGAATATAACAGTTCGAGCTGTTACATCCGACATGGGTCCCCAAAATCGAAGTCTATGGAAAAAATTAAATATTGTAGCTGGAAGGTTTAGCAACATTAATAACTATATCGAACATCCCTGTCTACCAAATAATAAATTATTTTTTTTGCCGGATCCAGTACACGTATTTAAAAATCTAGCTGCTGCGCTAACTAAAGGCCACAAATTTGTTATTAACGATGAAATCGTAAAAAAATATGATTTACCATCGAACTTTATATCGATAGAACCTATCAAACTCATATACGATATGGAAAAAACTGACGATATTAAAACATGCCCCAGATTAAAGGAAAACGTTATTAATCCCTCTCATTTAGAGAAAATGAATGTGGGTTTAAGTGTAGCATTAATTAATAGCGACGTGGCCGCCGGTATATCATATTACATTACCAAAAGTAAATTAGATCCAAAATATGGCAGCAAATCATGGTTTATATTTCAAATGCACCGATGGTTTAAAATAATGACAGGAAGATACCATACGTTTGCTCTGTCCCGTCAAAATGAAGAAAATTATAATGAAGTAGTTGATTTTTTAAAAGCAATACAAGAAATTATTACAAACATTAATATCAATAATGTATGGAAGCCGTTTCAAACAGGCGTAATTATGGCGACAGAAACTGCTATAGACTTTTAAAAATGTATATATGGAAGAACACAATTTTCAATATGTTTTCTTAGGTCGACTCACCCAAGACGCATTGGAAAATTCCCTTTCTTCCTTTCCGGACGCTCGTTTATTTAAGATGAGCTTGAGATTAGTATGTTTATCACAATTTCATTGCACATTACGGCATACAAATTATAACGATGATGAATCACATCATTTAATTTCTTATTGTAATGAATTAAATTCAGTGCTCACAAACCCCGTAGAAAATATTAAAGAAACAATTTTAGAAAATTATTATATGGATATGAACTCTGAAGTTTTTGTGGCAGAAAATGATGACATAAAACGTGCCTCCATTTATTATTTATTAGGTGCACTAATTTATAAAATTAAAAATAATTTTGTAACATGTGACAAATGTTTTAACTCCGTTATAATTGAAAATTGCACAATTACAGATTTACGTTTACTTGTAAAACTGAAGGAATTTAAAGAAAATATATTAATTCATCCCAATTTAGAATAGGCACCTTGCTTGATGTTACAAAAACCTACAAAAATATTTTTTTTGAGAAGTTTAATTGATTTTAATAGATGTAAATTGAAAAATTTCGACATTATTAGCATTTTTACAATATTTTCTATTGTAAAAGTATAAGTAAATGGCGTTACAAGAGTTGTTTTTTGACGGAATTTCAAAAAAAAGTTCAAACAAAATTTGTTCAAAATTTATTACTAAATCAATGTTAAAGAATAAAAGAATCTCGTAAATTGTTTATTTTTCTAGATATTCCTAAAAAACCTAAAAATGTCTTCAGGTAAGTAGCACTTGTGTTGGTGCTAAATGAAAAAGATTTAATATGGCACCCACAATTTTGTTCAAACTCTTAAATATGAAATTTAAATCTAATCCGATAAGTCGTGTTTGAGTTATCGTGAATACAGACAGACAGGCTGACAAATAGTCAATTATTCAAACGAGTTAGAAAGAGAGAGCAATCCTACACTCTTGAGGGTTGCATAACAACCAAATTTGCCTCACTTTCAAGCTATTGCGCGTCCCTTCCAGGTAGTTTATATGTATTTCGCTGTATAGCACAGACGATGAACTTATACACGCCGCTAAATACGTGCGATTTTCACAGTATACAGATTAAGTCGAATTTTAGTAAACTTGACGAATGTGTACCTACCAGAACGATTTTTAAAAAAAATTGCAGTTACCTTGTTAATTGACATCCCCTGATTACGAAAATGCTAAATCTAAATATAAGCGGCGGTCTCCTTTAAAAATAGGGTTTTCACCAATAATATTAAATGGTAATGATTAATTAATCAATAATTAGTGCAATAGGTTCTATTGAGTGGACTTTTAGTGAATAAAAGTTGATAAAAGTGCTTAATTTACTAATTTACACATCCAAACATTGGATGTTTCAAGTTTTTGAACTGTTATAACTTTGGAAGTATTGCAGACTGCCGCTTATTTTTAGCCTTTTCGTAATCAGGAGATCCTAATTAACAAGGTAATTTCAACTTTTTTCCAAAATCGCTCCGGTACATATTCGCCAAGTTACGAATTTGTTTTTATTTAGGGATGAGATTTTACAATATTCTTAATTTAGGAAAGATAAATATACCTAATGTCGTATTAAATCTAGGGCTGGGGGTCCAATTACCTTTAGGGGCTTAAATTGCTTAGATATTTTGAAACGTCAAAAATTCTTCCCTGGTGTCTCAAATAGACAATATTCTAATGGCATTTTTGGGAACAATATAGCTTTCACGTGATTTTAAATAGATTGGAGGAAATTAAACTATCGTTCCTTAAGTTAGTGCAGAGGGTCTTAACTAACTTGACTTAGGTCTTAGGTCGAATCATATTATAACTGAAACCGTAGTTTTGCCGCGTATTATTTTTATTATGTTAAAGTTATAGCCCACTGCACTATTTTTCGGTATTTGTTCCGTTATATAGAAAGTAATTGTGGGGTTTTGTCTTGACCATTCATGATTTTTTAAAGTCTTTTGATTGGTGTAAACTTGAAGTTAAGATAGAATGGATTTTTCCCTACCTATAGGTACTAGGTATTTCTCAGAAAGTGATACCCAAATCTACAACAGTTTAAAAAATTACATAAATTACACATAAAACCACAGAATTGGATTAGTAGAAAGGGGAAGAGAGACGACCGACCGGGTAGATTTAATGTCCACCATTTTTACTATTAGAAGTGGCGCGAAATTTAACTGAAGGATCTCGATATACAAAAATGTTAGTCGAATTCACAAATTGTGCTGCCATCTAGAGATTGAATTAGCAACTAAACCGAAAATAGGAAACTATAAGTAAACTCTAATCCTATACCACTAGAGTAGGATTTCGAATAATCTTATAATACCGTGGTTTACGTCCATACTGGCCAATTACTGTAGCATTTATCCTATAACACACCAACTTGAAACCAAAGCAAAGACGCTAGGTTACAGTCACGTGGGCTGTAATAGTAAAAATGGTGTGATCTTCTATCTGCTTTCCACTACCACTCAGTAAAGCTGCGCCGCCGTTTATAGCCAGTATATATATATATATATATATATATATATATGTATATGCATAAAACCCGTAATTTATTAATATTAATTTCGAAGGTATAAAAAACGTGTAATTAAACATCACTAGGTGCATATTTTATATAAAAATCGGCCAAAACATTGTCCTGGTCAAATGTTTCATGTTTGCGCGATGCACTCGGTTGTTTATCCTATATAAGTATCTACGTCATCGCGCTGCCATGTTGGTCGCCATCTTCCTGTTTTCGGGGCATTCAAATAATACAAATCAACAATTACATTTATTTGACGAAAACAAAATCGGAGAAAATTTTCAAAAATGGAGATTTGTTCAGGAACTTATTTCCAACTATATTAGACATTAAAAAAATTTTCGTCAAGGTGCCTATTGTTCAATTATATTTGCAAAGTTGAAACAGATTTTCGAATTTATAAAAACTGTATTATTAATAATACGTTGTCGCTGGATCAATTTTTAGACAATATTAGAACAAATTATGGTGTTCCAAACGTTCCACAATGCCACAATATTTTTGAAAAAATTTTAAAATTGTATGTTAGAAGTAGAATTTTTTTACATTCAAAACTCAAAGTAAAGACATAATCTGTAACCAGAGTAGTCGAAGTGTTGCGATGCGGGTCAATACAAAATAATTGTAAAAATAATTATGTAAAAAAAAACTAGTAATATAATATTAAATAAATAAATATTTTGTTAATGGTTTTGTTGATTTATTATTTCTCCTTTTTAGCTCTTAAGTTTTTGTTTAAAATCAATTAAAACATACGAAAAATGAGTTAAAACGTGTTAGCATTACTAGATTTTTAGTTGGTAAGATTTTAATTGTTAATTAAAAGCCGTTTGTCGTTAAAATGTTCATTGATCTTAATATTCATATATTTTTTTTAATTTAAATTTGCCGCTTACTTTTGCCCCCAATATGGAGGACGTTGCGTTACTGTAATTTATCTAGTAACTGTAGAATTATGTTGAATGAACCACTCTAAAATTTGTAATAACTCTTTCAGCAGTAATCTTGGTTGCATAACTTTTGGTTGGTCCTCAACAGTGAACTGTATACTACGTAACTGGAAAGGCCTCGCCCATATACTGAAAACATCGAAGTTGTGTCAGGGGCAAGCAAAAGAGATAGAATAAGGAGGTGGGTTTGTGTCACTGTCCGACTCATGTAAAAGTATACTAAAACCCACACAAGATTTTCGTTTTTGGCTTGCCGTTCGCAAACCGATTTTTTTTTTCTATAATGAACCAAATATTTAAAAACATTAATAATTGACGATGGACCTTTGATATTTTCACAATAAAAAAATATACCCAATTATAATTAAAAAAATTGTCAAAAAAAAATTAACATGGGGATTTGAGGAAATCCACATCAATTATTTAAAATCTTGAGATTCTTTGTTGTTTTGTTGATAAATATTAAATAATTATTTGATTTATTTGTTTAAAAAGATGATTTTGAAAAAATATTTCCATAATAAAAAAATCAAGGAAAACAAAAATTTATTGTTTATAATAATTATTAATACCTATTTAAGTATTTATACCACTGAAAGTGCCTGTGAAACACTAAGCTAATAAACAGTTTGTAATATTAATTTATTTGCTAGTCACCAAAGCCATAATCATGTAAGATAGAAAGAGAGCGTAACTATTAAAATGTAATAATAATCACAAATAAGGTAAATTTATTATAAAAAATTTTTTCTCTGATATTTGTGCAATAGTTTACAATAGTACATTATAGCAGATATCTATAAAAAAAATTGAAAAAAAAAATTAAAAATACTTTTATATAAAATGTTCCACTATCGCTATGATATCCTGTAAGATAGTAAGAGACGCAATCCACTCCAACTGCGGGATGCCTAGAAATGAACTTGACACAAAAATGTTTCAAGGCGAGACCTTTCCAGTTACGTAGTATACAGTTCACTGGTCCTCACTTTACTAAGCAATAAAATTAAAAAAAAATAACTGGAACGAAGGCGAACTCTGATATTATGTTCTCTAATAATGTATTAGAAAACATTAAGAAAATATTTAAGACATTTATTTTGTGTATTTATATTTTATATTTTAGAAAAAATATTTGGAAGCATAGGAGCATTTTGCCCGATCGAGTGTCCCGGTTTTTAATAATGACAATCTGGCAACCCTATTTAGGGCTAGGCGGTACTTTGGTACTTAAGTAAATAAAAAACTAAGAGAAAAGTCTGTGAAAGATCCGCGTACCCAAAAAGAATCCTGGGAAAAGGCTGATTAACCTATGAACTCGGTATGTTACAGATATGGACTTTATTTGCAAAAACCCTTTTAATTAAATTGTAGTTTAATTAATTATTAAATACGAAAGGATACTGAAGTCGACAGTGTTAACGAGTATTTGTTAAATAAATATTAGAGATTGTCGAAAAATAGTATACTTTTATTTTCTCACCTTTCGATTCTACATTATAACACTTTCTCATACTAAATTGTAACCGGGGAGTTTTTGTAAGGGAAATAGCGAAGTAGGTTCAAAGAAACAAAACGTAGGGGTCTGAAAATTCCGCAGTAAATTTAAATTTACGTGGTACTCCTTTAGTTTTCTTTCGTTCGTATTATTTTAAACTTACTGCAGATTTTCTTATATTAAATTAGACTAGACGATTACACTTCAATGCGCAAAAATGCTCACGATTTTTAAAGGGAAATGCGGATCCATTACAATTAGTGCTTATTAAAAAGAATAATTATTTTCTATTCCTACTTCCTACGTCCAAAGCCTAACTTTTAAAAATTTTGTTCAAAATAAACCGAAAATAGATGTTTTGTGGGTTGCCGCTTATGTGCAAGGGGAATACCTACAAAAGTGTGTTTAAAATATCTGATGTGCCCAACACATGACTTTCTTATACATTGCCATGATACAGTTTTAATCTTTGAAAAATACTGAAGGGGTAGCCAATAATCACTTGCTGTCGACATTCAACACGTTATTAATATAAAATCACATTTATTTATTACTAGCTGTCCCCCGCGGGCTTCGCCCCACGATAGTTTTCTGTCTTGCTCCGTTTTTTCAATAATATTTAATTGTATTACAATATATCAATATTACACAAAAAAACACGCCACCACGATGCTGCCATTGCCGTCGATTTTTTCAATAATAATTATAGAGGTACAGTTAATTTCACGAAATCGACTACACCTAATATTTCCCTGATTCCCTGTGTTACAATGCCTTTGTTTGATTGACGTTTACTGTCAAATTGACAAATTAAGTACTTATTTGCATCCGTCGCCAAAAATCAAAATGCCAAAACTTACTGAACGACTCATGATAAAAAATAACCTAATTTCTGTGAAATTAACTGTACATATTACAATATGACACAAAAAACACAAATCAACGACCGCGTAACAACCGGTGGTAGTTTCGCCACCACAATGCTGCCGCAGCCGTCGATCTTTTCAAATAATACTGCTACAATCGATTTCCTCAACGGTATAGATTTCTGTAATTTAAACATGTACTTTTGTAAATGAGAGATAGATGGCGCTACTATATGAATAAATAATTTAAAAAATTTTGACAGAATTTTAAAAAAAAGTTCAAACAAAATTTGTTCAAAATTTAATTCTAAATCAATGTCTAGGAATAAAAAAATGTCGTAAATAGTTTATTTTCCAAGATATTCCTAAAAAACCTAAAAATGTCTTCAGGTAAGTACCACTTGTGTTGGCGCTAGACGAAAAAGATTTAATGTGGCACCCACAATTTTGTTCAAACTCTTAAATATGAAATTTGAATCAAATCCGATAACTCGTTTTTGAGTTATCGTGCACACGTGCACACACACACACACACAGACAGACATCATGGCGAAAATGGCAAAATGGATTCAGGGGCCCTCAAAACGTGTAGCCAATAATCACATGTAGTCGACATTCAATACGTTATTAATATAAAATCACATTTATTATTTATTTATTGTTATTGTTTTCGTTACCATAGAAACCAGTAAAATACAAAAAAATAAAAAGTAATGGTCCTCCTGGGATTCGAAGCCGCGACCTTCCGTTTGGCAGCCAAGCCCCAAACTCACTAGTCTATCTACTAGTCGGATTCAACGCGCACTATGAAAAATATAAGTGTTTTAGGAATACATATCTCGTTTTTTTGAAATTTTTTTGACGGAATTTCAAAAAAAGTTCAAACAAAATTTGTTCAAAATTCAATTCTAAATCAATGTTAAAGAATAAAAAAATCTCAAAAATTGTTTATTTTTCAAGATATTCCTAAAAAACCTATAAATGTCTTCAGGTAAGTGTCACGTGTGTTAGTGCTAGATGAAAAACATTTAATGTGGAACCCACAAATTTGTTCAAATTCTTAAATATGAAATTTGAATCAAATCCGATAAGTCGTTTTTGATTTATGGTGGATACAGACAGACAGACAGACATCATGGCGAAAATGGTCAAAATAGATTCAGGGGCCGTCAAAACGTGTAAATCCATCAAAATCTCGAAGTTGAAAAAAATTACGATTACTATACTTTCTTATTACTTCGTATAAGAAAGTAAAAAGGATTCCTTACCTGTAGCAAAAACCTAAAACGGAAACACTAGAACGAAATGTAGACGAATTAAATAAAAAGGAAAAAATGCCAACCACCTACATCAGAAATGAATGAAAATATCTGATGTGCCCAACACATGACTTTCTTATACTTACGGATAGTATCACAATAATTACTTTTCCTAAAGAAATTAAGTTAAATTTCTTGTAAATGTTTGAAGGTCTCCAGCAATTTTCAAATAGTCTCTGTCGCACTTATTGCAATACGCATAAATCTGTCCTTGTCCCACTCATTATAACCGAATTTTACGACAAAAATGTGTTTTATTTTAGATTTTTGACCTATTACTCACTTAAAAAAATCTCCCGGTATGAAATTACATTTATTTATTCATTATTATTGTTTTCGGTACCATAGAAACCAGTAAAATAAAAAAAAACTAATGGTCCGGTCCTTCTGGGATTCTAACCCGGGACCTTCCGTTTGGCAGCCATATAATGAGACACATGGTCTACCTCGACCATCGGATTCAACTATCAACGCGCGCTATGAGAAATATGAAGTGTTTTAAGAATATCTAGTTTTTTTGAAATTTTTTTGACAGAATTTCAAAAAAAAGTTCAAATAAAATTTGTTCAAAATTCAATTCTAAATCAATGTTAAAGAATAAAAAAATTTCATAAATTGTTTATTTTTCAAGATATTCCTAAAAAACCTAAAAATGTCATCAGGTAACTGTCACTTGTTTTGGTGCTAGATGAAAAACATTGAATGTGGCACCCACAAATTTGTTCAAACTCTTAAATATGAAATTTGAATCAAATCCGAGAAGTCGTTTTTGAGTTATGGTGGATACAGACAGACACACAGACAGACACACAGAAACACAGACACACAGACACACAGACACACAGACACACAGACACACGGACACACAGACACACGGACACACAGACACACAGACAGACATCATGGCGAAAATGGTCAGAATGGATTCAGGGGCCCTCAAAACGTGTAAATCCATCAAAATCTCGAAGTCGAAAAAAATCACGATTACAATACTTCCTTATACTACGTATAAGAAAGTAAAATAAATCACGATTACAATACTTCCTTATACTACGTATAAGAAAGTAAAAAACTAATGGTCCGGTCCTTCTGGGATTCTAACCCGGGACCTTCCGTTTGGCAGCCATATAATGAGACACATGGTCTACCTCGACCATCGGATTCAACTATCAACGCGCGCTATGAGAAATATGAAGTGTTTTAAGAATATCTAGTTTTTTTGAAATTTTTTTGACAGAATTTCAAAAAAAAGTTCAAATAAAATTTGTTCAAAATTCAATTCTAAATCAATGTTAAAGAATAAAAAAATTTCATAAATTGTTTATTTTTCAAGATATTCCTAAAAAACCTAAAAATGTCATCAGGTAACTGTCACTTGTTTTGGTGCTAGATGAAAAACATTGAATGTGGCACCCACAATTTTGTTCAAACTCTTAAATATGAAATTTGAATCAAATCCGAGAAGTCGTTTTTGAGTTATGGTGGATACAGACAGACACACAGACACACGGACACACAGACACACAGACACACAGACACACAGACAGACATCATGGCGAAAATGGTCAGAATGGATTCAGGGGCCCTCAAAACGTGTAAATCCATCAAAATCTCGAAGTCGAAAAAAATCACGATTACAATACTTCCTTATACTACGTATAAGAAAGTAAAAATGGATTTCTTATTTGTTTTAATTGTAGAAAACACATAAAACAGAAACACTAAAACGAAATGCAGACGAATTAAATAAAAAGGAAAAAATGCCAACCATAAACATCAGAAATGAATGAAAAAATGAATTTCTTACTTGTCTTAATTGTAGAAAACACATAAAACAGAAACACTAGAACGAAATGCAGACGAATTAAATAAAAATGTTAGGTTAGTTTAATTAATTTCTTATACTTACCTTAACTGTGGCAAAAATATAAATCAGAAACAGTAGAACGAAATATAGACCAACTAAATAAAAAGAAAACCATAAACATCATAAATTAATTAAAAAAAGATTCATAAACTGTAGCAAAAACCAAAAACAGAAACACTAAAACGAAATGCTGACGAATTAAATAAAAAGGAAAAAATGCCACCCACCAACATTAGAAATGAATGAAAAAATGTATTTCTTACTTGTCTTAATGGTAGAAAACACACAAAACAGAAACACTAGATCGAAATGTAGACGAATTAAATAAAAAGGATAAAATGCCAACCATAAACATCAGAAATGAATGAAAAAATGGATTTCTTACTTGTCTTAAATGTAGAAAACACTTAAAACAGAAACACTAGAACGAAATGCAGACGAATTAAATAAAAATTTTAGGTTAGGTTAATTAATTTCTTATATTTACCTTAACTGTGGCAAAAATATAAATCAGAAACAGTAGAACGAAATATAGACCAATTAAATAAAAAGAAAAATGGCAACCATAAACATCATAAATGTATTAAAAAAAGGATTCCTTAACTGTAGCAAAAACCAAAAACGGAAACACTAAAACGAAATGCTGGCGAATTAAATAAAAAGGAAAAAATGCCAACCACCAACATCAGGAATGAATAAAAAAATTGGATTCCTTACTTGTCTTAATTTTAGCAAACACCTAAAACAGAAACACTAGAACGAAATGCAGACGAATTAAATATA
The DNA here is from genome assembly GCA_963942485.1 of Pediacus dermestoides. Lineage (NCBI taxonomy): Eukaryota > Metazoa > Arthropoda > Insecta > Coleoptera > Cucujidae > Pediacus > Pediacus dermestoides. The sequence goes on along the minus strand of CAWWDI010000055.1, from coordinate 241,203 downwards.
GAGGAGAAAATGCCAACCATAAATATCAGAAATGAATTAAAAAAATTGGATAGATAGATAGATATATTTATTAAATGTAACAAGAGTACATATACAGAGCAGAAAAAAATACAAAAAACAGAAATAACATAATATACATAAACAATTCAATAAAGCATTAGATTAATATCACAAATAATCACATAATGGTACATACATCACAAGATAACATATCATCGGTATTGGATATTAATATGATGGATTAAAAGGCGTTTAAAATTAATTATCCGAGATTCATTCTTAATATTAATAGGCAAGTCATTATAAAAAGTTAAGCCGTTGAAAAATAAAGAGTTCTTGGTTACTTCCATCCATGTCCTAGGCACATAAATGTTACTATTACTGCGATTGCTGTATTCATGTATTTCCCTTACTAACTTAATATTATATAACAAGTAACTAGGTAATAAGCCTCTACACAGCTTGAATATAAAAATCATATTTTGATAGTACAAATACTCTTCAACAGACAAAAAAGACAGACATTCAAACATTAAATTTACTGGTGTATAAATATTACACTTAAGAATAGCTCTCATAGCTTTATTTTGCAAAACCTGCAGTTGGGTTAATCTATTTTTAAAACCAAAAAACAGTATAGATGGACAATAGTAAAAGTGAGGACTGATTAACGTTTTATATACAATAATACGAGTACCGAGGTTAAAATTGTTAGCAATACGACAAAAGTACTTAATTTTAGTAGTTACAGTTTTAATTAGATTGTCAAAATGTAATTTAAAGTTTAACATATTGTCAATAATCACGCCCAAATATTTCATAGATGAAACATACTGCAAAGGATCACTACCTAGACAAACCGACATTAAATTCTCATCGAATGTACTCATAACTATTACTTTTGACTTTGATGTGTTGACTATGAGACCGTTGACTCTTAACCACTCCGAAACATTCACAATCACTCGGTTAATACGCGCCACAGCACCATTCACGTCACTATCTTCCACTGAGATTAATGTATCATCCGCAAACAAATACAAGAACACATCCCCGTCCAAACTATCCCCAATATCATTGATGTAGATGATGAACAAGAGCGGACCCAGGATGCTGCCCTGAGGCACACCAAGATCGTCAATAAAGGGCGACGATATGTGTTTACCAACTACCAACCTTGGTCACATGTCTTCGATTAAACAAATAACTGGAAAACCACTGCAGGGCTTTTTCACTTACTCCTATCGAGTGTAACTTCTGCAACAATATATCTCTATTTATTGTTTCAAAGGCACGCCGAAGATCCAATGATACTGCTACCACCACATTTCCAGGTCTGTCCAACCATTTTTTCCATCTTGATAAAGTGAATTGCAATGACGTTTCACACAAGCGCCGCTGTCTAAATCCAGACTGATTGGGTATAAGTATGTTGTTAACACTAACGAAATGAAGAAGTTGTTTCTGCACAATAAACTCCAAAACCTTCTCTAGATAAGGAAGTGAATTAATAGGCCTATAGTTTGAGGGATCTATAGAATTAGAAATCTTAGGGATTGGAGTTATGGTAGATTGCTTCCATCGATCAGGAAAGACAGCAGCACTAATCGACACATTCACGATTTCGGTCAATCTTTCCAACACAAAATCGCCACCAAGTCTGACAATGTTACCGGTCAAAAAGTCTGTTGACGACATCTTCTCGATGTTTTTAATAGCAGTTCTCACATCCTGGACACTAACAGTTTTTATATCAAACAAATCTTAAAGAATATTTGTAGATCCATAAGTGCGTGGCCGAATATTAATATTATTGATATGTGCTGTGTTAACTAAATCATGTATACTCTCTGTAACAAATCAGTTGTATTTATCTGCAATAGTCTGTTCGTCGCTGATAACCGTGGTCCCAAACTTCATCCTGGGAATTACAAACTTTTCCTCGCCATTCATTGCCTCTTTGATATTTTTCCACATTCGTTTGGCATCAAACTTACTATTTTCAATTTTATCAGTGTAATATTTTTTCTTTTTTCTTCTTATCGTACTGGTAACAAGGTTGCGAAGCCCACGGTAATAGTCCCATTGCTCAGGTGTATTTCGAATACATGCAATGTGATAATTTTTATCACGTAATCTAGTTAGATCTCTAATCTCTCCATCATACCATCTATTATCTTGCTGTGAAATTCTAATGGTTTTCTCAGGTGCCACAAAATCCAAGGTTTCAAGCACGTTTTTATATAGACCGTCAACAAGGTCATCCACACGGACATCACTTCGACCAGAACTCAACCATGTATGTTCCATCAGGATCCACCAAAACAACTCCTGGTCCACCGATCCAATATCACGAATCCTACACAGTTTGTTTAAGGATATACCAAAATCTTGATGTTTGAGCTTTCGACACGAAAAAATCTCCACAATAGAATGGTCAGACAGTCTTAGGAGACTCCAGAACATCTGCAGAAGCATCAGATATGTTCGTAAACACTAAATCAATTAATGTTTTGCTATTATTAGTCACCCTGGTATGTTTTTTTACTATTTGTTGGAGGCCCTTCTGTTCTGTTACTGATAAAAGTCGTGTAGCGTAATATTCATCTTTAGATAGGTCTATGTTAAGGTCTCCCATGATAATTACTTGTGTATCAACAAATTGATCCATAATACCTTCCAAAATATCACAAAAATCCCCTTTAGAGGAAGAAGGCCATCTGTAAATACAGACGATGTTATATGATTCTGAAGTATTCGTGTTCACACGTATACCTAGTGCCCAGATTTGGTTATCATAATTTCCATTAAAGGTTATGTCAAATTCAAAGCCCTCATCAATGTAGACCAACAAACCCCCCGTGAAACGACTGTGAGAATTGCATCTCACCATATTGTAGCCTTTTAGACAAATTTCATAGTCATAAATGTCATCCGTGATATGAGTCTCCGTAAGAGCTAAAAACAAAATTTTATTATGTTTAATAAATAAGGAAAGTTCTTCTTTCTTAGGCAACAAACTTTGGATATTCACGCAGTATATTGCACAGTTTGATTGCTATAATTTATAGCACGTTTTCTTTCTTATACTATCAACTATGGCCCTGTAGCATGGACAAGATGAATTCCAAGTCTCATGACACACATCAATCTGGGTGCCGTACTTCTTGTTTTTATAAGTACAATTGATACAGCTCACTTCATTATTGTTGCATTCTCTGGTTTGATGTTCACCAGCACATTTACCGCATTTTATTCCATTTCTACCATCCTTAATTTTGTGTCCATATTCATTACATTTGAAGCACTTGATAACGTTGACTGCTTCATGAATTCTGCACCTATTAAGACCAACAAACAAGAATCTAAGTTTATTGACAACTGTGTATGTACCAGGATCCACCTCAACGAAAATATTACAGGTTTTGTTTTCTAATTTAGATTTATGCACAAGTGTAAAGTGAAAATCCTGCTGAGATGAGTCAATATTATTTTGGTCTATAATCATACGAATCAATTTATTGTCATCAAACTCACCATCATTGCATACATTTTCTATCTTGAATCTGGGAAACCTTTTATTTGGTCTATCAATTTCAAGCCCTCGTTCAAAAGTCACATTAATTTGAGTTGCCACTTCTTCTAATTGCCTCTGATCATACGCCTGAATTATCAAAGTTCCATCCGTTTTTTAATTTCTTACACTAACCTCTCGAAATAACTATGGATCAAGCTTATTAATTAAATCCCTTCTAATGTTTTCATGTGTACCATTATTTTTTGATTTCAAGATTAACGCCTCTTTGTTAAATTAAATAAAAAGGAAAAAATGCCAACCATAAACATCAGAAATGAATGAAAAATGGATTTCTTACTTGTCTTAATTGTAGAAAACACCTAAAACAGAAACACTAGAACGAAATGCCGACGAATTAAATAAAGAGGAACAAATGCCAACTTTCAACGTCAGAAATGAATAAAAAAATGGATTTCTTACTTGTCTTAATTGTAGAAAACACATAAAACAGAAACACTAAAATGAAATGCAGACGAATTAAATAAAAAGGAAAAAATGCCAACCACCATCATCAGAAATGAATGAAAAAATGGATTTCTTACTTGTCTTAATTGTTGAAAACACACAAAACAGAAACACTAGAACGAAATGTAGACAAATTAAATAAAAAGGAAAAAATGCCAACCATAAACATCAGAAATGAATGAAAAATGGATTTCTTACTTGTCTTAATAGGGATGTTGCATTTTTTAAAATCTTGTTTTTCTCTGTTAGAAATGTAAAACGACTATATTAATAATACTCTACAGCAAAAATAATTTTTTTTACTCAATATTTGTACATAAAAAAACGATTATATTGACCGTAATTCAAATATATTATTGCCGCCCGAAAACGCTTTGAGATCGGAGAGTCCTGTCTGACGTCACGAATCAAGTTGACATTGGCATGTCTAAATATTTTTTACGGGTTTGACATTTTTCGAAATAAGTTAAAATGCGGCGTGCTGCACTGTGGAACTAGATTCGTGACGTCAGCAGTCTTTTGAGCCGATTCGGGCGTTTCCGGGCAATGCGTGGAAATTTCAAATTTTGCAATACTTTTTATTTATTTACTTGGAAAGTACACACCAAAAAATTTTTTCAAAAATATTAATAGTGATAATTTGGTATCAGCTTTTCAAAAAAAATTATTTTGAAAATCATGCAAAGTCCCTATTTTAGAAAACACATAAAACAGAAACACTAGAACGAGATGCAGACGAATTAAATAAAAATGTTAGGTTAGTTTAATTAATTTCTTATACTTACCTTAACTGTGGCAAAAATATAAATCAGAAACACCAAAACGAAGTATAGACCAATTAAATAAGAAGAAAAAAATGGCAACCATAAACATCATAAATGAATTAAAAAAAGGATTCCTTAACTGTAGCAAAAACCTAAAACAGAAACACTAAAACGAAATTCAGACGAATTAAATAAAAAGGAAGAAATGCCAACCATAAACATCAGAAATGAATGAAAAAATGAATTTCTTACTTGTCTTAATTGTAGAAAACACATAAAACGAAATGCAGGCGAATTAAATAAAAATGTTAGGTTAGTTTACTTAATTTCTTATACTTACCTTAACGTAAAGTCAAAACGAAAAACCAAAGCAGATGTTAGAAATGGTAAAAAGGATAAAGTGGGTAAACAACCTGATGTAGAAAAAGAGAAAATAAACGTCGGGATCCTGAAGATAATGGTAGGAAACGAAGAGACTACGACTGGGAGAAAAGCAGACACGAAGAGAACGTTCGTCAGTTTAAAATTGATCGAAAAGCATTTGAACGGCCTTACCAAAACCGAAGTAGATCAAATGAAAATCAGAGCATGTCTCGTGATGGGAACTCCATTATGATCCAACAGGAACGTGATAGGGACAATAAGAGAAAACGGCATGACAACCACAGAAGACGTAGATAATATAATTATATTGTTGTGTAGGTATATACCTTCGTAAATACGTAAGAAAATTATAAGTATAATAACACTTGATTTGATTTGTGTATAGTTATTAGAAAAAAATAAACGTTGTTATTGTGAGTTTCCGCATTCTACTTCATCAACCCTTAGCAAATGTATACCAAGAACGTACTAAAAAATCAAGGTATTAAAATTGTCATCCCCTCTAACAGAGATAACAAAGTAAAAAAACAAAGAGTGTAATGTTAAGAAAAGATGAGGATATAGTTATATCTTAATACTAATTTACTGTTGTCCAAATTAACTACACAGGATGTTACGAATTCTCGGAAAAATTCCAATTTTACTGTTAGACCCGGTATATTCAAATAAAACTCAATTTTTACTAACGGTTCTGAAATGTTCTAACATGGAACTTTTTGAAAATTTTAGGTAGGTAGGTAGTGCGTTAATTTTGCGGAATAGTGTATATAGGAATAGTATATTTTACAAGATATGAAAAAAACGTATTTCATGTCGAGCGTAGTACCTACATGTTATTTTTTCTAGGATTTTGTAATTTATAAAATAGATTAGAAAGTACAAAATTTTATTTTTTATTTATTCACATAAACTATCCAATTTATTATTGTAACTATCTGTTTATTTCAAGGTAATTTTCGCAAAGACAATTATTACCTGAGTGCAGTGGCGGATTTACGGGGGGGGTTTTCGGGTTCAAACCCCCCCCCCGTGGAGATCCAAAAATTAATACTCATCGAAATACTGAATTTACCAAATTATTGTAACGTAATATTATAGAAAAAAACTATCCAAAACCCCCCCCCCCCCCCATGGTAAAATCCTGGATCCGCCACTGCCTGAGTGTATAGAAATGAAACAAATTACAAATATTTTACACATCCTATTCTTACTTGTTATTTATGTTCCTATTAACAGAGAAGCAATAACCAGCGCAAGAGTATTTGCGCAGAAATATATTCACGAATCTTTAGCCCTTCTTATTTTGTATAAAAACCTGGAGTGCATAATTATTATGTATTTATGTACTTATAATCTAAATGAACCTCCTACATGTCAATCAAATGATTTAATATAGTGTCTCATGTTGCTTTTAAACATTTCTTTATTCCCGATTTTCATTTCCAACTAAAATTTTTTGACTTATAATTGGGTTTTTACTTTTTTAAGGCATTTATTAAATTTTAAAGTGCCTACTGTTTACATCATTTTAAAGAGAAAAAATAGACAAATTTATTGACACTAAAAAATACAGGGTGTTCCATTTAAAAAAGACCTAGTTTGGGTTATATCTCTTAAACGCCACTGGATTCTACGCAAAAATATCTGTCTAGAACAGTTTTTACTTTTTACTTTGTTATACGAAGTATAAGGAAGTATAGTAATCGTGATTTTTTTCGACTTCGAGATTTTGATGGATTTATACGTTTTGAGGGTCCCTGAATCCATTCTGACCATTTTCGCCATGATGTCTGTCTGTGTGTGTGTATCTGTCTGTATCCACCATAACTCAAAAACGAGTTATAGTATATTTTTTCTACATTTCCGAAATCAGCAGTCGATTTACGAAAAAAAAGTCTTCTTCTAGTTTTTTCGTAAAACGTATCGTTTTACAGTAAATTTTTAATTAGATTTCATTGTAGGTAATTTATTGCAATAAGACCATTACCAAGTATACAGGGTGGTCCGAATTGAACCTTCGATAATTTGAAAATCAATAGAAAATGTTAAAATAATATCAATTTTCTTAATAAACTTATATCGAAAACTCAACCGATTCAGAAATACAGGGTGTAGAAATTACATATTTTCTTTTTAATAAATTTAATATCTCCTGAACTTTTTTTTTTAATTTTGAGCAGTTCCTTCAATGATTTAAGTTTATGTTTTAAAATAAGTTTTTTTATTTTTAATTTATTTGTTTGAAAGACATGGGTAGATGTTGTGTTGCTATAAATTACCTACAATGAAATGTAATTAAAATTTTACTGTAAAATGATAAGTTTTAGGAAAAAACTACAAGAGGACTTTTTTTTTCATAAATCGACTGCTGATTTCAGAAATGTAGAAAAAATATACTATATCATTAGCGTACCTTTTTTTTCTCTAAAAATAAATTATCTCACCCCCGTGGTTACGCCACTGCTGGAAGTAGGAAAACAAATTATGGTGATTAAATATGTTACTTATTAATAAAATACTACCCTCCAAATTTCAACAAAATATTCCCTTTGGTTGAGGAGATATTAAATTTATTTAAAAAAAAATGTGAAATTTCAACACCCTGTATTTCTGAAACGGTTGAGTTTTCGATATAAGTTTATTAAGAAAACTGATGTTTTTTTAAGGTTTTCTATGGATTCCCAAATTATCGAAGGTAAAGTTCGGACCACTGAAAGAGAACTAATAAATAAACAATTGAAACACACTATAGTACGAATTTGTTGAATTAAATGTTCAAGTTGTTGTCCGTTCTGTTAAAATACACAAACTTTTGGTAAGGACAATATTTTTTTTTCTACGACATCAAGAAGTGTTCATTTCATAGTCGTAAACTGAATCAAAATCCACTAGATTATGTAGGTACTGAATTACTAAATTTCATTTTCACCTTATCTCCATGGCAAGTTGCCATGGTGAAAAGGCGAATTGAAATATTTCGTGTCAGATTTTTGAACACCGCTAACTAAAATAAATGCGGCTTGTCACATCACAGTGACGGATTGATGAAATGTCATCAGTTTGTTTCTGCTAAAATTTTTGTTCGTTACAATTTTGTTAGATTATTTCTGCTCATTGTCGTAGAAAAAGTATATAGTATGGAACTCGCACAAAATAGCAATTTTGCACTTGTATAAATTGCAGCACTCGCTAAAGCTCGTGCTCAAACTTTCATATACACGTGCGAAATATGCTATATTTTGTGTTTGTTACATAATATACTATTTTTTAATCGAACAGAAAGGAAAAAATTGAGCATAGACTGAGGCAAATTGCAGATATTTAGAAATAATTCGACGTTGGTTCATTCATTCTTTAACAAAGCCTACTAATAATATTTAAAACATTAAAATTTACGAATTTAAATATGAAAAACGTATAATTCCGTGATATACAGGGAGATCAGTAATTGGCACACTGCGAATACAGGGCGTTATAGAGCACATTAAAACTAAGGATAATCTGCAAAGGAAAATTAAATCTGGTGGTTAGTTTCCGAGTTATAGAGTTTCCCTCATCCAAGTTACAAGCTAATTAATTTAATAACCAAGACAAAAATGAGTGAATAATTCATGTTACTATAATCTTTGAAAAAATATGATTTGTTCAATTTTTTTCACAAATTATCTAATACAAAGAAATTGAAAATGTTAAAATTTAATAAGATACCTAAATTTGAGTGAAATTTGAAGTTTTGCAACCTCTCAAACTCCCCTTGGGATAAACTAAAAGACACATTTTGAGGGCCCCTGAATTCATTCTGACCATTTTCGCCATGATGTCTGTCAGTCTGTCTGTGTGTCTGTCTGTATCCACGATAACTCAAAAACGACTTATCGGATTTGATTCAAATTTCATAGTTGAGAGTTTGAACAAATTTGTGGGTGCCACATTAAATCTTTTTCATCTAGCACGAACACACGTGGTCCTTACCGTGAAGACATTTTTAGGTTTTTTAGGAATATCTTAAAAAATAAACAATTTACGAGATTTTTTTATTCTTTAACATTGATTTAGAATTGAATTTTGAACAAATTTTGTTTAAACTTATTTTTGAGATTCCTTCAAAAAAAATTCAAAAAAACTAGATATTCTTATTGATATTTTTTTTGTATTTTACTGGTTTTTATGGTACCGATAACAATAATTATGAATATACAGAGTGATCAATTATTGCCGCACTCGGAGCATATTGTGATAAACCTTACGATTTAAAAATGACGAATTTTTTTACCGCAGTGCTGTAAGTCCTTTCTTTACAAAGATATGACCACTTTTGTGAAAATAAAAGTGGCAACACTGCATTTAACATGTGAATAGGTTCGACGAGGAAAAAAAAAGAAAAACGTTCAATATTTATTGATGCGAGAACTTGTCAAACTAATTAAGTACTGTCAATTTTATTAAAAAACAGAACAACAATTGAAATTCATTATTAATATTTTCATGGCAATTGAAGGTATTTAAGTTTATCCCAAGGGGAGCTTGAGAGGTTGCCAAACTTCAAATTTCTATCAAATTTAGGTATTCTATAAAATTTTAACATTTTCAATTTCTTTGTATTAGAGGTTTTGTGAAAAAATTGAACAAATCATATTGCATTTTATCCAGAGATTATAGTAGCATGAATTATTCACTCATTTTTGTCTTGGTTATGAAAATAATTAGCTTGTAACTTGGATGAGGGAAACTCTATAACTCGGAAACTAACCATCAGATTTAATTTTTCTTTGCAGATTATCTTTAGTTTTAATGTGCTCTATAACACCTTGTATTCGGAGTGCGCCAATTACGGATCACCCTGTATAATAAATGTGATTTTATACCGGGATATTTTTTTAAGTGAGTTATAGTTTAAAAATCTAAAATAAAACACTTATTTTTGTTGTAAAATTCGGTTATAATGAGTGGGACAAGGACAGATTTATGCGTATTGCAATAAGTGCGACAAAGACTTCCAAAAACTATTTGAAAATTGCTGGAAACGCTCAAAATTGAAACACGATTTTTACAAGAAACTTAACTTAATTTCTTTTGGAAAAGTAATTGTGATACTATCCGCATAAGAAAGTCATGTGTTGGACACATCAGATATTTTTTCTCTCCGAACATATTCACATGTTCAATGCAGTGTTGCCACTTTTATTTACACAAAAATGGTCTATTCTTTGTAAAGAAAGGAAAAAAAATCATCATTCTTAAAACGTAAATTTTATCACAGTATGCTCCGAGTGCGCCAATTACTGATCACCCTGTATAAAAATAAGTAAGTATACCAAGATATATATTTTTGAAAATCTAAAAAAATAAGCAATTTTTTAATGTATTAGGAGCCAACTATGGTTTGCAGTTAAAATAAGAAAGTTAGGTGCAATAACTCGAAATATATTGAACCCAGAAAAGAAAATTTTCAAGTGCACATTATATTACGTGAAAAACTACTATAACAAACATTTTACAGAATTCAAATATTTTAAAAAACAAAAAATTATGATACTTTTTAAAAATCGGTCAATTGTCACTTTTTAAAGATATCCTAGTAACGGTTAGAGATATCAGGACGTGGTTTTTACTAACCGACTTTTTTTAAAAAACGAGCACAGTATCGCGAAAACCATTTTTTTCTATCTCGCCTAGAAATGGGTGAAACCCTCTATTTCCATAGAAATTAGGACACCCTGTATATTATACGATGTAGAGTGCTGTCAAATACTAAAAGAGTTTCATCAATATGTGACGCCAGCGGAAAAGCCTCAATTAAGTTGGTTTATTTGTAGAAAATTATCGGAATTAGTCAAAATTTGGAAAACTTAACCAAAATGTTAAAGTAACTAATAAACTGTATTTTTAGGAGTGTTACTTAAGAAGACCAAAAGGGCTATGAACTAGGCCGCAAAATCAATAGGAAAAGTTATTAGGGATGAAGTGATTTTCAGAATAATAAAAGAAAAACTTCAGTAGTATTAATTTACATATATTTCATATTTTTGTTCATACATTATACATATTTTTACATACTATTTTACACAAACATTGGATGAAGAAATGCTACAATAGTTCTTTCTAATTATACATATATTTTATATTACATATTATACATAACACTTACATATTTTTATTAAATTACATATTTTACATAAACTGTCTCATTGGATCTTCCTCGCGCCTTCTCTTCATATAATACGCTTCCATTTCCTCGGCAGTAGGTTTCTTAACCTCAAACATGCTGTTATAAGGTCTTTTCCTCTCGTTCATTGCTAGTAACTTATCTGCTCTAGCTTTGCTTTCTTCCTCTGCTTTCAAAGCTTCTTTAAGCTTATCCTTTGCATCGCTCCTCTTCTTTTTACTTTCCTTCTGTTTCTGCTTTTTGTCCTTTTTCCTCTTTTCGATTTTCACATTCTCGGAACGACTACTCACATAACCTTCACTTGAACCATTGTCCGGTTTTTCAGTTTTTTCACTTTTATCAATGGAACTGTCCTTCTCTAATTTTATAGTTTCTAGTTCTACACTTGATACACTTCTTCCAGCTTTTCCAAGACAGTAAGAGTTTTTTACAAATGAATGGCAACATTTGTATCCCCATTGTCCGCCTCTCCAATAGGAACCCCATACTGATGTGTGATTATTAATGTAGACAACTTCTTCATATTTTGATCCTTTAATAATTTTACCGGACCTTGAATACTCTGTATAGTCTTCGGTTTGGGACAAAAGTAAAGATTTAGGGGGTGCTTCTAGATGTTCTTCGCCGCCATACTGTTCCAAGACTTTAGCTTGTACCTTGGTTTTAAATTCTTCCTTCTTTTTCTCATATTCTTTTTGCAAAAGTTCTAATTTGGTTGGCTCGGTTAATAAATGGACATCGACTCCTTTCTCGTATGCTTCCCAAGAAAATAGTTGAGACTTTGCATGTTTGTTTGTATCACCAGTGAAACGCACAAAGTTTTCTCCAGAATACGGATCATCTTTTGCCGGATTTGGATTTTCTCTCATCGATCGACTTTTGGGATCGTAATACGCCGAATTGGGATCTAAATTCCTTAAATACTTGGCAGTATCCTCTCGAATTCTCAAATTCCTGACTGTGAATCTTTGCTTGCTGTCCACATTAGTTCCGGGCATGTCAACTTCGTCTACATATTTGTCTTCATCTTTATTCTCAATTTCTTCATCAGATTCTTCATGAGTGTTCAGTTTCTCTGCTTTTAAATATCGTTTTGCTTCTTCCACCTTTTGAAACTCTTCTATAACGTTTTTGTACTCTGAGGGTTTGTAACCACTCCATCTATCCCGCTTCCCATCAAAGCTTAAAGACAGATTTTTCTGTGCAAACTCGTCATAAGCTATTTTACATCCAGAGAACTTTGCTCCTACTTTTCTAGGACGTTCCACACAATCCTTTTTCTTATGGGTCATTGCCCCACAATTCTCGCAGGCGCCTTTGCGATATTTCGTAAAAACTTTAGTCGTATCAACACCTCTACTGTACCACTCATCTAAATGCGAATATTCAGTGTGTTTGTCCTCTTGGGGACGTTGATGTTTTAAAGTCGGTTCACTTGTTCCACAGTACCACGGAGCAGTGGATATGAACTGAGGAATGTGTGGGTTAATGTCTTTACCTTCTTCATCAACTGTAGCTGGGGCTCTACCAGCTTTACGAGCCTCTTCTAACTCTTTTGCTTTTCGCCACTCTTCTCGAGATTTTTTCTTTGGTACAACCTCGACAACACTTTTGAACTTTATAATCTGGGACACTGGTATACTTTGTGCGTTGTTAACCATTTTAATGTTGTTAAAAGTCAATAATCCCAAAACATCCACTAACTCGGAACTTATTGTTTAATGTTGTGGGTAAAAAACGTTTGCACTAGGTACGTAAAAGTGAATAATCACAAAACATCCAGAAACTCTGAATTTGTTGTTTAATGTTGTGGGTAAAAAACATTTGCACTAGGTACGTAAAAGTATATCTAATAATCACAATAAAAGTCAATAATCACAGAACATCCAGAAACTCTGAATTTGTTGTTTAATGTTCTGGGTAAAAATCATTTGCACTAGGTACGTAAAAGTGTATCTAATAATCACAATAAAAGTCAATAATCACAAGACATCCAGAAACTCAGAATTTGTTGTTTAATATTGTGGATAAAAAACGTTTGCACTACGTAAAAGTGTACCTAATAATCACAATAAAACTCAATAATCACAAAATATCTACTAACTCTGAACTTGCTTCGATAACTTTAGTAGGTATCATTTGTGGATAGGCTACGGATGGTGTACCATAATATATAGCATTCGTATGACAGCTAAATATACTTGGTAGAGATTCAGTGTTGCCAATCGTAAAAAAATTTGCCTAATATTAAGCGTTTTTAGATAATAGTAATAAAATTTACAATAAGGAGATTCTCAAATGTAGTGCTGTCTTCAGAAACCACATTATTGTTAATTAAATACAAAACAAACTTGACATAATGAACCTGAACGTCACATCCCTCAATCCTACCAACATAGAAAATCTCCTACATAATACCAACCATATATTTCAAACAAATTAAATCAATGTTGCTAACTGCGTATAAAACACCACACAAAATGAATAAGACAAATATTTTTTTCTACGAAAATGCGGAATGACGTTTTTTCTGACAAGATAATCGAACTTGAAAGTAGGCTTTTGAAAAACTAGTACGGAAAATTAGTGTGGAAATTTTTTTCCGCACACATTTTTTAAACTTTCCGCACGCAAACAAAAACATAAAGAAGTACTTACATTTAGTTATAATTGTAACATTTATTTAATATCTAACAACCGGAGGAGTGCACATTAGTTCATCGCTTTCGCTTTAGTTTTGAAACTCCATGTTTATATTCACGTAATTTGAACTCAAAATACAAAATTATTTCGATGACAGGACACAATTTATAAACTGTCAACAGCTATGAGCTTTCAGTTCTATGACAACAAACACACTTGATGTTTTTTTAATTAGAAAAAGATTTACAAATAATTTTATTTTTTACGAATTCCACGTTTTCGTAGAAAAAATCGAATGTAACACGCTTGCGGAAATGGCCCATGACAATACTCGTGTATTATATGAAAATAGCAATTTTTCCCTAACATACTCTACATGAAACTTCTATATTTTTGTCTCCTTCGAAAATATTTATATTCTATCTAGAGAGAAAATAACAAGATTTCAAAAATATGATTTTCTTCGTGACTTTTTTAATGAAAACACTATATGCACTAAATTTACATAAATTTTCAATATCAATTCATTTACGTTCCATGGTATATTTTATATAAGTACAAAGTTTAAAATAGTTAAAATAAAAACTAAAATATAATTATGACGTTTCACTTGAAAACTATCATCTTGAATAATAAAAAAAAATTTGTAGTTTCTAATCCAATTTATAAATTACAGTATCGTAGAAAAAATAGTATTTACTAGATACTTGACATGAAATACGTTTTCTTTTCGTTCGTGAGATTGCCTCACTCGCTGCTATACAGCTCGTGTACAAATTCTCACCTCACGAAAAAAATAGCATTTTTGTATTAAGGGCGTGAAATGAGTGTTTTTTAATAGCGTTATTAAACACGAACTTGGCCCGAAAATACAAACAAAGTGTTTTCTACAGCCGTTAAAAAATAAGAAAAAAGAGAGTAATTAGTAAAAAAATTTTTTCTACGGAAGTGAGGAATGACGTTTTTTCTGACAAGATAATCGAATTTAAAAGTAGGCTTTTGAAAATCTAGTACGGAAAATTTACACTTTCCACACTAAACGAAAACATAAAGAAATAATGACATTTAGTTTTGAAAATCCATGTTTATATTCACGTAATTTGATCTCAAAATCAAAATTATTTCTATGACAAGACATAATTTATAAAATGTCAACAGCTATGAGCTTTCTGTTATATAACAACAAACTCACTTGATTTTTTTTTATTAGAAAAAGATTTACAAATAATTTAGGTGTGATTCCAGAACTCGCTATCGCTGGCGTTGCAAATTTCACACTCGTATTGTAATGATGCCGTTTCCGCACTTGTATTACAATATACTATTTTTTCATTGTTAACGGTGAAAATAGATCGTTTTTTCACTGTTAACAGTGAAAAATCTATGTTTTTTCATGAATTAAAAATGACAAGTTTCACGTTTTATTGACGGCTGTAGAAAAAAGTTATTTTCATGTGTTGTAAAATATACTATTTTAGACCCATTAATATTAAAAATGCATAAATAAAAAAAAATAATATGAGATTCAAATTTTCCTGTGGTAACGTAACTGAAAATGGACTGCAGTTGATTATGTTCGTTTCTTGCATCGGAGCTACGTTTTCAATTATTCCTACTAAGTGAGAAAAGCATAGTTTGACTCCAAATTGAACTCAGATGGCCCTCCAACAGAGGCACAGTTGTCAAAAATTCTTTAATTAAGAGAAGATCAAATTATTATTTAAAAAATTTGAATTATATATTTTAACGGAATTTGTTCAACAACTATACATGATGATGAACTGCAGCAAGGCTATTTTCAGCAGGAAGGTGCAACAGCACATACCATAGTAGACAATATATTTATTTGCCATGCAAATGGGTGGAGTCTTACTTATCTAATAGATCTCAATTAGTTGAGATCAGGACAGAAGATGCTTGTGCTAGGTCATCAATGGGAGTAATTGCCAGAGGCGTGCCACAGGGCTCAGTTTTGGGTCCTGTATTATTTACGTTATATAACAACGATCTTCCTAGAGTATTAACACAGTCGAATGTATTTGTTTATGCTGATGATACCACCTATATCACGAGCTCGGGGAGTGTTCGGGAGTTAGTAGAAAAAACTAATATCGAGATTGGTAAAATAAGTTCATGGTGTACATCAAATGAGTTAGTGCTTAATAACAAAAAGACCCAGTATGTTTATTTCAGAACAAATCAAAGTGACAACGTATTCGACTTAAATATTAGAATGAATCAAAATTTATTGCAACGATCGGATAGTGTTTCAATTCTTGGAATTATTCTTGATGAAAATTTGGATTGGTCCAGACACATTAAGGGCCTGTGTTGCAAAATTAGTAAATTGGAATATTTTTTAAAAAAGTTAACTTTTACTTGCTCTGTAGATGTTTGTAAGCAATACTATTATGCCATGATTTATTCTCGTTTAAGATATGCTATTTTGACATGGGCATGCTCACGCCAACTTCAGCCATTGTTTATTCGACAGAAATGCTGCATAAGAACGTTATTTAAATTGAAATATAGAGAATCATGTAAGGACGTTTTTCGAATTAATAATCTGTTAACTCTTCCCTGCATTTATATTTATCATGCTGCAATGTTTTTAATATATTATCAACATGGGTACAGTATAAGTAGTGGAACAAAATTATATAATTTAAGACAGCAAAATTTGTTAGTTAAAAGACCAAGATTAGAATTGTACAGAATACTGCACTCAGGGGTATTTACTGCATTGCCGGGAACAATAAAGGAGCATAAAACGTTCAGAAATTTTAAAAATGATTTGTTCCGTTTTCTGTGTGATAAAGTATATTATTCTGTAGACGATTTTTTCGACCAATGCATTTGAGTGTTTGATGTTGGTATATTTTGTATTGCAACTATTGTGCTAACGTATTATACATACTTGTGTTTTGTTTTTTTAAACTGTTTTATATGTATCGTAGGTGATATGTGTTATTTTTGACTTGGCTGTGACAATATTTGTACATTTTAAAGCTGAATAAACTAATCTATTCTATTTGTATTTAATTTATTAATGTTAAGAATTTTACAACAATTAATGGAGTTATTCTCTATTGCAAATGTTATATAACATTCTGTAAAATCTCTGTAATTTGACATTTCAACAATGTTGTATATTTTTCAAACGTCAAATTACATAGATTTAAGAGAATGTTTTCTAACATTTTCGATACAGAATAACACCATTACATTCGTCAAAAAAAACAATACCTACTACTATTGTTGAAATATTAAACTAATTTAAATGAGTAAAAAAATGTACATACATAAATAGATATCTAATTATTGTCCGTTGTAGAATCTATTACAAACAATAAATTTCCTAGATTTATGGACAAAGATCTGATTAATCATTTTCCACACATTCCTGCAAGGTGTAGAAGCATTTCTTAATAGGGATGTTGCATTTTTTTAAAATCCCGTTTTTTTCTGTTGGAAATGTAAAACGACTATATTAATAATATTTTACAGAAAAAATAATTTTTTTTACTCAATATTTGTACATAAAAAAACGATTATAAATTGACCGTAATTCAAATTTATTATTGCCGCCCGAAAACGCTTTGAGATCGGAGAGTCCTGTGTGACGTCACGAATCTAGTTGACATTGGCATATCTAAATTTTTTTTTCTACGCCAACATCAAAAAGTGTTCATTTCATAGTCGAAACCTGAATCAAAATCCACTAGATTATGTACTGAATTACTTAATTTCATTTTCGCCTTGTCTCCATGGCAAGTTGCCATGGTGAAAAAGCGAATTGAAATATTTCGTGTCAGATTTTGGAACAGTGCTAAAATAAATGCGGTTTGTCACATCAAAGTGACAGATTGATGAAATGTCATCAGTTTGTTTCTGTTAAAATTTTTGTTCGTTAAATTTTTTTTAGATTATTTCTGCTCATTGTCGTAGAAAAAGTATAGTATGGAACTCGCACAAAATAGCAATTTTGCACTTGTATGAATTGCAGCACTCGTTTAAGCTCGTGCTCAAATTTTCATACACGTGCAAAATATGCTATATTTTGTGCTTGTTACATAATATACTATTATCTACGACTAATATATAATATATGTATGATATTTGTGGTTCTTGCAATATAATGAATCTCATTATTCCATATAAATTTCATTATTCCATACTTGTAAACCAATGAAAAAATAGTATAACAATCACAATTTCTGTGAAATTGAAAATAGCCATGGAAACCAAGACAAACAAAATGTCAGTGTAAATAAATAAATGTCAAAATACTGATAGTGTTGTACGTGTTGTGTCATTTTCTTATGGAAAATGTGGAAAATGATGTTGAAGATGGATTTTCGTCGTAGATAAAGTATAGTATACAACTCGCTATAATGGCTATTATAGCGTCGTAGTATAATATACTATTACGCGTTTGACATTTTTCGAAATAAGTCAAAATGCGGCGTGCTGCACTGTGGAACTAGATTCATGACGTCAGCAGGCTTTTGGGCCGATTCGGGCGTTTCTTGGCAATGCGTGGAAATTTCAAATTTTGCAATACCTTTTATTTATTTACATGGAAAGTACGGACCAAAAAATTTGAAAAAAATTATTGATAGTGATAATTTGGTATCAGCTTTTCAAAAAAAAAATATTTTGAAAATCATGCAAAGTCCCTATTAGATATTTTTTTAATACAAGGTTAAAAGATTTAATAGACAAATGTCTTATATCGTTTGGAAGTAAATTAAAAAAGGTGGGCCCCCAATAACTAAAACTTGTTTTTCTTAGCTAATTTTTTTATGATCGGCTGATAAATTTGCGTAGACAACTGGAACAAAGAATTGTTGAAATATGTGCAACCATAAAACCATAAATGCTTCAAAATGCTTTTCATAGCATGAGAAGACTCGTAAACTTGTGCATTGAACACGGCGGGGGGGGGGATATTTCCAAGAATTACTTTAATTTGTATTTTCCATCTTCAGAATGCTAATTTTTATGACATATGCATGCTAGAGTCACAAACAACATTGTTGTTTTTTCCAGAAACTGCTAAGGAGCTGACTTGGGTTAAATTTTAATTTTCTTTAACCTTGTCGGAAGAAAATGTTCATTTTTAAAATTAACAAGGAAAGTAAATGTGTATGAAGGCGGCTACACAGACATGTGATATTTGGCAAATGCCAAATGTTTGGGAATCGGCAAACTATTTGCCCACCTATTTGTAAAGTCACAAGCATACATCGGCAAATTCGGACAATGGGAAATTTGTCATGCTTGGCAAATAGCGAACATTTGTTTAGATTCATAGTGCTTCTGAAATATTTGTCAAATAAGAAACATTTGCTATTTGGAAATTGGCAAACTTCACATGTTTGTAGCCGCCTGTCATAAAAATTAGCATTCTGAAGATGGAAAATCCAAATTAAAGTAGTTCTTGGAAATATCCCCGCCGCCGTGTTCAATGCACAAGTTTACGAGCCTTCTCATGCTATGAAAAGCATTTTGAAGTATTTATGGTTTTATGGTTGCACATACTTCAACAATTCTTTGTTCCAGTTCTTGTAAATGACTTACAGGAGTTCTGAAAATCCTTTTTTTTAAATAAGGGTATACAAATACTTCCAAAAGTTATAAGACATTTGTTTATTTAATCTTTTAACCTTGTAGGTATGTATTAAAAAATATCTAATTAAGAAATGCTTGTACACTTTGTTTGGAAAATGATTTTTCAGATCTTTGTCCCTAAATCTGGGAAAATTGTTTGTAGTAGATTCTACAACGGACAATAATTAGATATCTATTTATGCATGAACATTTTTTGTATTCATTTAAATTAGTTTCATATTTCAATATTATTGTTTTTTTTTTGACGAATGTAAATTTTTGTAAATTTCTTAACATTAATAAATTAAATACAAATACAAATAAATATATTGTCTCGTGTGGTATTATGTGCTGTTGCACCTTCCTGCTGAAAATAGCCATGTACATCATCATGTAGTTCTTGAACAAATTCTGCAACATTAGCAACATTGATTTAGTTCGTTTGAAATATATGGTTGGTGTTATGTAGGAGATTTTCTATGTTGGTAGGATTGAGGGATGTGACGTATAAGTTCATTATGTCAAGTTTGTTTTGTCGTTAATTAAAACTAATAATTTAAAAAAATCAAATCTAGTGGTTTCTGAAGACAGCGCTACATTTAGGAATCTCTTTATTGAAAATTTTATTACTATTATCTAAAAACGGTTAATATTAGGCAAATTTTCCTACGATTGGCAACACTGAATCCCTACCAAGTATATTTAGCTGTCATACGAATGCTATATAATATGTTACACCATCCGTAGCCTATCCACAAATGATAGTAACGTTATCAAAGCAAGTTCAGTGTTAGTAGATATTTTGTGATTATTGAATTTTATTGTGATTATTAGATACAGTTTTACGTAGTGCAAACGTTTTTTATCCACAACATTAAACAACAAATTCAGAGTTTCTGGATGTTTTGTGATTATTGACTTTTATTGTGATTATTAGATACACTTTTACGTAGTGCAAACGTTTTTTACCCACAATATTAAACTTCAAATTCAGAGCTTCTGAATGTTTTCTGATTATTGACGTTTATTTTGATTATTAGATACACTTTTACCTAGTGCAAACGTTTTTTACCCACAACATTAAACAATAAGTTCCGAGTTAGTGGATGTTTTGGGATTATTGACTTTTAACAACATTAAAATGGTTAACAACGCACAAAGTATACCAGTGTCCCAGATTATAAAGTTCAAAAGTGTTGTCGAGGTTGTACCAAAGAAAAAATCTCGAGAAGAGTGGCGAAAAGCAAAAGAGTTAGAAGAGGCTCGTAAAGCTGGTAGAGCCCCAGCTGCAGTTGATGAAGAAGGTAAAGACATTAACCCACACATTCCTCAGTTCATATCCACTGCTCCGTGGTACTGTGGAACAAGTGAACCGACTTTAAAACATCAACGTCCCCAAGAGGACAAACACACTGAATATTCGCATTTAGATGAGTGGTACAGTAGAGGTGTTGATACGACTAAAGTTTTTACGAAATATCGCAAAGGCGCCTGCGAGAATTGTGGGGCAATGACCCATAAGAAAAAGGATTGTGTGGAACGTCCTAGAAAAGTAGGAGCAAAGTTCTCTGGATGTAAAATAGCTTATGACGAGTTTGCACAGAAAAATCTGTCTTTAAGCTTTGATGGGAAGCGGGATAGATGGAGTGGTTACAAACCCTCAGAGTACAAAAACGTTATAGAAGAGTTTCAAAAGGTGGAAGAAGCAAAACGATATTTAAAAGCAGAGAAACTGAACACTCATGAAGAATCTGATGAAGAAATTGAGAATAAAGATGAAGACAAATATGTAGACGAAGTTGACATGCTCGGAACTAAAGTGGACAGCAAACAAAGATTCACAGTCAGGAATTTGAGAATTCGAGAGGATACTGCCAAGTATTTAAGGAATTTAGATCCCAATTCGGCGTATTACGATCCCAAAAGTCGATCGATGAGAGAAAATCCAAATCCGGCAAAAGATGATCCGTATTCTGGAGAAAACTTTGTGCGTTTCACTGGTGATACAAACAAACATGCAAAGTCTCAACTATTTTCTTGGGAAGCATACGAGAAAGGAGTCGATGTCCATTTATTAGCCGAGCCAACCAAATTAGAACTTTTGCAAAAAGAATATGAGAAAAAGAAGGAAGAATTTAAAACCAAGGTACAAGCTAAAGTCTTGGAACAGTATGGCGGCGAAGAACATCTAGAAGCACCCCCTAAATCTTTACTTCTGTCCCAAACCGAAGACTATACAGAGTATTCAAGGTCCGGTAAAATTATTAAAGGATCAAAATATGAAGAAGTTGTCTACATTAATAATCACACATCAGTATGGGGTTCCTATTGGAGAGGCGGACAATGGGGATACAAATGTTGCCATTCATTTGTAAAAAACTCTTACTGTCTTGGAAAAGCTGGAAGAAGTGTATCAAGTGTAGAACTAGAAACTATAAAATTAGAGAAGGACAGTTCCATTGATAAAAGTGAAAAAACTGAAAAACCGGACAATGGTTCAAGTGAAGGTTATGTGAGTAGTCGTTCCGAGAATGTGAAAATCGAAAAAAGGAAAAAGGACAAAAAGCAGAAACAGAAGGAAAGTAAAAAGAAGAGGAGCGATGCAAAGGATAAGCTTAAAGAAGCTTTGAAAGCAGAGGAAGAAAGCAAAGCTAGAGCAGATAAGTTACTAGCAATGAACGAGAGGAAAAGACCTTATAACAGCATGTTTGAGGTTAAGAAACCTACTGCCGAGGAAATGGAAGCGTATTATATGAAGAGAAGGCGCGAGGAAGATCCAATGAGACAGTTTATGTAAAATATGTAATTTAATAAAAATATGTAAGTGTTATGTATAATATGTAATATAAAATATATGTATAATTAGAAAGAACTATTGTAGCATTTCTTCATCCAATGTTTGTGTAAAATAGTATGTAAAAATATGTATAATGTATGTACAAAAATATGAAATATATGTAAATTAATACTACTGAAGTTTTTCTTTTATTATTCTGAAAATCACTCCATCCCTAATAATTTTTCCTATTGATTTTGCGGCCTAGTACATAGCCCTTTTGGTTTTCTTAAGTAACACTCCTAGAAAAACAGTTTATTATTACTTACTTTAACATTTTGGTTAAGTCTTCAAAATTTTGACTAATTCCGATAATTTTCTACAAAGAAACCAACTTAATTGAGGCTTTTCCACTGGCGTCACATATTGATGAAACTCTTTTAGTATTTCACAGCGCTCTACATCGTACAATATACAGGGTGTCCTAATTTCTATGGAAATAGAGGGTTTCACCTATTTCTAGGCGAGATAAAAAAAAATGTTTTCGCGATACTGTGCTCGTTTTTTTAAAAAAGTCAGTTCGAAAAACCACGTCCTGATATCTCTAACCGTTATTAGGATATCTTTAAAATGTGACAATTGGCCGATTTTTAAAAAGTATCATAATTTTTTGTTTTTTAAATATTTTAATTCTGTTGTTTGTTATAGTAGTTTTTCACGTAAGATAATGTGCACTTGAAAATTTTTTTCTGGGTTCAATATATTTTTTCTACGACAATTCGAAATGACGTTTTTTCTGACAAGATAATCGAACTTGAAAGTAGGCTTTTGAAAAACTAGTACGGAAAATTAGTGCGGAAATTTTTTTCCGCACACATTTTTTAAACTTTCCGCACGCAAACAAAAACATAAAGAAGTACTTACATTTAGTTATAATTGTAACATTTATTTAATATCTAACAACCGGAGGAGTGCACATTAGTTCATCGCTTTCGCTTTAGTTTTGAAACTCCATGTTTATATTCACGTAATTTGATCTCAAAATCAAAATTATTTCGATGACAGGACACAATTTATAAACTGTCAACAGCTATGAGCTTTCAGTTCTATGACAACAAACACACTTGATGTTTTTTATAATTAGAGAAAGATTTACATATAATTTTATTTTTTACGAATTCCACGTTTTCGTAGAAAAAATCGTATGTAACACGCTTGCGGAAATGGCCCATGACAATACTCGTGTGATTGCAGCACTCGCTATCGCTCGCGTTGCAAATTTCACACTCGTATTGTCATGATGCGTTTTCCGCACTTGTATTACAATATACTATTGAGTTATTGCACCTAACTTTCTTATTTTAACTGCAAACCATAGTTGGCTACGACATTAAAAAATTGCTTATTTTTTTAGATTTTCAAAAATATATATCCTGGTATACTTACTTATTTTTATACAGGGTGATCAGTAATTGGCGCACTCGGAGCATACTGTGATAAACTTTACGTTTTAAGAATGATGAATTTTTTTTCCTTTCTTTGCAAAGAATAGACCATTTTTGTGTAAATAAAAGTGGCAACACTGCATTGAACATGTGAATAGGTTCGGAGAGAAAAAATATCTGATGTGTCCAACACATGACTTTCTTATACGGATAGTATCACAATTACTTTTCCAAAAGAAATTAAGTTAAGTTTCTTGTAAAAATCGTGTTTCAATTTTGAGCGTTTCCAGCAATTTTCAAATAGTTTTCGGAAGTCTCTGTCGCACTTATTGCAATACGCATAAACCTGTCCTTGTTCCACTCATTATAACCCAATTTTACAACAAAATTAAGTGTTTTATTTTAGATTTTTGAACTATAACTCACTTAAAAACATATCCCGGTATAAAATCACATTTATTATACAGGGTGATCAGTAATTGGCCCACTCCGAATACAGGGTGTTATAGAGCACATTAAAACTATGGATTATCTGCAAAGAAAAATTAAATCTGATGGTTAGTTTCCGAGTTATAGAGTTTCCCTCATCCAAGTTACAAGCTAATTATTTTCATGACCAAGACAAAAATGAGTGAATAATTCTTGCTACTATAATCTCTGGATAAAATGCAATATGATTTGATGAATTTTTTTCACAAAACCTCTAAAACATGAAAATATTAATAAAGAATTTCAATTGTTGTTCTGTTTTTTAATAAAATTGACAGTACTAAATTAGTTTGACAAGTTCTCGCATCAATAAATATTGAATGTTTTTCTTTTTTTTCCTCGTCGAACCTATTCACATGTTCAATGCAGTGTTGCCACTTTTATTTTCACAAAGTGGTCATATCTTTGTAAAGAAAGGACTTACAGCACTGCGGTAAAAAAATCCGTTATTTTTAAATCGTAAAGTTTATCACAATATGCTCCGAGTGCGGCAATAATTGATCACCCTGTATATTCATTATTATTGTTATCGGTACCATAAAAACCAGTAAAATACAAAAAAAATATTTGATGTGTCCAACACATGACTTTCTTATACGGATAGTATCAGTAATTCTCCTAAAGAAATCAAATTAAATTTCTTGTAAAAATTTTGAGGGTTTCCAGCAATTTTCAAATAGTCTCTGTGGCACTTATAGCAATACGCATAAATCTGTCCTTGTCCCACTCATAATAACCGAATTTTATGACAAAAATGTGTTTTATTTTAGATTTTTGACCTATTACTCACTTAAAAATATCTGATGTGTCCAACACATGACTTTCTTATACGGATATTATCACAATTACTTTTCCTAAAAAAATCTCTCGGTATAAAATCACATTTATTTATTCATTATTATTGTTTTCGGTATCTACCATAGAAACCAGAAAAAAAAACTAATGGTCCTTCTGGGATTCGAACCCGGGACCCTTCGTTTGGCAGCCAAGCTGCTATGTCTAGTCTACCTACACCGTCAGATTCAACGATCAACGCGCGCTATGAGAAGTATAAGTGTTTTAAGAATATCTAGTTTTTTTGAAATTTTTTTGACGGAATCTCAAAAATAAGTTTAAACAAAATTTGTTCAAAATTCAATTCTAAATCAATGTTAAAGACTAAAAAAATCTCGTAAATTGTTTATTTTTTAAGATATTCCTAAAAAACCTAAAAATGTCTTCACGGTAAGGACCACGTGTGTTCGTGCTAGATGAAAAACATTTAATGTGGCACCCACAAATTTGTTCAAACTCTCAACTATGAAATTTGAATCAAATCCGATAAGTCGTTTTTGAGTTATCGTGGATACAGACAGACACACAGACAGACAGACAGACATCATGGCGAAAATGGTCAGAATGAATTCAGGGGCCCTCAAAATGTGTCTTTTAGTTTATCCCAAGGGGAGTTTGAGAGGTAAGGACCACCTGTGTTCGTGCTAGATGAAAAAGATTTAATGTGGCACCCACAAATTTGTTCAAACTCTCAACTATGAAATTTGAATCAAATCCGATAAGTCGTTTTTGAGTTATCGTGGATACAGACAGACACACAGACAGACAGACAGACATCATGGCGAAAATGGTCAGAATGAATTCAGGGGCCCTCAAAATGTGTCTTTTAGTTTATCCCAAGGGGAGTTTGAGAGGTTGCCAAACTTCAAATTTCTCTCAAATTTAGGTATCTTATTAAATTTTAACATTTTCAATTTCTATTATTTCACAAATTAGATAATTTGTGAAAAAAATTGAACAAATCATATTTTTTCAGAGATTATAGTAGCATGAATTATTCACTCATTTTTGTCTTGGTTATTAAAATAATTAGCTTGTAACTTGGATGAGGGAAACTCTACAACTCGGAAACTAACCACCAGATTTAATTTTTCTTTGCAGATTATCCTTAGTTTTAATGTGCTCTGTAACGCCCTGTATTCGCAGTGTGCCAATTACTGACCTCCCTGTATATCACGGAATTATACGTTTTTCATATTTAAATTCGTAAATTTTAATGTTGTAAATATTATTAGTAGGCTTTGTTAAAGAAAATATATCAATGAACCAATTTTTTCCTTTCTGTTCTATTAAAAAATAGTATATTATGTAACAAGCACAAAATATAGCATATTGTGCACGTGTATATGAAAGTTTGAGCACGAGCTTTAGCGAGTGCTGCAATTCATACAAGTGCAAAATTGCTATTTTGTGCGAGTTCCATACTATATACTTTTTCTACGACAATGAGCAGAAATAATCTAACAAAATTGTAACGAACAAAAATTTTAATTTTAACATTTCATCAATCCGTCACTGTGATGTGGCAAGCCGCATTTATTTTAGCGGTGTTCAAAAATCTGACACGAAATGTTTCAATTCGCCTTTTCACCATGGCAACTTGCCATGGAGATAAGGTGAAAATGAAATTAAGTAATTCACTACCTACATAATTTAGTGGATTTTGATTCAGGTTACGACTATGAAATGAACACTTTTTATGTTGTCGTAGAAAAAAAAATATTGTCCTTACCAAAAGTTTGTGTATTTTAACAGAACGGACAACAACTTGAACATTTAATTCAACAAATTCGTACTATAGTGTGTTTCAATTGTTTATTTATTAGTTCTCTTTCAGTTATACATGGTGGTCCGAACTTTACCTTCGATAATTTGGGAATCCATAGAAAACCTTAAAAAAACATCAGTTTTCTTAATAAACTTATATCGAAAACTCAACCTTTTCAGAAATACAGGGTGTTGAAATTTCACATTTTTTTTTAAATAAATTTAATATCTCCTCAACCAAAGGGAATATTTTGTTGAAATTTGGTGGGTAGTATTTTATTAATAAGTACCATATTTAATCACCATGATTTATTTTCCTACTTCCAGCAGTATCGTAACCACGGGGGTGAGATTGTTTATTTTTAGAGACAAAAAAGGTACGCCAATGATATAGTATATTTTTTCTATATTTCCGAAATCAGCAGTCGATTTATGAAAAAAAGTCCTCTTGTAGTTTTTTCGTAAAACTTATCATTTTACAGTAAAATTTTAATTAGATTTCATTCTAGGTAATTTATAGCAACACAACATGTACCCATGTCTTTCAAACAAATAAATTAAAAATAAAACAATTCATTTATTTTAAAACAAAAACTTAAATCATTAAAGGAACTGCTCAAAATAAAAAAAAAAAAAAAGTTCAGGAAATATTAAATTTATTAAAAAGAAAATATGTAATTTTTACACCCTGTATTTCTGAAACGGTTGAGTTTTCGATATAAGTTTATTAAGAAAATTGATGTTATTTTAACATTTTCTATTGATTTTCAAATTATCAAAGGTTCAATTCGGACCACCCTGTATACTTGTTTTACGTTTTACGAAGAAACTACAAGAAGACTTTTTTTTTCGTAAATCCACTGCTGATTTCAGGAATGTAGAAAAAATTTATTATATCATTGGCGTACTTTTTTTTTCTCTAAATAGAAATAATCTCACCCCCGTGGTTACGCCACTGCTTGAACTAGGAAAACAAATTATGGTGATAATTTTATTCATAGTAATTTCGACCAATCATAATGCAGTATTGGACCAACCTACATGGCTTTCCAGCGATAAAATTTCGATAAAATTAATTGTAGGTTTTCCATAGTAACAATATAAATAACAAAATTTGTATAAGAATTAATTTGTAATTATATATTATTATGATTTGTTATTTACATTAATATGAAATAAAATAAACTGTTGTGTACATTCATAAAATTATCTTAACGAATATAATACGTGCTTTGGATTTTCCGATGGTTAAATTCCTCAAACTTCCTGCACAACAACAAATCGTGTCAGTTTGACAGAAAATACCTCGTGCTTCGCACTCGGTATTTTTAGACTGTCAAACTGACACTCTTTGTTGCTATGCAACAAGTTATCGTAATTTAACCGGAAAATCCAAAGCACTTAATATATTACTATTGATTAAATATTGTCACACAGGGTTTAATCGTGTGCTTGGGAGTTGTAGTCAATAGGTTGGGGATAATAAAACATGTGGATTATAAACATAGAAAAATATATTTAAGAATAAAGATAACATTTAATAAATAATAAACAATTATAATAATTTACCATAATGCGTCTGTTGGTCAGAGCTCTGGAGGAGGGACGCCAACGACCTGGATTTCGACGATGTCGAATCCAGACGATAATGTCCTAGCTAGTGATTATGTTCGACTAATAATCTTAGGTATCTACTGAATTATTAATTCAATTATTAACTGACTCCTGACCTACGGTGACAACTGCTTATATGCAATTCTTGTTGGATAACTCAGCATAACAAACATTTTACGTAGTGTAGTATATTTGTAATGCTGTGTTTTATCAACCTTGACTGGAAGTCTATTAAGAATTAAATATAACAATTGTGACCGTGTAAGTTGTTGCAATAAAAACAACGAAACTATTCCCAAACAAAGGTAATGCCTTTGTGAAAATATGGTACCTACTTATTAATAAAATACTACTGATTTTTTTCTACTTCGAGATTTTGATGGATTTACACGTTTTGAGGGCCCCTGAATTCATTTGGACCATTTTCGCCATGATGTATGTATGTCTGTGTGTCTGTCTGTATCCACGATAACTCAAAAACGACTTATCGGATTTGATTCAAATTTCATATTTAAGAGCTTGAACAATATTGTGGGTGCCACATTCAATCTTTTTACTTTCTTATACGTAGTATAAGGAAGTATTGTAATCGTGATTTTTTTCGACTTCGAGATTTTGATGGATTTACACGTTTTGAGGGCCCCTGAATCCATTCTGACCATTTTCGCCATGATGTCTGTCTGTGTGTCTGTGTGTCTGTGTGTCTGTGTGTCTGTCTTTATCCACCATAACTCAAAAACGACTTCTCGGATTTGATTCAAATTTCATATTTAAGAGTTTGAACAAATTTGTGGGTGCCACATTCAATGTTTTTCATCTAGCACCAAAGCAAGTGACAGTTACCTGATGACATTTTTAGGTTTTTTAGGAATATCTTGAAAAATAAACAATTTATGAAATTTTTTTATTCTTTAACATTGATTTAGAATTGAATTTTGAACAAATTTTATTCGAAGTTTTTTTTGAAATTCTGTCAAAAAAATTTCAAAAAAACTAGATATTCTTAAAACACTTCATATTTCTCATAGCGCGCGTTGATAGTTGAATCCGATGGTCGAGGTAGACCATGTGTCTCATTATATGGCTGCCAAACGGAAGGTCCCGGGTTAGAATCCCAGAAGGACCGGACCATTAGTATTTTTTTATTTTACTGGTTTCTATGGTACCGAAAACAATAATAATGAATAAATAAATGTAATTTCATACCGGGAGATTTTTTTAAGTGAGTAATAGGTCAAAAATCTAAAATAAAACACATTTTTGTCGTAAAATTCGGTTATAATGAGTGGGACAAGGACAGATTTATGCGTATTGCAATAAGTGCGACAGAGACTATTTGAAAATTACTGGAGACCTTCAAAATTTTTACAAGAAATTTAACTTAATTTCTTTAGGAAAAGTAATTATTGTGATACTATCCGTAAGTATAAGAAAGTCATGTGTTGGGCACATCAGATATTTTATCTAGCACCAACAGTTACCTGAAGACATTTTTAGGTATTTTAGGAATATCTTGAAAAATAAACAATTTATGAGATTTTTTTATTCTTTAACATTGATTTAGAATTGTATTTTGAACAAATTTTGTTTAAAATTTGAAATTCTGTCAAAAAAATAAAACACTTATTTTTGTCGTAAAATTCGGTTATAATGAGTGGAACAAGGACAGATTTATGCGTATTGCAATAATTGCGAGAGAGACTTCCGAAATTTATTTGAATATTGCTGGAAACGATCAAAATTGAAACACGATTTTTACAAGAAATTTAAATTAATTTATTTAGGAAAAGTAATTGTGGTACTATCCGTATAAGAAAGTCATGTGTTGGGCACAACAGATACTTTTTATAATAATCTGATATATAAAATAAAGTCGTGAAATTGTGTTATGCATGCAAATCAACACCGTTAAAAATATCGACGCCAAATTTTTTAATAATTATAAATTATTTACATATTCATATAGTGGCGCCATCTATCTCTGATTTACAAAAGTGCATGTTGTTTACATTACAGAAATCCATATCTACCGTTGAGGAAATCGATTGTAGCAATACATTTTAGAAAAGATCGACGGCTACGTTTTTGTTTTGGATATCATGGCAACTCGATTACAAATTTTAAATTAATATTTTTCAATAAATATTTATGAAAATGATGTAGTTTTTGATATCATTCGACGCGCAATAAGTTTCTCATTCCTCTAATAAAAAAATATTTATTCTAGGCTGAATTGACGAGCAAGAATTCACAATAATGTTAAATCCCTATGTTCAGGATTGAAAACGGGCCCCGGTATATTGATATATTGTAATACAATCAAATATTATTGAAAAACGGCGCAAAATAGAAAACTATCGTGGGCCGAAGCCCGCGGGAGACAGCTAGTTTAAAATAAGCGAGTTATGTTGAAACAAGTTTTGCAATTCTTTAAAATCAAGTAGCCTTAAAACGGAATAGTAATTTATTAAAACCAAACAATCATAATTTTGAATTTAAGCAAGTTGAAAAAGATTTGAAAGAATGCCGCAAACAGAGCTAAGCTAACTTGTTTTGTTTCTGAGATACAGGGTGAAAAAGAAAATTTTCACTTTCCGGGGTGCTGCCATATCTCACACACCATGTAAGCTAGAAAAAAAGTTATAACTGTTCTAGATAGATATTTTTGCGTAGAATCCAGTGGCGTTTAACAGATATAACCCAAACTAGGTCTTTTTTAAATGGAACACCCTGTATTTTTTAGTCTCATTAAATTTGTCTATATTTTCTCATTAAAATGATGTAAACAGTAGGCACTTAAAAATTTAATAAATGCCCTAAAAAAGTAAAAACCCAATTATAAGTCAAAAAATTTTAGTTGGCCATCAAAATCGGGAATAAAGAAATGTTTACAAGCAACATGAGACACTATATTAAATCATTTGATTGACATATAAGAGGTTCATTTAGATTATAATTACATAAGTACATATTAATTATGCACTCCAGGTTTTTATACAAAATAAGAAGGGTTAAAGTTTCGTGAATATATCTCTGCGCAAATACTCTTGCGCTGGTTATTGCTCCTCTGTAAATAGGAACATAAATTACAAGTAAGAATAGGATGTGTAAAATATTTGTAATTTGTTTCATTTCTATACACTCAGGTAATAATTGTCTATGCGAAAATTACCTTGAAATAAACAGATAGTTACAATAATAAATTGGATAGTTTATGTTAATAAATAAAAAATAAAATTTTGTACTTTCTTTTCTATTTTATAAATTACAAAATCCTAGAAAAATTAACATGTAGGTACTACGCTCGACATGAAATACGTTTTTTTCATATCTTGTAAAATATACTATTCCTATACAGGGTTATTCACCGAAATCGTTGGTTAGACGTTTTAACAGATGTAATTAATATTTTTTTCTGAAAATTTGTTTATAGCCTAAATAGTATAAGATCTCTTTATTTAAAATATTTTCAAGTTTCTACGACTTCCGGTTATACCGGAAGTAGACCTTAACTTCGTTTTTTTAAATAGAATACCCTGTATATTATTACACTTTTAAATTCTACATTCAATTATAATAACATTTTGTAAAAACAATTTTTCTCTAAAACATTTCGTTTAATAATTACAGGATGATTTTTTAAAAAATGTCCAAAAATGGCCTAACATTCAAATTTTATTTTCTAGCCTTCTAATATTCAAATTGAAATGTGGTTTTGGCAAGATGTTAACAAAAGTGTACTACTTGCAATTTCTTCATTGCAACATCTCAATGTTCTACAGGGGGTTTATAATTTAGGTGCCATTCAGAAAAAAAATCAAAAAGGCATAACTCATTTTTTTCAAATGGAACACCCTGTATATCGATACAAATTTGGATTTTTCTCTCAATTTAAAGGTAATGTTGTTGAATAAATTTTATTCCCAACTCTTGCCGTTTTCGTGAAATATCAATTTTTATGGTACTTACATGCACTTAGTATAATGATTAACAAGACAAGTTTTTTTTTTTTTTAATTAACTTTTTATTAATGATTAATGTAACGATATTGTTTAAGATGCTTTACTGACAACATAGATTGCTTGATCCAATAATCGAATTTTTTGGCATAATTTTCAATATTACCAAAAAAACGAAATTACACAAAAACGGTAAGAGTTGGTTATAAAGTTTCTTCAACAAAATTACCTTTAAATTGAATGAATCATCCAAATTTGTATCGATATACAGGGTGTTCCATTTGAAAAAAATGAGTTATGCTTTTTTGATTTTTTTCTGAATGTCACCTAAGTTATAAACACCCTGTAGAACATTGAGATGTTGCAATGAAGAAATTGCAAGTAATACACTTTTGTTAACATCTTGCCAAAACCACATTTCAATTTGAATATTAGAAGGCTAGAAAATAAAATTTGAAAATTAGCCCATTTTTGGACATTTTAAAAATATCATCCTGTAATTATTAAACGAAATGTTTTAGAGAAAAATTGTTTTAACAAAATGTTATTATAATTGAATGTAGAATTTTAAAATGTAGTAATATACAGAGTGTACCATTAAAAAAAACGAAGTTAGGGTCTACTTCCGGTATAACCGGAAGTCGTAAAAACTTGAAAATATTTTAAATAAAGAGATCATATGCTATTTAGGGCACAACCCAATTTTCAGAAAAAAATATTAACTACATCTTTTAAAACGTGTAACCAACGGTTCCGGTGAATATCCCTGTATACTTACACTATCCCGCAAAATTAACGCACTACCTACCTACCTAAAATTTTCAAAAAGTTCCATGTTAGAACATTTCAGAACCGTTAGTAAAAATTGAGTTTTGTTTGAATATACCGGGTCTAACAGTAAAATTGGAATTTTTCCGAGAATTCGTAACATCCTGTGTAGTTAATTTGGACAACAGTAAATTACTATTAAGATATAACTATAGCTTCATCTTTTCTAAACATTACACTTTTTGTTTTTATACTTTGATATCTCTGTTAGAGGGGATGAAAATTTTTATACCTTGATTTTTTAGTACGTTCTTGGTATACATTTGCTAAGGGTTGATGAAGTAGAAGGCGGAAACTCACAATAACAACGTTTATTCTTTTCTAATAACTATACACAAATCAAATCAAATGTTATTATACTTAGAGTTCTCTTACGTATTTACGTAGGTATATACACAACAATATAAATAAATTAACTACGTCTTCTGTGGTTGTCATGCCGTTTTCTCTTATTGTCCCTATCACGTTCCTGTTTGATCATAATGGAGTTCCCATCACGAGACATGCTCTGCTTTTCATTTGATCTACTTCGGTTTTGGTAAGGCCGTTCAAATGCTTTTCGATCAATTTTAAACTGACGAACGTTCTCTTCGTGTCTGCTTTTCTCCCAGTCGTAGTCTCTTCGTTTCCTACCATTATCTTCAGGATCCCGGCGTTTATTTTTCTCTTTTTCTACATCTGGTTGTTTACCCACTTTATCCTTTTTACCATTTCTAACATCTGCTTTGGTTTTTCGTTTTGACTTTTTCCTTGCTGGACTTTCATCTTCAGAGCTTGACGAAGCTACAAAATGTAATAGCAATGAACTATTTTGTTTCTTTTAATAAGTTTGTCGATTTTTTTTTATACAAAAGACAATTACGAATAGGTATTTACATGTTTTTTTAATCAAAGTTAGTACCAACCTGAGCTACTACTTTCTTCTGAACTAGCGTCGCTGGAACTGGAGCAACTGTTGGAGCTGCTGCTAGACTTTCCTGCGGCTAAGTTAATATCTATATTTTTCGGAGTATTCTTTAAATGTTCCCTTAGTTCGTCTGTAAGACCGTCCAAACCAATTGAACTAAAGAAGTTAATGGCAAATCGTATATTTTTTGGGTTATCTCTAGGCAACAATCCAGCAAAATAATCCTGCAACGATCTAAAAAAAACAGTGAAAAAAACTGCTTTATATGTTTGTTTAGATTAATAACTTACGGATTCTTTAGTCTAGTATTTAGTTTGGACAAGCCCATATATTCCGCTAACTCTTGAAACAATATCCTCTGCAATTAATTCCATTCAATGGAAAACACGTACCTATCTACATATTAGGAAATAACTCCATTGGTAACGTAAAACAAATATTAGAATTACTTAAATTAGTAGTAGTTTTACATTAGATGGTTGGTAACACTGTTCCGTATCGAATACAAAACGACGCTTAATTTCGTTAGCCATTGCTGCAGTTACTCGCATGGATGATAGTTGTGTTAGTAATTATACATATAAAACTGAGTAGTGATAGTGCATTTAAACTAAAGCTTTTATAAACATCGGTTAAGTTGAAATGACGATACCAGAATCGAAAAATATGCGTGAATCCAAAAAAGGCAAATATGAGGAGCGAGACGATAAGAGGCGATCGAAAAGATCCAGATCAAATGAAAGACGAGGCAACAAACAATATTACCATGATTTGGACCACCCCTCCGAAGAATATTCCAGGTATTATGGCGAAGATAGTGAGAAACGACAAAACAGTGACCGATATTGGAATAAGTATCCAAAGTATCCAAAGAAGGAAGACATGCAGATCGGCAGACAATATTATGGAGAATCAAGCAACAAACGCAGGGATACAGGCGAGGAAAAAGGAAAGGAGGTAGATAAATCTGTTATTACCCCACGAAAACGGAAAACTGTAGATTTATTGACGTCACGAACTGGTGGTGCCTATATTCCGCCTGCAAAATTGCGAATGATGCAAGCTGAAATTACCGATAAATTCTCAGCAGGTTATCAACGTATTGCTTGGGAAGCGTTAAAAAAATCCATTCATGGTTACATTAACAAGATTAACATCGCGAATATTGGTATAATCGCCAGAGAATTACTGTCTGAAAACATTGTGAGAGGCAGAAGTTTGCTGTGCAAGTCGATAATTCAGGCCCAAGCTGCGTCACCGACTTTTACAAACGTATACGCTGCTCTAGTCTCCGTCATTAATTCCAAATTTCCCAACATTGGAGAGCTGCTTCTGAAGAGATTGGTACTCCAGTTTAAACGAGGTTTTAAAGAAAACAACAAAAGCATTTGTATATCTGGTGGTACCTTCATAGCACATCTGGTGAATCAAAGAGTTGCACACGAAATATTAGCGTTGGAAATTCTTACGTTACTGGTTGAATCGCCTACTAACAGTTCAGTGGAAGTTGCTATTTCTTTTCTAAAGGAATGTGGACAGAAGTTAACAGAGGTTTCCAGTAAAGGTATTAATGCCATATTCGAGATGCTACGAAGTATTTTACATGAAGGACAATTGGAGAAGCGCATTCAGTATATGATTGAAATTATGTTTCAAGTTAGAAAGGACGGATTTAAGGATCATGCTGCTGTTTTTGAAGAGTTAGATAGTGTGGAGGAAGAGGATCAGTTTACGCATTTAATAACTTTGGATGATGTCAAGCAAGTCAACGCAGAGGATAGTTTAAGTAAGTACTCAAAGATTTTTGTTTACACTACATAATTACTCACCTGTTTTGTTTCTTTAGATGTATTTAAGTTTGATGATCACTACGAAGAAAACGAGGGAAAATACCAAACTTTAAGTAAGGAAATCTTACAAACGGATAGTGAAGCAGGATCGGACTCCGAGGGATCAGACGACGAGTCCGGTGATGAAGATGAAAAGGAGAAAGTCAAAGATCGAGGTGTTATTATTGATAACACAGAGACTAACATAATTGCTCTGAGACGATTGATTTACTTAACAATTCAATCTAGTTTGGACTACCAAGAATGTGCCCACAAATTGATGAAAATGGAACAGAGACCTGGACAGGAAGTTGAACTTTGCCATATGTTTTTAAGTACAGTACACTTATTTATATACAGGGTGTGTCACGACGAGTTGACAGTAGACATAACTCTATTACTAAACACAATTCGGTTTTAAAAATTGGTACACACCCTTTATACAATGTGCTCTATTTAATGAGAATATTGCCACCTTTCTAGTACTTCCGGTTATACCGGAAGTAGACACAAACTTTGTTATTTTAAATGGAACATCCTGTATATTTTTTAATTTTTAGATACTACACTTCATTTTAGACATAAAAGTATTAAGGTTGTATGATCCTAACATTAACGGTATTATAATTATTTACACTTTTTCATTTTTTTTTTACAAAAACATAGATGTAAATAAAAATTCGAATCTTGACAATGACACGTTTTTTCCAAAAAAATGTTCTTGTGTTTGAGCTAGGAATATACAAGAAATAAGCTGATGTAGTTTTGGAAAACATGCTTTATGCAGGGTGTTGGTGGTTGTCCGTTCATTTTTAAAAACTTTAATCAATGATAACTTTATTTTTTTAAATGGAACACCCCATATATTTCTAGATTTTCGAATTCTACACTTAATTCGAGACATAAAAGTATAAAGGTTGTATGGTCTTAAAATTAACGGTATTATAATTAATTACGTTTTTAAAAATTAACGGTCAATTACAAGCACCCTGTATAAAATAAGTTTTTTAAAACCATATTACCATGTTTCTTGTACATTTCTGCGTCCACTAAAATTTGGTTTGTTTTTTGAAAGAACGTGTCATTAGTAAAATATGAAAATGTTTGACTCTAAGTTTTTGTATGATAATTTTATTCATAGTATTTTCGACCAATCATAATGCAGTATTGGACCAACCTACATGGTTTTCCAGCGATACAATTTCGATAAAATTAATTGTAGGTTTTCCATAGTAACAATATAAATAACAAAATTTGTATAAGAATTAATTTGTAATTAAATATTAGTATGATCTAATATTTGCATTAATATGGAATAAAATAAACTGTTGTGTACATTCATAAAATTATCTTATCGAATATAATACGTGCTTTGGATTTTCCGATGGTTAAATTCCTCAAACTTCCTGCACAACAACAAATCGTGTCAGTTTGACAGAAAATACCTCGTGCTTCGCACTCGGTATTTTTAGACTGTCAAACTGACACTCTTTGTTGCTGTGCAACAAGTTATCGTAATTTAACCGGAAAATCCAAAGCACTTATTATATTACTATAGAAAAAATTGGAAGAAACATAATTACTTAATTAAAATAAAAAAATAAAAATAAAAAATATTAAATTAAATATAATAAAAACAAATTTTAGTGGACGTAGAAATGTACAAGAAATGTGGTAATATGGTTTAGAAAAACTTATTTTATATCTACAGGGTGCTTATGGTTGCTCGTTAATTTTTAAAAACCTTGAAAATTGGAAAAAACGTAATTAATTATATAACCGTTAATTTTAAGACTTTCCAACCTTAATACTTTTATGTCTAGAATTAAGTGTAGAATTCGAAAATGAGGAAATATATAGGGTGTTCCATTTAAAAAAATAAAGTTATCATTAATCAAAGTTTTTAAAAATGAACGGACAACCACTAACACCCTGTATAAAGCAAGTTTTCCAAAACTATATCAGCTATAATATAATATAAATATCAGTATAACCGGAAGTACCAGAAAGGTGGCAATATTTTCGTTTAATAGAGCACATTGTATAATGGGCGTGTACCAATTTTTAGAAGCAAATTGTGTTTAGTAATAGAGTTATGTCTACTGTCAACTCGTCGTGACACACCCTGTATATAATGTAGCAATTCAACTAATCACACTTTAATTGCTTTTACAGATTGTTGCGCTGAACAAAGAACGTATGAAAAGTTCTATGGGTTGTTGGCTCAGTGTTTTTGCCAGCTGAACAAAATTTGTGTTGAACCATTCCAACAAATATTTAAAGATACTTACGCCACTACTCACCGACTTGATGCTAATCGTTTACGCAATGTAAGCAAATTTTTTGCACATTTACTTTTCACTGATGCTATAAGCTGGGAGGTATTGGAAATCATGAAGCTAAACGAAGAGGATACTACAAGTTCTAGCAGAGTATTTATAAAAATATTGTTTCAAGAGTTAGCGGAATATATGGGCTTGTCCAAACTAAATACTAGACTAAAGAATCCGTAAGTTATTAATCTAAACAAACATATAAAGCAGTTTTTTTCACTGTTTTTTTTTAGATCGTTGCAGGATTATTTTGCTGGATTGTTGCCTAGAGATAACCCAAAAAATATACGATTTGCCATTAACTTCTTTAGTTCAATTGGTTTGGGCGGTCTTACAGACGAACTAAGGGAACATTTAAAGAATACTCCAAAAAATATAGACATTAACTTAGCCGCAAGAAAGTCTTGCAGCAGCTCCAACAGTTGCTCCAGTTCCAGAGACGATAGTTCAGAAGAAAGTACTAGCTCAGGTTGGTACTAAATTTAATTAAAAAACATGTAAATACCTATTCGTAATTGTCTTTTGTATAAAAAAAGTCGACAAACTTATTAAAAGAAACAAAATAGTTCATTGTTATTACATTTTGTAGCTTCGTCAAGCTCTGAAGATGAAAGTCCAGCAAGGAAAAAGTCAACACGAACAACCAAAGCAGATGTTAGAAATGGTAAAAAGGATAAAGTGGGTAAACAACCAGATGTAGAAAAAGAGAAAAATAAACGCCGGGATCCTGAAAATAATGGTAGGAAACGAAGAGACTACGACTGGGAGAAAAGCAGACACGAAGAGAACGTTCGTCAGTTTAAAATTGATCGAAAAGCATTTGAACGGCCTTACCAAAACCGAAGTAGATCAAATGAAAAGCAGAGCATGTCTCGTGATGGGAACTCCATTATGATCAAACAGGAACGTGACAGGGACAATAAGAGAAAACGGCATGACAACCACAGAAGACGTAGTTAATATATTTATATTGTTGTGATTATACCTACGTAAATACGTAAGAGAACTATAAGTATAAAAACACTTGATTTGATTTGTGTATAGTTATTAGAA
Organism: Pediacus dermestoides; assembly: GCA_963942485.1. Lineage (NCBI taxonomy): Eukaryota > Metazoa > Arthropoda > Insecta > Coleoptera > Cucujidae > Pediacus > Pediacus dermestoides. Next base: position 201,757 of record CAWWDI010000055.1, on the reverse strand, counting down.
AAGAATAAACGTTGTTATTGTGAGTTTCCGCATTCTACTTCATCAACCCTTAGCAAATGTATACCAAGAACGTACTAAAATATCTGATGTGCCCAACCCATGACTTTCTTATACTTATTACAATAATTACTTTTCCTAAAGAAATTAAGTTAAATTTCTTGTAAAAATTTTGAAGGTTTTCAGCAATTTTCAAATAGTCTCTGTCGCACTTATTGCAATACGCATAAATCTGTCCTTGTCCCACTCATTATAACCGAATTTTACAACAAAAATAAGTGTTTTAGTTTAGATTTTTGAACTATAACTCACTTAAAAAAATATCCCGGTATAAAATCACATTTATTATACAGGGTGATCAGTAATCTGCGCATTCTGAATACAGGGTGTTATAGAGCACATTAAAACTAAGGATAATCTGCAAAGAAAAATTAAATCTGATGGTTAGTTTTCGAGTTATAGAGTTTCCCTCATCCAAGTTACAAGCTAATTATTTTCATAACCAAGACAAAAATGAGTGAATAATTCATGCTACTATAATCTCTGGATAAAATGCAATATGATTTGTTCAATTTTTTTCAAAAAACCTCTAATACAAAGAAATTGAAAATGTTAAAATTTAATAGAATACCTAAATTTGATAGAAATTTGAAGTTTGGCAACCTCTCAAGCTCCCCTTGGGATAAACTTAAATACAGTGGAATCCACCTATAATGAACTCGCTTATAATGGAAACTCTGTTATAATGTACCATTTTAAAAGTCCCAGTACAAACACGTGTAAAATCCTCGGTTTAAATGGACTCGATTATAATAGACTCTCGCCTATAATGAACTAAAATTCGTTATTTTGTCCATTACAACCGGAGCGATTCGGTACTTCCCCGATAAACATAAAATATTATGACACAATCGAAAAGAAGCTGCGAAGTGCGAACTGATGTCGCTCTTGTAGTTTCTGTCACGGCGTTGACCAGTGCGTGCCAGTGCGTATTATATAACCAAACCGCGGATCTAAACAAAACTAAGCGACTTTTTTCAAAATATCTAATATTATATAAGTTTTTCGCTTTTATTTTCCTGCTTATGTATAGTTTAATGTGTTAGTTATATTTTTTCAATTAAAAAAAATACATACATATGTATTTGTTTAATTAGTAATTATTCTGATGAGATGAACACCCGGTTATAATGGACTATTTTACTTGGTCCCCTGAAGTCTATTATAAACGGATTCTACTGTACCTTCAATTGCCATGAAAATATTAATAATGAATTTCAATTGTTGTTCTGTTTTTTAATAAAATTGACAGTACTAAATTAGTTTGACAAGTTCTCGCATCATTAAATATTGAATGTTTTTCTTTTTTTTCCTCGTCGAACCTATTCACATGTTCAATGCAGTGTTGCCACTTTTATTTTCACAAAAGTGGTCATATCTTTGTAAAGAAAGGACTTGCAGCACTGCGGTAAAAAAATTCGTCATTCTTAAATCGTAAAGTTTATCACAATATGCTCTGAGTGCGGCAATAATTGATCACCCTGTGTATTCATTATTATTGTTATCGGTACCATAAAAACCAGTAAAATACAAAAAAGTATCTGATGTGTCCAACACATGACTTTCTTATACGGATAGTATCAGTATTTCTCCTAAAGAAATCAAATTAAATTTCTTGTAAAAATTTTGAGGGTTTCCAGCAATTTTCAAATAGTCTCTGTGGCACTTACAGCAATACGCATAAATCTGTCCTTGTCCCACTCATTATAACCGAATTTTATGACAAAAACGTGTTTTATTTTAGATTTTTGACCTATTACTCACTTAAAAATATCTGATGTGTCCAACACATGACTTTCTTTTACGGATATTATCACAATTACTTTTCCTAAAAAAATCTCTCGGTATAAAATCACATTTATTTATTAATTATTATTGTTTTCGGTATCTACCATAGAAACCTATAAAATAAAAAAAACTAATGGTCTTTCTGGGATTCGAACCCGGAACCTTTCGTTTGGCAGCCAAGCCTCTATGTCTAGACCTAGACCGTCGGATTCAACGATCAACGCGCGCTATGAGAAATATAAGTGTTTTAGGAATATCTAATTTTTTTGAAATTTTTTTGACTGAATTTCAAAAATTAATTTAAACAAAATTTGTTCAAAATTCAATTCTAAATCAATGTTAAAGAATAAAAAAATCTCGTAAATTGTTTATTTTTCAAGATATTCCTAAAAAACCTAAAAATGTATTCAGGTAAGTGTCACTTGTTTTGGTGCTAGATGAAAAACATTTAATGTGGCACCCACAATTTTGTTCAAACTCTTAAATATGAAATTTGAATCAAATCCGACAACTCGTTTTTGAGTTATCGTGGATACAGACAGACACGTAGACAGACATCATTGCGAAAATGGTTAAAATGGATTCAGGGGCCCTCAAAACGTGTAAATCCATCAAAATCTCGGAGTCGAAAAAAATCACGATTGCAATACTTCCTTATACTTCGTATTAGAAAGTAAAAACGATTATAAATTGACCGTAATTCAAATATATTATTGCCTCCCGAAAACGCTTTGAGATCGGAGGGTCCTGTGTGACGTCACGAATCTAGTTGACATTGCCATGTCTAAATATTTTTTACGGGTTTGACGTTTTTCGAAATAAGTCAAAATGCTGCACTGTGGAACTAGATTCGTGACGTCAGCAGTTTTTTCTGCCGATTCGAGTGTTTCCGGGCAATGCGTGGAAATTTCAAATTTTACAATACTTTTTATTTATTTGCTTGGAAAGTACGGACCAAAAATTTTTTTCAAAAATATTTATAGTGATAATTTGGTAGGTATTTGCTTTTAAAAAAAAAATATTTTGAAAATCATGCAAAGTCCCTATTTCTCTTGATAAATTAAGCCACTTATACAAAAAAAACATTTTTTTTAGAACATCTAGATATTTACCAGCAATTTTTGAATTGTACTAAAAATTTCATAAATATTTAATAATTTTTGTTGCGAAAGCTAATTAAATATTTTGCTTCAATACGTGGACGTTAATGTGACGTCAACGAGTGCTAATGACGTCGCGTCATAACGGTACTTGCTTGGAAACATTCGTAATTGTGGATGCTTTTAGCCGAAGTGGCCACCCATTGTTTTTCAAGTAAATAGAAAATCGGATCTATTCAAGGTCCAAGGTCCAGCTCGAGTTCTGTACTACTTACTATACGTATCAAATACATTGTGTCCTGACTCTAAACATGAATAACTCCAAAACAATGAATGCTAATTCCGCTTTAGTTTTGGTTTGCTTGGGTTTAGTTTGTTGTTCAGCTTCCGCCACTTTGAAAGTTTGTTCCAGAAGTTTTTTATTACTTTCTTATACGTAGTATAAGGAAGTATAGTAATCGTGATTTTTTTCGACTCCGAGATTTTGATGGATTTACACGTTTTGAGGGCCCCTGCATCCATTCTGACCATTTTCGCCATGATGTCTGTCTGTGTGTCTGTCTGTCTGTCTGTCTGTCTGTATCCACCATAACTCAAAAACGAGTTATCGGATTTGATTCAAATTTCATATTTAAGAGTTTGAACAAAATTGTGGGTGCCACATTCAATGTTTTTCATCTAGCACCAAAACAAGTGACAGTTACCTGATGACATTTTTAGGTTTTTTAAGAAAATCTTGAAAAATAAACAATTTATGAGATTTTTTTATTCTTTAACATTGATTTAGAATTGAATTTTGAACAAATTTTGTTTGAACTTTTTTTTGAAATTCCGTCAAAAAAATTTCAAAAAATCGAGATATTCCTAAAACACTTTATATTTCTCATAGCGCGCTTTGTTTTTGTTATTTAATAGAATAAATATTATTTTAAATGAATCATTGAAAATCACTCGAGTTCTCTTGAGATCGGTAAATAAAAACTACAACTATGAGCAATAAATGAAAAGTTAAAAATGTAATTCCAAACTAACCTTAACTAAATTTAATTTTTTTAGATGTACGGTGGTATGCGTGGCATCAAAGGCTTAATCTGCGAAACCTCCGTTCTGGATCCCGACGAGGACATCCGCTTCCGCGGCTACTCAGTCCCAGAATGACAAAAAAGCCTGCCCAAAATCAAAGGCGGTAAAAAACCCCTCCCAGAAGGTCTCTTTTGGCTTTTAATTACCGGCGACATCCCATCTGATGCTCAAGTACTCCTCCACAATTCCCTCGTTTGGAAGCCAACTTTCTATGGTTTTAGGTACAAGCCATTTCCAAAGAATGGGCGGAACGTCCATAGCTTCCAGTTCACGTACCTAGTCACTCTGCTCAACAACATTCCCACAACAGATTATCCAATGTCCCAATTGTCTGCCGCAGTTATCGTAATGGACACTTAGTGAGAGCAAATTTGCTTATACTAGGTAATAATAAAGGACTAAAGGAGAAAGTATAGTAAGCATGCGTTTTTTCGACCAAGCACAATAATATTTTTTTATCCTAAAACTGTAAGCGCTCAAAATTTTAACACTATTTTTACGGGAAATTTAACTTAATTTCCATAGGGTTTAATAAAAAATATACGAAAGAGTCTAAATAGGTACATCGTCTTTAGAAAAAGTAATTTCCAAGCACAATATTTTGTCCTAAAATTCGGTTATAATGAGTGGGACAAGGACAGATTTATACCTACTGTAATAAGTGTGAGAGAGACTTCCGAAAACTATTTGAAAATTGCTGGAAAATCTAAAAATTTAAAGACGATTTTCACAGGAAGTTTAAGTTAATTTTTTTAGGAAAAGTAACTGTAGTACTATATTGCAACGTATAAGAAAGTCATGTGTTGGACACATCAGATATTTTTTCTTCTTACTTTTCTTTTTAATTTCAGTATTACACTTCAGCCTTAGCTTGCTTTTACAAGCAACAGCATAGGGATCATTGGTATTATTAACCATTGTAGTACAAATATTTCGGATTTTGATAAAATGAAATTTAACAACCACTTGTTAACCACAATGAAGTTTGTTCAAGACTAAATAAAACAATATGGCTGCTCGCGAGATCTTAATCTACTGTCAGTGTCGCCAACATTAGTTTGTGAACATCTGAAAAACTCCAGAAAGCAAAGGAAGCGTCTGTAGTACCGAGCGGTATTGTGGGTTGCAGATAATTATGTTAAAATTTAAATATTTTGTTCTTCATGAAATATGAATAAAAAGCACCTTAAATAGCGACTAAAACAGAAAGAAACTAAAAAAAGCATTTTTGTCAATATCATTAAGTTTTTCTATTTCATATACCTTTAGAATTTTTTTAGGTGCTATTTTTCAAAGGGGCGCCTGCAGTACCGAATTATATTGTGGGTTGCCGATATATTAAAAAATTTGGTTGTTTATGAATAATAAAAAAAAATTTTACCCTATCGAATAAATAATAAAAATATATAAAAAAATTAAATTATGATAAAACCTTAATTAACCACTTAACTTCCCCCAAACTCCAAATTATAGTATTTTAGAAAAATTACTGTCTTTCTGACAACCGAACTTCCCTCCGAACAAGAAATTATGATATGTACTGAAAAATGAAAGAAAAATAATAATTAATAAAATGGAGGCGGCTAAGCCGGGTAAAAGCTTGCAATAATGGTGGTCCTAGCCTAGAGGAACTGTAGAAAATAAAGCAACAGGATATCTATGTTAACCCAAGGAAAAGAGTTTAGCAGAAGTTACGTTGAAATTGACGAACCAAAATAGTGAAGCCATCGGTTCTAAATAAACAAACGGCTTAACGAACAATTCAACTAGAGAAGCTTTGTTACATGACTGAGACTAAATTAAATTGTAATTAAATCATTACAATAAATAAAGTAGGTAATGTTTAGAGGTCTACTGTTAAAACCAAAATAAAACACTTTTTCCATATAACAATAAAGATATACCTATTTACATTATATAAACATGTTTTTATATATACAATTCTGTAACAACGGAAATAATAAATGAATTTGAAAAAGTCATACATAAACAATTCGTTCAGGAAGTTTTAATAACAAAATACTTAAATTATGTAAAAATTTCACAAAAATAAATGATTAACATAGATGGCAGTAAGGATTTTTGAGGCCTGTCTGCTAGGTTTCGGCCTCCACATCCTTTAAAATTACAATTTTCAAGTAAACAGACAACATTGCTTATGACCTTACAATTTTGGCCAAATTATTATATGTACCTAAATAGTTAAACATTATTGAATTCATTTCAAAAACTATAAGTAACTCGATATCTTTTGAGTATGTAAGTTTATGCAAACACAATTCATAAATTCCGTTCAGAAAGTTTTAGTACTGACATGACACTTCAAATCCATAGAAATTTCATAAAAGTAAGTAAACACAAAAAAAACTGCTTACATCCTTACAACTTTAGCCACTGTCACTGTTAACTATTGAATCCATTCCGGAAACTATGAATGACGAGATATCTTCAGTAAGTTTACCCAAATTTTCCATTCAGAAAACTGCACGAATAATATGCGATCTTTAATAACTTGATTCAACAGTTGGTTGGTGTTGTAACAAATCTATTTGGTCCAAGAAACTTTGGGCATGTCGAAATGCTCAGTAAGTCCATCCAAGTGTTGGTTAAACTTTTCTACTCTTTCTTTGTGTGTCATACATGCCTTTTCTAGTATTCGTTTGGTTTGCTAGAGAAAAAAAATACTTTAATACTCAATGTTTTTGTCTATGAAAATTAGTTACAGTCACACATATTAGGTAGGCATAAATTAACTAATTCCGAAAATAAAATAATTATTTATATCTTACCATTTTTTCCTGTTGTTGAAGAAATGCTAATTCCGCTTTAGTTTTGGTTTGCTTGGGTTTAGTTTGTTGTTCAGCTTCCGCCACTTTGAAAGTTTGTTCCAGAAGTTTTTTATTTTTCTTCTTACTTTTCTTTTTAATTTCAGTATTACACTTCAGCCTTAGCTTGCTTTTACAAGCAACAGCATAGGGATCATTGGTATTATTAACCATTGTAGTACAAATATTTCGGATTTTGATAAAATGAAATTTAACAACCACTTGTTAACCACAATGTAGTTTGTTCAAGACTAAATAAAACAATATGGCTGCTCGCGAGATCTTAATTTTATCTTAATCTACTGTCAGTGTCGCCAACATTAGTTTGTGTACATCTGAAAAACTCCAGAAAGCAAAGGAAGCGTCTATAGTACCGAGCGGTATTGTGGGTTGCAGATAATTATGTTAAAATTTAAATATTTTGTTCTTCATGAAATATGAATAAAAAGCACCTTAAATAGCGACTTAAACAGAAAGAAACTAAAAAAGCATTTTTTTCAATATCATTAAGTTTTTCTATTTCATATACCTTTAGAATTTTTTTAGGTGCTATTTTTCAAAGGGGCGCCTGCAGTACCGAATTATATTGTGGGTTGCCGATATATTAAAAAATTTGGTTGTTTATGAATAATAAAAAAAAACTTAAGAACGGCCCAACCCTACCCAGCAAACAGAATGTCGTGAAACTTCACGTTATAAACGTGAATGACCATGCCCAAAAAACGTTTTAATTTGCGTCTTAATCACGTCCTTTATCCCGTCTAATGTCGTAGTGATTAACACGTAATAAAATGATGTCCATTAATACGTCATAAATATTGGTGCTAATAGACGTTAAATTATAGTACACTTGGACGTTACATTATCCCAATCTGACACGTTTGTTTAAACGTCCTCTTGGTATGTTATTTGACGTCAAAAAGGTTTTTTTTTCTGGAATGTACTTACCTATATGCATATCTATAATCAAAGTATATAAATGCTGTTGAATAATACATATATTGAACTAGTATATTGTAATACAAGTGCGGAAACGGCATCATGACAATACGAGTGTGAAACTTGCAACGCGAGCGATAGCGAGTGCTGCAATCACACGAGTATTGTCATGGGCCATTTCAGCAAGCGTGTTACATACGATTTTTTCTACGAAAACGCGGAATTCGTAAAAAATTAAATTATTTGTAAATCTTTTTCTAATTAAAAAAAAAACATCAAGTGAGTTTGTTGTCATAGACCTGAAAGCTCATAGCTGTTGACAGTTTATAAATTGTGTCTTGTCATCGAAATAATTTTGATTTTGAGATCAAATTACGTGAATATAAACATGGAGTTTCAAAACTATAAAGCGAAAGCGATGAACTAATAATGTGCACTCCTCCGGTTGTTGGATATTAAATAAATGTTACAATTATAACTAAATGTAAGTACTTCTTTATGTTTTTGTTTGCGTACGGAAAGTTTAAAAAATGCGTACGGAAAAAAACTTCCGCACTAATTTACAACCAGTAACGCAGAATAAATATTCGGTCGGTGATAGTATAATCGTAAGAGATTACAAAGATCCTAACAAACTCTATTGGTCTAATGCAGTTATAGAAAAGTTAATCGGGAGAACAACTTATTTATGTAGAACCGACAGCGGTTTACTATGGAAACGTCACAAAAATCAAATTCATCCGCGAATTAAATTAGAATCGGAAAATCATGGTTACAGACCAAGTACACATACGAAGCCTAATCAAAAAAAGCAGGGATGTGTGGTGATGACTCCTGCTACATTAAGCACTTCATATAAACCAATCATTACAAATCCTATTCTCAATACATCGTGTTCAGATATATGCAATGAAAACCGTAACGCATCTGCCACTAAAACTGAGTCACAAGATATAACCCCACCTGTACAATCCAACGAATGTTCATCAAGAGCCGCTAGAACTGTAAAGACACCACCATATCTACAAGATTTTGTAACCGAGTAAATTAGAAATGTATCTGTGATCCTATTTATAAGTATGTAAATATATTTACAAAAATATTTTAAAATGTTCAGTACTTATTAGTAACTCGTAATGTAACAATATTTAAGGTAATGGTCGGTATTTTCCACTGAACTATATCAAAAATTGAAAGCTATTTGCCGTTGCTAACTCTGTGCCGAATTGAATGTGCGCAACCCATAATCGGTGACTGCGTATTAAGACTTTTCGACCCTGCCAACTTTAATTTCTCATAATTATTTATTATGTTTCATGACTTGAAGGTGGGTTTCATGTATTTGCAATAATAAATGTATCTAATTTTTTGTATTTTTATTCTCTCTAGCTAAATGTATTTTCCCCATCACCGGAATTTAATACTTTTCTGAAGTTGTTAGAGTTTTTAATCATTTGTAAATTGGTATCATTGAATCTCTTGGTGAGAGGAGGAAGAAGAGGACTGTCGGAAAATTTAGAAGCAGGAACATATATAATAAGGACCAGAAAGTCCGTATGCCGAGCTATAGGCAGCCGTGGCTGAAACACTGAACTATATCAAAGATGGAACGCTACAGCCTTGGACATGCGCAAAACACATGAATTCACAGCTGAAAAAAATTCGCTTCTGGTGATATACACAGGAACATATATAATAAGGACGGAAAACTCGAGGGTGGCGGTGGCACGGGAGACGGCGGCTATGTCGGTTACACTTTCGAGCGAGTCGTTGCGTAGTGTTACTGCGCATTAGTCTGTTTTTTTCTCTCAGGCACTTTGTGACGCAACGACTGACATAGGCGCCGTCATTGCGTCCTTTCAGCCACGGCTGCCTATAGCTCGGCATAGGGACTTTCTGGTCCTTATTATATATGTTCCTGCTTCTAAATTATCCGGCAGTCCTCTTCTTCCTCCTCTCACCAAGAGATTCAATGATACCAATTTACAAATGATTAAAAACTCTAACAACTTTAGAAAAGTATTAAATGTCCGGTGATGGGGAAAATACATTTAGCTAGAGAGAATAAAAATACAAAAAATCAGATACATTTATTATTGCAAATACATGAAACCCACCTTCAAGTCATGAAACATAATAAATAATTATGAGAAATTAAAGTTGGCAGGGTCGAAAAGTCTTAATACGCAGTCACCGATTATGGGTTGCGCACATTCAATTCGGCACAGAGTTAGAAACGGCGAATAGCTTTCCATCTTTGATATAGTTCAGTGCGACCACCAGACAATATAGACGTTTTACCTATATTTAACCGACTACTTGTTTCATTGATCCCTCATCAATTCGTAATAAAAGTCCTTCTATCCAGAAACATAACATCATTCATTTCTGATGTTTATGGTTGACATTTTTTCATTTTATTTAATTGGTCTATATTTCGTTCTAATGTTTCTGATTTATATTTTTGCCACAGTTAAGGTAAGTATAAGAAATTAATTAAACTAACCTAACATTTTTATTTAATTCGTCTGCATTTCGTTCTAGTGTTTCTGTTTTATGTGTTTTCTACAATTTAGATAAGTAAGAAATCTATTTTTTCATTCATTTCTGATGTTTATGGTTGACATTTTTTCATTTTATTTAATTCGTCTGCATTTGGTTTTAGTGTTTCTGTTTTAGGTTTTTGCTACAGTTAAGGAATCCTTTATTTAATTCATTTATGATGTTCATGGTTGCCATTTTTTCTTTTTATTTAATTATTCTATATTTCGTTCTACGGTTCTACTGTTTCTGATTTATATTTTTGCCACAGTTAAAGTAAGTATAGTAAATTAATTAAACTAACCTAACATTTTTATTTAATTCGTCTGCTTTTCGTTCTAGTGTTTCTGTTTTGTGTTTTCTACAATAAGACAAGTAAGAAATCCATTTTTTCATTCATTTCTGATGTTTATGGTTGGCATTTTTTCCTTTTTATTTAATTCGTCAGCATTTTGTTTTAGTGTTTCTGTTTTAGGTTTTTGCTACTGTTAAGGAATCCTTTTTTTAATTCATTTATGATGTTTATGGTTGCCATTTTTTCTTTTTATTTAATTGGTCTATATTTCGTTCTAATGTTTCTGATTTATATTTTTGCCACAGCTAAGGTAAGTATAAGAAATTAATTAAACTAACCTAACATTTTTATTTAATTCGTCTGCATGTCGTTCTAGTGTTTCTGTTTTATGTGTTTTCTATAATTTAGACAAGTAAGAAATCCATTTTTTCATTAATTTTTGATGTTGGTGGTAGGTATTTTTTCCTTTTTATTTAATTCGTCAGCATTTCGTTTTAGTGTTTCAGTTTTAGGTTTTTGCAAGATATAAAGCGAGTAAGAAATCTATTTTTTAAATTCATTTCTGATGTTTATGGTTGGCATTTTTTCTTTTTATTTAATTCGTCAGCATTTCGTTTTAGTGTTTCTGTTGTAGGTTTTTGCTACAGTTAAGGAATCCTTTTTTTTTATTTAATTGGTCTATATTTCGTTCTACTATTTCTGATTTATATTTTTGCCACAGTTAAGGTAAGTATATGAAATTAATTAAACTAACCTAACATTTTTATTTAATTCGCTTGCATTTCTTTCTAGTGTTTCTGTTTTATGTGTTTTCTACAATAAGAAAAGTAAGAAATGCATTTTTTCATTCATTTCTGATATTGGTGGTTGGCATTTTTTCCTTTTTATTTAATTCGTCAGCATTTCGTTTTAGTGTTTCTGTTTTAGGTTTTTGCTACAGCTAAGGAATCCATTTTTTAATTCATTTATGATGTTTATGGTTGCCATTTTTTGTGTTTTCTACAATTAAGACAAGTAATGAATTAATTTTTTCATTCATTTCTGATATTGGTGGTTGGCATTTTTTCCTTTTTATTTAATTCGTCAGCATTTCGTTTTAGTGTTTCTGTTTTAGGTTTTTGCTACAGCTAAGGAATCCATTTTTTAATTCATTTATGATGTTTATGGTTGCCATTTTTTCTTTTTATTTAATTGGTCTATATTTCGTTCTACTGTTTCTGATTTATATTTTTGCCACAGTTAAGGTAAGTATAAGAAATTAATTAAACTAACCTAACATTTTTATTTAATTCGTCTGCATTTCGTTCTAGTGTTTCTGTTTTATGTGTTTTCTACAATTTAGACAAGTAAGAAATCCATTTTTTCATTCATTTCTGATGTTGGTGGTTGGCATTTTTTCCTTTTTATTTAATTCGTCTACATTTCGTTCTAGTGTTTCTGTTTTGTGTGTTTTCTACAATTAAGACAAGTAATGAATCCATTTTTTCATTCATTTCTGATATTGGTGGTTGGCATTTTTTCCTTTTAATTTAATTCGTCAGCATTTCGTTTTAGTGTTTCATTTTTAGGTTTTTGCTACAGTTAAGGAATCCATTTTTTAATTCATTTATGATGTTTATGGTTGCCATTTTTTATTTTTATTTAATTGGTCTATATTTCGTTCTAATGTTTCTGATTTATATTTTTGCCACAGTTAAGGTAAGTATAAGAAATTAATTAAACTAACCTAACATTTTTATTTAATTATAGTGTTTCTGTTTTATGTGTTTTCTACAATTAAGAATGTAGTTTATTTAGAAATCCATTTTTTCAATCATTTCTGATGTTTATGGTTGGCATTTTTTCCTTTTTATTTAATTCGTCTACATTTCGTTTCAGTGTTTCTGTTTTATTTTTTTCTACAGTTAAAGAATCCTTTATTTAATTCATTTATGATGTTTATGGTTGCCATTTTTTCTTTTATTTAATTGGTCTATATAGATTTCGTTCTACTGTTTCTGATTTATATTTTTGCCACAGTTAAGGTAAGTATAAGAAATTAATTAAACTAACCTAACGTTTTTATTTAAATCGTTTGCATTTCGTTCTAGTGTTTCTGTTTTAGGTTTTTGCTACAGTTAAGGTATCCTTTTTTTAATTCATTTATGATGTTTATGGTTGCCTTTTTTCTCTTTATTTAATTGGTCTATATTTCGTTCTACTGTTTCTGATTTATATTTTGGCCACAGTTAAGGTAAATATAAGAAATTAATTAAACTAACCTAACATTTTTATTTAAGTCGTCTGCATTTCGTACTAGTGTTTCTGTTTTATGTGTTTTCTACAATTAAGACAAGTAAGAAATCCATTTTTTCATTCATTTCTGATGTTGGTTGGCATTTTTTCCTTTTTATTTAATTCGGCAGCATTTCGTTTTAGTGTTTCTGTTTTAGGTTGTTGCTACAGTAAAGGAATCCTTTTTTTAATTCATTTATGATGTTTATGGTTGCCATTTTTTCTTTTCATTTAATTGGTCTATATTTCGTTCCACTGTTTCTGATTTATATTTTTGCCACAGTTAAGGTAGGTATAAGAAATTAATTAAACTAACCTAACATTTTTATTTAAGTCGTCTGCATTTCGTTCTAGTGTTTCTGTTTTATGTGTTTTCTACAATTAAGACAAGTAAGAAATCCATTTTTTCATTCATTTCTGATGTTGGTTGGCATTTTTTCCTTTTTATTTAATTCGGCAGCATTTCGTTTTAGTGTTTCTGTTTTAGGTTGTTGCTACAGTAAAGGAATCCTTTTTTTAATTCATTTATGATGTTTATGGTTGCCATTTTTTCTTTTCATTTAATTGGTCTATATTTCGTTCCACTGTTTCTGATTTATATTTTTGCCACAGTTAAGGTAGGTATAAGAAATTAATTAAACTAACCTAACATTTTTATTTAATTCGTCTGCATTTCGTTCTAGTGTTTCTGTTTTATGTGTTTTCTACAATTTAGATAAGTAAGAAATCCATTTTTTCATTCATTTCTGATGTTGGTGGATGGCATTTTTTCCTTTTTATTTAATTCGTCAGCATTTCGTTTTAGTGTTTCTGTTTAAAGGCCCCTACACACAGTGGGCCAACATAAGCCATCACCAATAGCACACCAATAAACGCCTCGACCAACACCGGCCACTACACTGCCGCACTAAAGAAAAAGGCGGTAACTGACATTTTTTGAGATTTTGAGTTTTTTGCATAATTAGGTGTACCGGACCATTTTGCACCTTCTTTAAAAATAAGAAGCCGCCAAATCGTCCATAAACCTGTAAAAAACTGAAAAATTATTTGCGGTAACTTGTAGACGTCATCATTTTTTTACATAAAAAGGCGTCTACTCCGTTTACTTGGTGAGAAAGCGGTAACTTTGAGAGGATTTGCAAGTTACCCCCTTATTGACTGGTATGTCTTATAATAATTTTTTAGTTGGAAAGGCGGTAATTCTAAATACTAGGCAAAAAAGCGGTAACTTTAAGTAATTTTACAAGTTGCCGTCTTTATGCCTTGCACGATGTGGCATTTGTTTGTTCGAGTTTTGTTCTGAGTTTTGTCGTTATGTTTTTTTAGAAATACTTACATTCTACATTTGGATATACGAGTACAAGACTGTTTGTTGCTGTTGAAGGTGAGTAATAAATTACACGAATATCTCAGTTTACCCATATGAGAGTTTCCAATTTCCTCACCCCTTGTGGTACTTATTATTATAATAAACAGAATTTGAGTCACATGTGATTGTTTTGCTTTAGGTCTTTTTAAGTCAAAATGGCAAGGCAAATAATATCTAACCGGAGTCGAATGCTTGTTTCTATGGCAAGAAATCAATCGTTGATGTCGGAAATTTCAGACACCTTAAACTCAAATGCGACAAATAGCAATACCTCATATTCTTCAGACATTTATTATAATAATGATGGTTGTAACACCAGTAGCTGCTCGTCATATTTTATTTCTGAAAGCCCCAGAAAAATATTGGAGGAAGTTACAAATAACAATTTATGTGAAAATAGCACCACACCTGTTCATTTAAAAAACATGGGGGAATCCAGCAAAATATATGCTGTTTGTGGCAATGAAGAGAATCCTCATAATAATAATATTATTTCTGTACAAAATCAAGATGCTGGTTGCAACATTATCCCAATATCACAAGAAGATTCTACAAAAAATATTTTAAACACAACAGACTTACTGAATATTAGCAATATAAATGAATTTATATTTTGTGACGACATAGCTGCTGTAGATCAAAATAGTTATGAGTTTTCCGCTTTTGAATCCACTGAAGGCTTGACAATTTTGATCATAGGTCAGAAAGACAGTAGTCTTATTATTGAATATCTAAATAATAACGATAATACCAAAGACTGTGAAAGCAGTGAGAAAGAATCAAGAAAAAATATGGAAAATGTAGAGGAAAGTATTGTGGAAAATAATACAGAAATTAATGCTGAAAATAATGTCGAAAATTACGTGGAAAATAATATGGAAGAAAATGTCATTATAGAACACCAGACCACAAAAAAAGGAAAACAAAGGAAAAGAAAAACACACGAGACTTTTGTGGAAGACAGAAAGAAGCAGAAAATGAATGAAAAAAGGGAAAAGTATAACGTCAAGCCACCATGTTCCGACAAATGTATTAAAAACTGCAAGAAAAACATTACGGAAGAAAGGAGAATTGAAATAAACCAAATGTATTGGGAACGAAATTGGACAGAACAGAGGCAGTTTATATTAAGTCATACTCAAAGACGAACTACCAATAGGAAAGAGAATTTACCCTCAAGACGAAAATACCATTTCTCTTACTTTTTAAGAAATCCTGACGCAGCAAATGTGCAGGTTTTTGTAAAGAATTTTTCGTTACTACACTAGGTTTTAAAGCCTCTAACGATAAAGTAATCTGCAATGCGCTATCCGGATCATCTGACCACGTTTCTGTGAAACCCGATATGAGGGGAAAAACTCCGTGTAAATCCAAGTTTAATGTTGATCAAATAAAAACGCATATTGAATCTTTTAAACCTAGTGTATCGCATTATCGTCGGGAACATGCCCCTCGAAGAAGATATCTATCAAGTGATATAACAATCAAATGGATGCATAAAGATTTTGCAACAAAATATCCTAATATTAAATGTTCCTATGATTATTACCGCAGTGTCTTGTCGACATTGAATATATCTTTCACGAAACTTGGTCACGAACAATGCGAATCTTGTGCAGTTTTTGAGCAACATGGTCACAAAAAAGAAAATCTTGATCTTATAAACTGTGCTATTTGCAAAATATTCATTAACCATAAAGTAAATGCTCGAAGAAGTAGGCTTCAGTACCGCAAAGGCGCTGACTTAACAAGGGATGAAAAAAATATTTGCTTTTCCGTAGATCTGCAAAAGGTGATCATGTTGCCAAGGATGGAACAGTTCAAAGCAGCCATTTTTACATCACGAATTGTAGTCTTGAACGAAAGTTTTGTGCCAGTGGGTACCAACACTCAGTCTAATTTAAAACCGTTTGCAACTCCTTGGCATGAGGGAATTTCTGGACGCAAAAAAGAAGACATCGTAAGTGCTTTTTATGCATTTCTTATGAAATTTAGAGATGCTAACAATTATTTGACTAACAATGAAACTGATGATAAGATTGTAGAAAAAAATAATGTAAGGGGCCCAATAGAATTAAATTTTTTATGTGCCAAAGTGATGAAAACTGGCATTCATTCAGTTCCGAACATGAGAAGTCAAAATAGAGGTATTCCGCTCGAAAAAAAAGAGAATATTATTAGCAAATTATGTCCGCTCATGCCCGAAAATAGAAGAACATTTTGGGTAGAAATACCCATCAGCAATGAAGCGGACTTAAATACACAAGAATGAATATTTTATTTTAATTACCTTTTGCAATTAGCGAATTTTAGAATACAGAGAAAGCCTAAATGTATGAAACTATTTCTAGAATGTTAAAATCAATTCAAGTTTTCATATTTTTGTTACATTAAACAATTATAATATGTCTTAGACATGTATTTGTTTATATTAAGTACATAGTAAGTTTTGTTGTTTTTTTTAATTCTAAATGAAAATAAAAGTTTTAAATATGTACTAGTTTTTGATTGGTATTGCAAATAATGTAATTTAAATTAACTAATATTTTAAATATTTTTTATTTAGTCGCCCTGAAAAAAATGAGTATTTACCGCCTTTTTACTAATTATAAAGTTAGTGCTACTACACAAAAAGGTTTTATGAGCAATAACATTTACAATTTGTCAATTAATCTGTTTTAAACATTATGAAAAAATAAGTCATAGTATATTTTATGATAAAAATCAAAAATTTATACCACCTGAACCGATTTTCATATTGGCGCAGAGTCGAAAACTTATTCGTGTATTGCTCAAAAGTTAGTTTGGAGCAGTTGCCGCTTTCTTCCTTAGTGCGGCAGTACAGGTGCCCACACATTGACACATTGTTGGCTCAGGTGTAGGCTCAGGTGTTCGGATGATTCACTAAATAAGGAAAAAATTAAGATTTATTTATAAAAATAAAGTAGAATGCTTTGTAGTATCATCTCTAAGGTAGTTGAGTATCAGCTGATCGTACTTTCGTACCAGGTGTTCTGTGCTCTCGTACTGAATGATGTGCCCATGTGTGGGCATGCGCTAGCATCTGCACCAACTTCCTTTGATGTGCGCTCCAAAAACCGATAACTTAGCCATCGTCAGCCACGCTTGGCGATCATACGCGAACATAAGCAAATGCGCTCTCTACATAATGGCCCACTGTGTGTAGTAGCCTTTAGGTTTTTGCTACAGTTAAGGAATCCATTTTTTAATTCATTTATGATGTTTATGGTTGCCATTTTTTATTTTTATTTAATTGGTCTATATTTCGTTCTAATGTTTCTGATTTATATTTTTGCCACAGTTAAGGTAAGTATAAGAAATTAATTAACATAACCTAACATTTTTATTCAATTTGTCTACATTTCGTTCTAGTGCTTCTGTTTTAGGTTTTTGCAAGAAATAAGGCAAATAAGAAATCCATTTTTCATTCATATCTGATGTTTATGGATGGCATTTTTTCCTTTTTATTTAATTCGTCAGCATTTCGTTTTAGTGTTTCTGTTTTAGGTTTTTGCTACAGTTAAGGAATCCTTTTTTTTAATTCATTTAGGTATGATGTTTATGGTTGCCATTTTTTCTTTTTATTTAATTGGTCTATATTTCGTTCTACAGTTTCTGATTTATATTTTTGCCACAGTTAAGGTAAGTATAAGAAATTAATTAAACTAACCTAACATTTTTATTTAGTTCGACACTAGCAAAATGGCCGCGATGGAAGTCGATCATTCATACCTATCTACTCAATTAAGTAGATTTCTCAAAGACAATTTAATTTCATTGATTGTTAATAAGACATTACCTAATTTGACAAGTATGAGTCACTCCACATACGAAAAAACGAAGATTATATGGTCTACACACATCTGCATTTTAATGAAACGAAGGCCTCTAACTCAGAAGCTAAATATTGCTGGAAATCCACCCTGGTGAATCAGCATCTGCAGGAAAAAAATGAAGCTCATAAGAAGCTCATTGGGCACCTTGAAAAAACAATCGAAGATCAGGAATTGCTGGTTAAATTACTGAAATCACCTGGAAAACAAGTAAATGAGGTTAGAATTTCTAAAAAAATCCCTCCAAAAAATGACATCAAAACACGAAAACCCAGTAGTTCAAATAACCAAAAAGACGCATTGTCGCCAACTGGAACGAAAATCACAAAAGCGACCAAAAGTGATAATTAAAAACCAAACGTAAACAATGTGACGATAGACGGTGAAACTGGACATACCACAAAAATTGTACGAGGAAATGCATCCCCTGCAGTTGGAGATAAGCATACTTTTGCAGCGGCTGTCAAGCGTGTATGGCTACATGTGGGAAAAGTTGAAATCGGTACAGAACCTCAAAACATACAGAAGTACCTCGAAAGCAAGTTTCCTCAGAATAAGTTTATGGTTGAGCCTCTGCCGAAGAGGGAGGAAGCTCATAGCATCGCTTTTAAGATTGGAACAGACATTGAGTTGTTAGAAAAATTACGCCAACCAAATATTTGGCCGCAAAATGTTACCGTAAAACGTTTTAACTTTTTTCGGAAATCCAGAAATTCCACCCAACATTGGATCTAAGGTGGTTACTAATTTTCATCCTCAGGAATAATAGCTTTCATTATAGCGTCGTAGTATAATATACTATTATAATATAATTATTCGAGCACACATCAAAGTCCTCTCTCGTTAGTATTTTTCTTTTGGATTTTGTTGGTGAGAACCACTGAACTATATCAAAGATGGAAAGCTATTTGCCGTTTCTAACTCTGTGCCGAATTGAATGTGCGCAACACATAATCGGTGACTGCGTATTAAGACTTTTCGACCCTGCCAACTTTAATTTCTCATAATTATTTATTATGTTTCATGACTTGAAGGTGGGTTTCATGTGTTTGCAATAATAAATGTATCTAATTTTTTGTATTTTTATTCTCTCTAGCTAAATGTATTTTCCCCATCACCAGAAATTTAATACTTTTCTGAAGTTGTTAGAGTTTTTAATCATTTGTAAATTGGTATCATTGAATCTGTTGGCGAGAGGAGGAAGAAGAGGACTCTCGGATAATTTAGAAGCAGGAACATATATAATGACCAGAAAGTCCGTATGCCGAGCTATAGGCAGCCGTGGCTGAAATGACGCAATGACGGCGCCTATGTCAGTCGTTGCGTCACACGCTGCCCGAGAGAAAGAGACAGAGTAATGCGCAGTGACACTACGCAACGACTCGCTCGAAAGTGTAACCGACATAGCCGCCGTCTCCCGTGCCACCGCCACCCTCGAATTTCCCGTCCTTATATGTTCCTGTGTATATCACTAGAAACGAATTTTCGCGCAGGTCCAAGGCTGTAACGTTCCATCTTTGATATAGTTCAGTGGTGAGAACCAACCAAAAGTTATACAACCAATATTACTGCTGAAAGAGTTATTACAAATTTTAGCGTGGTTCCCTTCAACATAATTCTTAAACCAGAACATAACTATTATTCGAGATTCTAGCCTAGGATCTAAAACATTTCCCACCTTTATTTATATTTTATCTTTTTTAGATTTTTATTTCGTTTAATTTAAGTGAAGTTAGCGTTGTTCATACGCACCTACTTGAATATTAACATTTGCAACTACTTGATTTATGCTTGATGTTTCGTAGACCAAATGTACAACAAAAATGGCGACACCACAATCTGTCATTTGTCGTTGAATTAAGTAGACGCTTTTGCTGCAGTGTTTTTTGCATCTAATTGTTATCAATATTTTGAGATTAAAATCGAATAAGTAGTCTTCGTAGAAAATCACAGTGAATACAAACAACATGGGTATTCATAATAGAGTTCGCAGTAGATCACGTTCACCAATTTACAACAGTAAATCAAAAACGAGATCACCCAACGAGCGACATGAAAAATATCGAGGGGATCACCACAGATCTATGTCTAAATCCAGAACATATCAATCAACTTACTCCAATGGATATTACCAACACAGAGAGAAATCTTACAGGGACACTAGGAAATCTAGTCACATTGAACGGTCCCATAAAAAGTTATCTCACGAAGACGAATTTATGGAATCACGAAGACAGGAACGTGAAATAACAGGAATGAGTGAATGTTCAAATATTTGGGGAAGGTCTCCACCTCCTGAAGAACTTTTGTGTAGTTTAACTGTAGAGGAAAACCCTTCACGTCTTGAAGATGCTACCAAAATAAAGCATAAGAAAAGTAAACATAACAAGGAGAAAAAACGAAAGTCCAAAAAGCATAAGATAGATAAGAAAAAGAGGAAAACCGTATCATCCAGCGAAGGCAGTTCCTCAGAAGATGAAAAATGGGTTGAAAAATGTAACCTTCCACATTCATATAACGATGAAGATCGTGTCGTTGGCCCAGTTCAAAAATCTCATACTTCTTTAACTCACAAGGAAATGGGGAAAGCTCTTCTTCCTGGTGAAGGTGCTGCCATGGCGGCATATGTAGCAGAAGGCAAACGAATACCTCGAAGAGGTGAAATTGGATTAACGTCCGATCAAATAGTAACATTTGAATCAGTTGGTTATGTCATGTCCGGTTCGAGACATAGAAGAATGGAGGCTGTGCGTATTCGAAAAGAAAACCAAATTTATTCTGCTGATGAGAAACGAGCTTTAGCAATGTTTAGTAAAGAAGAACGCCTTAAGCGTGAAAATGTTATTTTAGGACAATTTAAAGATTATATATCGAAGTGTAATTCAAAGTTAGATAGATGAGTAATTGATATTGTTTTTTTGTTTAGTATATTATAATTAAAATTATAATAAATAAATTGTGATACTTATTGTTAAAAATAAATGATGTGATTGCCATTTGCTTTGTTGTTTTTTTCCCAAAAATATTTTTCAAATAAACATGATAGATTTGTGTTAGGACAGAACGAAAATAAACTCATATTTTATGCTTTCAATCGATTTGCTTCCTCTTTTTAAGAGCAACTAGAACAAAATTGTATCCCCATTCTGATTAATATTTGACCACAAATAATCTTATTTTTTGGTTTGCAAACTGATGCACACATTTCCGTATTCCCCTTGCTGCAAGCCACAATCCCACAAAACATCGATTTCCAGTTTACTTTGAACATAATTTTGAAAGGATAAATTTTCCTATTTTGGACGTGGGGAGTAGTAGGTAATAGTAAATTACCTATTCTTTTTAATAAGCATTAACTGTAATGGACTCGCATTTCCCTTTTAATATAGCGCGAATTTTTGGTAGTCTAGTTTAGTTACAATAAGAAAATTTGAAGTAGGTAAGTTTAAAATAATATGAACGAACGAAAACTAAAGCAGTACCACTTAAATTTACTGCAGAATTTTCAGACCCCTGCGTTGTGTTTTATTGAACCTATTTCTATTCCATTACAAGACCCCCTCCCCCCCCCCCGTTTACAATTTAATATGAGGAAGTGTTATGATGTAGAATCAAAAGGAAGAGGTGATACCTACTAAGAAAATAAAATAATTCAATTTTTCAACAATCCCTAATATTTATTTAACAAATACCCATTAAAACTGTCTAGGTACTCCAGTGTCCTTTCGTATTTAATACATAATTAAACTACAATTTAATTAAAAAGGTTTTTGGAAACAAAGTCCATTCCTGTACGTAACATACCCAGTTCATGGGCTAATCAGCCTTTTCCCAGCATTCTTTTTTGGTCCCGGGTCTTTCACAGAGTTTTCTCTTTGTTTTTTATTTACTTAAGTACCAAAGTACCGCCTAGCCCTAAAGAACATGACGTACCTGTTTTACGTTTTACAGAATAGAACCCAAACCCCAAAGTCCCCAAACGGTTTACTATTCTAATCTCCAATCTAAAATATAAAATACAAATACACAAAACTGATGTCTTAAATCTGTTCTTAATGTTTTCTAATACATTATTCGAGCACATATCAGAGTTCGCCCTCGTTCAAGTATTTTTTTTCAATTTTATTGCCTAATAAAGTGAGGGATCAACCAAAAGTTATGCAACCAAAATTACTGCTGAAAGAGTTATTACCACAGATATCTTACTCTTTCTAAATAGATATCCGATGCATAAAATCTTGAATGAGCCGAATTGAAACTGCGCACGGGGGTATTTCGACTTGCGCACAAGTAAATATTGCGCCCGCGAATTCAAACAAAATATTGAAATAGGTCCGAATCACATTTAAATACCGTACTGTAATGTTGGTTGCCAGATCAATTTTAGGGAATTTGCTTTTTTATGTTTACTCCCTGTAAGCCATGTCTTTTGCACATACATCTTACTCTTTCTAATTAGAAAGCTTAAGCAAATGCGCAAGTACAAATACCCCCGGATTCACGAATTTCGACCTTATTGAAATCTTCAATTTGTCGCACTTTTTCATCGCGCAGCCCATATGCTTTAGTTATCTATTTAGAAAGAGTAAGATATCTATGGTTATTACAAATTTTAACGTGATTCCTTTCAACATAATTCTTAAACCAGAACTATGGAATGTAGAGGGGAGGAACACAATATTATATGGGAATCAAACTGAAAAAGTGTCCGTCAAATAACAGCAAATAGTAGATGGCGCAAGTGTACCATAAGGGTATGATATGAACTTAGCAGTTGTAAACCTAGTGAAGTACATATGTTGAGTTAAAATAACCTCAAAACTATTGAAGGTAGAAGAGGAAGTGTAGAAGGCAAAGGGAAGAAACGCCGACTCTGTGAATTAAAAATTAAATAAATATAATAAATAAAAATTTTGTTAATTTAAACGAAGTTCACCAATCCTAAAATTATTAAAATAATACACATTTTGTAATTGATTAACGTAACAAAAAAAAAACAGTTTTAATACACAGAGTCGGCGTTTCTCCCCTTTGCATATTCAATCAAAATCACACAAGTAAACACAAAATATTCTAAGTAAAAAAAAACGAATTCTAAAATGACAAAAATTATATTAAGCATATAAACAGTACATAATATCTGATGTGCCCAACACATGACTTTCTTATACTTACGGATAGTATCACAATAATTACTTTTCCTAAAGAACTTAAGTTAAATTTCTTGTAAAAATTTTGAAGGTCTCCAGAAATTTTCAAATAGTCTCTGTCGCACTTATTGCAATACGCATAAATCTGTCCTTGTCCCACTCATTATAACCGAATTTTACGACAAAAATGTGTTTTATTTTAGATTTTTGACCTATTACTCACTTAAAAAAATCTCCCGGTATGAAATTACATTTATTTATTCATTATTATTGTTTTCGGTACCATAGAAACCAGTAAAATAAAAAAAACTAATGGTCCGGTCCTTCTGGGATTCTAACCCGGGACCTTCCGTTTGGCAGCCATATAATGAGACACATGGTCTACCTCGACCATCGGATTCAACTATCAACGCGCGCTATGAGAAATATGAAGTGTTTTAAGAATATCTAGATTTTTTGAAATTTTTTTGACAGAATTTCAAAAAAAAGTTCAAATAAAATTTGTTCAAAATTCAATTCTAAATCAATGTTAAAGAATAAAAAAATTTCATAAATTGTTTATTTTTCAAGATATTCCTAAAAAACCTAAAAATGTCATCAGGTAACTGTCACTTGTTTTGGTGCTAGATGAAAAACATTGAATGTGGCACCCACAAATTTGTTCAAACTCTTAAATATGAAATTTGAATCAAATCCGAGAAGTCGTTTTTGAGTTATGGTGGATACAGACAGACACACAGACAGACACACAGACACACAGACACACAGACACACAGACACACAGACACACAGACACACGGACACACAGACACACAGACAGACATCATGGCGAAAATGGTCAGAATGGATTCAGGGGCCCTCAAAACGTGTAAATCCATCAAAATCTCGAAGTCGAAAAAAATCACGATTACAATACTTCCTTATACTACGTATAAGAAAGTAAAAAAAATCACGATTACAATACTTCCTTATACTACGTATAAGAAAGTAAAAAACTAATGGTCCGGTCTTTCTGGGATTCTAACCCGGGACCTTCCGTTTGGCAGCCATATAATGAGACACATGGTCTACCTCGACCATCGGGTTCAACTATCAACGCGCGCTATGAGAAATATGAAGTGTTTTAAGAATATCTAGTTTTTTTGAAATTTTTTTGACAGAATTTTAAAAAAAAGTTCAAATAAAATTTGTTCAAAATTCAATTCTAAATCAATGTTAAAGAATAAAAAAATTTCATAAATTGTTTATTTTTCAAGATATTCCTAAAAAACCTAAAAATGTCATCAGGTAACTGTCACTTGTTTTGGTGCTAGATGAAAAACATTGAATGTGGCACCCACAAATTTGTTCAAACTCTTAAATATGAAATTTGAATCAAATCCGAGAAGTCGTTTTTGAGTTATGGTGGATACAGACAGACACACAGCAGACACACAGACACACAGACAGACATCATGGCGAAAATGGTCAGAATGGATTCAGGGGCCCTCAAAACGTGTAAATCCATCAAAATCTCGAAGTCGAAAAAAATCACGATTACAATACTTCCTTATACTACGTATAAGAAAGTAAAAATTGCAACCCTAAACGTCATAAATGAATTAAAAAAAGGATTCCTTCACTGTAGCAAAAACCTAAAACAGAAGCAGTAAAACGAAAGCAGACGAATTAAATAAAAAGGAAAAAATGCCAACCATAAGCATCAGAAATGAATTTAAAAATAGATTTCTTACTTGCCTTATTTCTTGCAAAAACCTAAATCAGAAACACTAGAACGAAATATGGACCAATTAAATAAAAAGAAAAAATGGCAACCATAAACATCATAAATGAATTAAAAATATCTGATGTGCCCAACACATGACTTTCTTATACTTACGGATAGTATCACAATAATTACTTTTCCTAAAGAAATTAAGTTAAATTTGATGTAATCTAGAGGTAAAAAAACATTGTAGAATTTTTTTTTAAACTCCAAAAGTTTATCCCGACCGACAAAATTTCAAATTGAAAAAAGGTACTTTTCAAACATCCCGAAAAGCGCGCCATGTTGCGTGATGTCATAAGCCAGTGTCGAAATGTCAGACAATGCTAAAATTTGTATACAAACGACATTGACAGCTGAACAGAACACGGCTAATGACGTCACAAACCATTCCACCGATCACGTCGTGTTTTAAATGGGAACTAATTTTTACGACTTTTAATATGGAATAATTTAAAATTGAACAATAAAAAAACACTTTTTTCGATGCTATTATTATTTTTGTAGCTTAATCTTTGCAATAGGGACTTTGAATGATTTTCAAAATATTTTTTTTTGAAAAGCTGAGACCAAGTTATCACTGTCAATATTTTTGAAAAAAATTTTTGGTCCGTACTTTCCGAATAAATAAATAAAAAGTATTGTAAGTTTTGAAATTTCCGCGCATTGCCCGGAAACTGCTGACGTCACGAATCTAGTTCCACAGTGCAGCACGCCGCATTTTGACTTATTTTGAAATATGTCAAACGCGTAAAAAATATTTAGACATGGCAATGTCAGCTAGATTCGTGACGTCACACAAGACTGTCCGATCTCAAAGCGTTTTCGGGCGGCAATAATATATTTGAATTACGGTAAATTTAAAATCGTTTTTTTATGTACAAATATTGAGTAAAAAAAATAATTTCTGCTGTAGAGTATTATTAATATAGTCGTTTTACACTTCTAACAGAAAAAACATCTCTATTAACCCGGCGTTTGTCGCTATATGACTTGTAACGCGGTTTGTCGGGATAGCATTTTACAATGCCGTTCCACAAAGAGTGAGAGATCTCCCATTTGTGAAATTTCAGAAAATTTTAATGTATGTTTTAACCTGTAATTGTTTGTATAGTCTTGATAAATTTTACTTGCTCGACCCAAATATATTTTTAAATTGTTTGTAGTACCATAAGTTTTTACATTGTGAAGATGTGTATATTTTTTAAAAGTTTGTAATGTCTCAATTTTGTTTCATGGAAATTTTACTTTATATCTTACCGTTTTGGTTGTTTTGGAGTAATTGTTTTTTTTTTTACTTTCTTATACGTAGTATAAGGAAGTATAGTAATCGTGATTTTTTTCGACTTCGAGATTTTGATGGATTTACACGTTTTGAGGGCCCCTGAATCCATTTTGACCATTTTCGCCATGATGTCTGTCTGTCTGTCTGTCTGTCTGCCTGTCTGTGTGTCTGTGTGTGTGTGTCTGTGTGTCTGTCTGTATCCACCATAACTCAAAAACGACTTCTCGGATTTGATTCAAATTTCATATTTAAGAGTTTGAACAAATTTGTGGGTGCCACATTCAATGTTTTTCATCTAGCACCAAAACAAGTGACAGTTACCTGATGACATTTTTAGGTTTTTTAGGAATATCTTGAAAAATAAACAATTTACGACAATTTTTTATTCTTAGACATTGATTTAGAATTAAATTTTGAACAAATTTTGTTTGAACTTTTTTTTGAAATACCGTCAAATTTTTTTAATTATTTTTCATATAGTAGCGCCATCTATCACTCAGTTACAAAAGTACTTTATATAAATTACAGAAATCTATACCGTTGAGGAAATCGATTGTAACAATAATATTATTTGAAAAGATCGACGGCTACGGCAGCATTTTGGTGGTGAAACTACCACCGGTTGTTACGCGGTCGTTGATTTGTGTTTTTTGTGTCATATTGTAACATGTACAGTTAATAGGAGTAGCTAATAGCAGCAAAGTATTCCGTGTACTCTTCGTATCCAGAACAAATTCCACTTCTAGCACAAGCCGCCGTGGCGCAGTGGGTAGAGAATCTGCCTAGTAATCCACACGGTGCTGGTTCGATTCCATAGATTT
This sequence comes from Pediacus dermestoides, assembly GCA_963942485.1. NCBI lineage: Eukaryota > Metazoa > Arthropoda > Insecta > Coleoptera > Cucujidae > Pediacus > Pediacus dermestoides. The sequence continues at coordinate 174,611 of CAWWDI010000055.1, read as the reverse complement.
CCATTTTTTTTTTAATTAAATGCTTTATTTATTCGGAGCGATTATAAGTCACGGACCAGGTTAGGTTGTTTTATATAGTTTTTTTTTTCCTTTAAATAATAGCATAAATCGGTACCATAAGATGATGCCGGAATTACCCTTGCCCTTACACGTGACCTTGAATTTGATGGAATACTTTGCTGCGATTAGCCTCTCGTCAGTTAATTTCGCAGAAATTAGGTTATTTTTTATCATGACTCGTTCAGTAAGTTTTGGCATTTTGATTTTTGGCGACGGATGCAAATAAGTACTTAATTTGTCAATTTGACAGTAAACGTCAATCAAACAAAGGCATTGTAACACCGGGAATCAGGGAAATATTAAGTGTAGTCGATTTCTGTGAAATTAACTGTACCTATAATTATTATTGTAAAAATCGACGGCAATGGCAGCATCGTGGTGGCGTGTTTTTTGTGTAATATTGATATATTCATGGCCTGTTATCTTTTACGGACAAAATATAACAAAGTAATGGTACCTCGCCGGCTCACCTGTGGCGCTGTAAGCTATTATTTTATAAAGTCCCTGTACTCCTTGTTATTTTATAAACTCCCTGTAACAGGGACTTTATTATTTTATCTGTCATTTTCGATCTGAAATTTGGAAACGTCAAGTAGACAACGCGTTTCTAAATATTTTTCCAGATTTTAATTATTTAATCGCGATTTTGTTATTTATGTATTTCTAATTTGTTATTGTTATTGTGTTTTATTATTGATTCTTGTTATTTTGCTTTTTGTTATTCGTTCCGTTAACGATATTTTTATTATGGGTGTTTGCAAGTGTTGTAAGGTACCGATTTGTGAAAAGTTGGGACGAAATAACATAAATTATCAAACGATAACGAGGTAAATATAAAATTTTGTAAAATATCTATTATTCACATCTTAAAATAAACTTTCAAATTTCTTTTAGATGTTTCAAACTTGCTGCTTATTAATTGGGAGAGAAGATCGTTTAAATTTGGAGTTGAAAGTCGTCGATCAAACTTTATGTTTCTGCTCATCGGTTGGTGCTCATTTATCTCTTTTGGAAACAAATTTGTATTCTGGTAACCAATAAATTTCCATTGTTGAGAAGGTTTGTGTTCAAAAATATAATTTGAATTATTCCTATGTATATTATTCGTTTCTTTAAATATATGTTAATATTTTTTCTTAAATGTGTTTATTTTAAAATTACTTTACTGTAATTACAGAAATATGGCATTTTACAATTCAATCACAATGCTATTTCTGATTACAGTCTAGTAATAGTAGTAATAATACTGAAATTCAAATCCAAATATAATACCAACATTTAAAAAACCCGCCAAAAGAAAACAGCGCTTTGGTGAGCCGGCGAGGTACTATTACGTAGTAATATTAGATATCATTGGTCTTTCTCATCTATAGTATCTATCATCTATGGATATATTGTAATACAAATAAATATTATTGAAAAAACGGAGCAAGACAGAAAACTATCGTGGGGCGAAACCCGCGGGGGACAGCTAGTTTTTTTTATTTTTCTGGTTTCTATGGTACCGAAAACAATAATAATGAATAAATAAATGTAATTTCATAGCGGGAGATTTTTTTAAGTGAGTAATAGGTCAAAAATCTAAAATAAAACACATTTTTGTCGTAAAAATCGGTTATAATGAGTGGGACAAGGATAGATTTATGCGTATTGCAATAAGTGCGACAGAGACTATTTGAAAATTGCTGGAAACCTTCAAAATTTTTACAAGAAATTTAACTTAATTTCTTTAGGAAAAGTAATTATTGTAATAAGTATAAGAAAGTCATGGGTTGGGCACATCAGATATTTTATTACGATCTTGGTATACATTTGCTAAGGGTTGATGAAGTAGAATGCGGAAACTCACAATAACAACGTTTATTCTTTTCTAATAACTATACACAAATCAAATCAAGTGTTTTTATACTTATAGTTCTCTTACGTATTTACGTAGGTATAATCACAACAATATAAATATATTAACTACGTCTTCTGTGGTTGTCATGCCGTTTTCTCTTATTGTCCCTATCACGTTCCTGTTTGATCATAATGGAGTTCCCATCACGAGACATGCTCTGCTTTTCATTTGATCTACTTCGGTTTTGGTAAGGCCGTTCAAATGCTTTTCGATCAATTTTAAACTGATGAACGTTCTCTTCGTGTCTGCTTTTCTCCCAGTCGTAGTCTCTTCGTTTCCTACCATTATTTTCAGGATCCCGGCGTTTATTTTTCTCTTTTTCTACATCTGGTTGTTTACCCACTTTATCCTTTTTACCATTTCTAACATCTGCTTTGGTTGTTCGTGTTGACTTTTTCCTTGCTGGACTTTCATCTTCAGAGCTTGACGAAGCTACAAAATGTAATAACAATGAACTATTTTGTTTCTTTTAATAAGTTTGTCGACTTTTTTTATACAAAAGACAATTACGAATAGGTATTTACATGTTTTTTAATCAAATTTAGTACCAACCTGAGCTACTACTTTCTTCTGAACTATCGTCGCTGGAACTGGAGCAACTGTTGGAGCTGCTGCTAGACTTTCTTGCGGCTAAGTTAATATCTATATTTTTTGGAGTATTCTTTAAATGTTCCCTTAGTTCGTCTGTAAGACCGCCCAAACCAATTGAACTAAAGAAGTTATCTCTAAGCAACAATCCAGCAAAATAATCCTGCAACGATCTAAAAAAAAAACAGTGAAAAAAACTGCTTTATATGTTTGTTTAGTTTAATAACTTACGGATTCTTTAGTCTAGTATTTAGTTTGGACAAGCCCATATATTCCGCTAACTCTTGAAACAATATTTTTATAAATACTCTGCTAGAACTTGTAGTATCCTCTTCGTTTAGCTTCATGATTTCCAATACCTCCCAGCTTATAGCATGAGTGAAAAGTAAATGTGCAAAAAATTTGCTTACATTGCGTAAACGATTAGCATCAAGTCGGTGAGTAGTGGCGTAAGTATCTTTAAATATTTGTTGGAATGGTTCAACAAAAATTTTGTTCAGCTGGCAAAAACACTGAGAACTTTTCATACGTTCTTTGTTCAGCGCAACAATCTGTAAAAGCAATTAAAGTGCGATTAGTTGAATTGCTACATTATATACAGGGTGTGTCACGACGAGTTGACAGTAGACATAACTCTATTACTAAACACAATTTGCGTCTAAAAATTGGTACACGCCCATTATACAATGTGCTCTATTTAACGAAAATATTGCCACCTTTCTGGTACTTCCGGTTATACCGGAAGTAGACACAAACTTTGTTATTTTAAATGGAACACCCTGTATATTTTTGAATTTTTAGATTCTACACTTCATTTTAGACATAAAAGTATTAAGGTTGTATGGTCCTAACATTAACGATATTATAATTATTTACACTTTTTCATTTTTTTTTTACAAAAACATAGATGTAAATAAAAATTCGAATCTTGACAATGACACATTTTTTCCTAAGTTTTTTTCTTACGTTTGAAGTAGGAATATACAAGCAATAAGCTGATATAGTTTTGGAAAACTTGCTTTATACAGGGTGTTAGTGGTTGTCCGTTCATTTTTAAAAACTTTGATCAATGATAACTTTATTTTTTTAAATGGAACACCCTATATATTTCCTCATTATCGAATTCTACACTTAATTCTAGACATAAAAGTATTAAGGTTGGAAAGTCTTAAAATTGACGGTTATATAATTAATTACGTTTTTTCCAATTTTCAAGGTTTTTAAAAATTAACGATCAACCATAAGCACCCTGTAGATATAAAATAAGTTTTTCTAAACCATATTACCACATTTCTTGTACATTTCTACGTCCACTAAAATTTGTTTTTATTATATTTAATTTAATATTTTTTATTTTTATTTATTTATTTTAATTAAGTACTTATGTTTCTTCAATTTTTTCAATAGTAATATATTCGGTGCGATTCTGTAAGTTTCTAACCACCGTGTTTATTAACTACTGTGGTTGTTGCTATGATAATTACCAATCAAAAACGTCGTACCGTAGCAACAACCACAGTGGTTACATAGTCACGGTCATTAAAAAGTTATAGAATCACCCCGTATTATATTCGATAAGATAATTTTATGAATGTACACAACAGTTTATGTTATTTATATTGTTACTATGGAAAACCTACAATTATTTTATCGAAATTTTATCGCTGGAAAACCATTATGATTGGTCGAAATTACTATGAATAAAATTATCGTACAAAAACTTAGAGACAAACATTTTCATATTTTACTAATGACACGTTCTTTCAAAAAACAAACCAAATTTTAGTGGACGCAGAAATGTACAAGAAACGTGGTAATATGGTTTTAAAAAACTTATTTTATACAGGGTGCTTGTAATTGACCGTTAATTTTTAAAAAACGTAATTAATTATAATACCGTTAATTTTAAGACCATACAACCTTTATACTTTTATGTCTCGAATTAAGTGTAGAATTCGAAAATCTAAAATATATAGGGTGTTCCATTTAAAAAAATAAAGTTATCAATGATTAAAGTTTTTAAAAATGAACGGACAACCACCAACACCCTGCATAAAGCAGGTTTTCCAAAACTACATCAGCTTATTTCTTGTATATTCCTAGCTCAAACACAAGAACATTTTTTTGGAAAAAACGTGTCATTGTCAAGATTTGAATTTTTATTTACATCTATGTTTTTATAAAAAAAAATGAAAAAGTGTAAATAATTATAATACCGTTAATGTTAGGATCATACAACCTTAATACTTTTATGTCTAAAATGAAGTGTAGTATCTAAAAATTCAAAAATATACAGGATGTTCCATTTAAAATAACAAAGTTTGTGTCTACTTCCGGTATAACCGGAAGTACTAGAAAGGTGGCAATATTCTCATTAAATAGAGCACATTGTATAAAGGGTGTGTACCAATTTTTAAAACCGAATTGTGTTTAGTAATAGAGTTATGTCTACTGTCAACTCGTCGTGACACACCCTGTATATAAATAAGTGTACTGTACTTAAAAACATATGGCAAAGTTCAACTTCCTGTCCAGGTCTCTGTTCCATTTTCATCAATTTGTGGGCACATTCTTGGTAGTCCAAACTAGATTGAATTGTTAAGTAAATCAATCGTCTCAGAGCAATTATGTTTGTCTCTGTGTTATCAATAATAACACCTCGACCTTTGACTTTCTTATCTTCATCTTCATCACCGGACTCGTCGTCAGATCCCTCGGAGCCCGATTCTGCTTCACTATCCGTTTGTAAGATTTCCTTACTTAAAGTTTTGTATTTTCCCTCGTTTTCTTCGTAGTGATCATCAAACTTAAATACATCTAAAGAAACAAAACAGGTGAGTAATTATGTAGTGTAAACAAAAATCTTTGAGTACTTACTTAAACTATCCTCTGCGTTGACTTGCTTGACATCATCCAAAGTTATTAAATGCGTAAACTGATCCTCTTCCTCCACACTATCTAACTCTTCAAAAACAGCAGCATGATCCTTAAATCCGTCCTTTCTAACTTGAAACATAATTTCAATCATATACTGAATGCGCTTCTCCAATTGTCCTTCATGTAAAATACTTCGTAGCATCTCGAATATGGCATTAATACCTTTACTGGAAACCTCTGTTAACTTCTGTCCACATTCCTTTAGAAAAGAAATAGCAACTTCCACTGAACTGTTAGTAGGCGATTCAACCAGTAACGTAAGAATTTACAACGCTAATATTTCGTGTGCAACTCTTTGATTCACCAGATGTGCTATGAAGGTACCACCAGATATACAAATGCTTTTGTTGTTTTGTTTAAAACCTCGTTTAAACTGGAGTACCAATCTCTTCAGAAGCAGCTCTCCAATGTTGGGAAATTTGGAATTAATGACGGAGACTAGAGCAGCGTATACGTTTGTAAAAGTCGGTGACGCAGCTTGGGCCTGAATTATCGACTTGCACAGCAAACTTCTGCCTCTCACAATGTTTTCAGACAGTAATTCTCTGGCGATTATACCAATATTCGCGATGTTAATCTTGTTAATGAAACCATGAATGGATTTTTTTAACGCTTCCCAAGCAATACGTTGATAACCTGCTGAGAATTTATCGGTAATTTCAGCTTGCATCATTCGCAATTTTGCAGGCGGAATATAGGCACCACCAGTTCGTGACGTCAATAAATCTACAGTTTTCCGTTTTCGTGGGGTAATAACAGATTTATCTACCTCCTTTCCTTTTTCCTCGCCTGTATCCCTGCGTTTGTTGCTTGATTCTCCATAATATTGTCTGCCGATCTGCATGTCTTCCTTCTTTGGATACTTTGGATACTTATTCCAATATCGGTCACTGTTTTGTCGTTTCTCACTATCTTCGCCATAATACCTGGAATATTCTTCGGAGGGGTGGTCCAAATCATGGTAATATTGTTTGTTGCCTCGTCTTTCATTTGATCTGGATCTTTTCGATCGCCTCTTATCGTCTCGCTCCTCATATTTGCCTTTTTTAGATTCACGCATATTTTTCGATTCTGGTATCGTCATTTCAACTTAACCGATGTTTATAAAAGCTTTAGTTTAAATGCACTATCACTACTCAGTTTTATATGTATAATTACTAACACAACTATCACCCATGCGAGTAACTGCAGCAATGGCTAACGAAATTAAGCGTCGTTTTGTATTCGATACGGAACAGTGTTACCAACCATCTAATGTAAAACTACTACTAATTTAAGTAATTCTAATATTTGTTTTACGTTACCAATGGAGTTATTTCCTAATATGTAGATAGGTACGTGTTTTCCATTGAATGGAATTAATTGCAATTCTTTAAATTACGAAAACTCGATTTGAATTGACATTATGCATTTAAAATTGCATAAGCTCTTCAGTGTTGCCATATGTAAATAAATGTGCTGGCTATTAAACGGTAATTATGCTTATTTTATAAACTGTGCATTTTTATTTTCAACTTTCTAGTTGAGCTAGGGATCTAAAATTTGGAACCTCATGCAAACATAAATTTACACGCTTTTTCATGTTTTCAAATGCGTTTTGGAGCATTTCGGGTGTGATATTAGCACACAAATTCAAGTCGAAAGTGACATTTAATCATTGACATTGTAATCGTCTATTATGCCTAGGTCGTGTGCCTAGGTTCCAAATTTCAGATCCCTAGCTCAACTAGAAAGTTGAAAATAGAAATGCACAGTTTTTAAAATTAGCACAATTACCATTTAATAGCCAGCACATTTATTTACATATGGCCACACTGAAGAGCGTATGCAATTTTAAATGCATAATGTCATAATTTAAAGAATTGCAATTAATTCCGTTCAATGGAATACATGTACCTATCTACATATTAGGAAATAACTCAATTGGTAACGTAAAACAAATATTAGAATTACTTGAATTATTAGTAGTTTTACATTAGATGGTTGGCAACACTGTTCCGTATCGAATATAAAACGACGCTTAATTTCGTTAGCCATTGCTGCAGTTACTCGCATGGGTGATAGTTGTGTTAGTAAATATACATATAAAACTGAGTAGTGATAGTGTATTTAAACTAAAGCTTTTATAAACATCGGTTAAGTTGCAATGACGATGCTAGAATCGAAAAATACGCGTGAATCCAAAAAACGCAAATCTGAGGAGCGAGACGATAAGAGGCGATCGAAAAGATACAGATCGAACGAAAGACGAGGCAACAAACAATATTACCATGATTTGGACAACCCCTCCGAAGAATATTCCAGGTATTATGGCGAAGATAGTGAGAAACGACAAAACAGTGACCGATATTGGAATAAGTATCCAAAGTATCCAAAGAAGGAAGACATGCAGATCGGCAGACAATATTATGGAGAATCAAGCAGCAAACGCAGGGATACAGACGAGGAAAAAGAAAAGGAGGTAGATAAATCTGTTATTACCCCACGAAAACGGAAAACTGTGGATTTATTGACGTCACGAACTGGTGGTGCCTATATTCCGCCTGCAAAATTGCGAATGATGCAAGCTGAAATTACCGATAAATTCTCAGCAGGTTATCAACGTATTGCTTGGGAAGCGTTAAAAAAATCCATTCATGGTTACATTAACAAGATTAACATCGCGAATATTGGTATAATCGCCAGAGAATTACTGTCTGAAAACATTGTGAGAGGCAGAGGTTTGCTGTGCAAGTCGATAATTCAGGCCCAAGCTGCATCCCCGACTTTTACAAACGTATACGCTGCTCTAGTCTCCGTCATTAATTCCAAATTTCCCAACATTGGAGAGCTGCTTCTGAAGAGATTGGTACTCCAATTTAAACGAGGTTTTAAACAAAACAACAAAAGCATTTGTATATCTGGTGGTACCTTCATAGCACATCTGGTGAATCAAAGAGTTGCACACGAAATATTAGCGTTGGAAATTCTTACGTTACTGGTTGAATCGCCTACTATCAGTTCAGTGGAAGTTGCTATTTCTTTTCTAAAGGAATGTGGACAGAAGTTAACAGAGGTTTCCAGTAAAGGTACTAATGCCATATTCGAGATGCTACGAAGTATTTTACATGAAGGACAATTGGAGAAGCGCATTCAGTATATGATTGAAGTTATGTTTCAAGTTAGAAAGGACGGATTTAAGGATCATGCTGCTGTTTTTGAAGAGTTAGATAGTGTGAAGGAAGAGGATCAGTTTACGCATTTAATAACTTTGGATGATGTCAAGCAAGTCAACGCAGAGGATAGTTTAAGTAAGTACTTAAAGATTTTTGTTTACACTACATAATTACTCAACTGTTTTGTTTCTTTAGATGTATTTAAGTTTGATGATCACTACGAAGAAAACGAGGGAAAATACAAAACTTTAAGTAAGGAAATCTTACAAACGGATAGTGAAGCAGAATCGGGCTCCGAGGGATCTGACGACGAGTCCGGTGATGAAGATGAAGATAAGAAAGTCAAAGGTCGAGGTGTTATTATTGATAACACAGAGACAAACATAATTGCTCTGAGACGATTGATTTACTTAACAATTCAATCTAGTTTGGACTACCAAGAATGTGCCCACAAATTGATGAAAATGGAACAAAGACCTGGACAGGAAGTTGAACTTTGCCATATGTTTTTAGGTACAGTACACTTATTTATATATATATATATATATATATATATATATATATATATAATGTAGCAATTCTACTAATCGCACCTTAATTGCTTTTACAGATTGTTGCGCTGAGCAAAGAACGTATGAAAAGTTCTATGGGTTGTTGGCTCAGTGTTTTTGCCAGCTGAACAAAATTTGTGTTGAACCATTCCAACAAATATTTAAAGATACTTACGCCACTACTCACCGACTTGATGCTAATCGTTTACGCAATGTAAGCAAATTTTTTGCACATTTACTTTTCACTGATGCTATAAGCTGGGAGGTATTGGAAACCATGAATCTAAACGAAGTGGATACTACAAGTTCTAGTAGAGTATTTATAAAAATATTGTTTCAAGAGTTAGCGGAATATATGGGCTTGTCCAAACTAAATACTAGACTAAAGAATCCGTAAGTTATTAATCTAAACAAACATATAAAGCAGTTTTTTTCACTGTTTTTTTTTAGATCGTTGCAGGATTATTTTGCTGGATTGTTGCCTAGAGATAACCCAAAAAATATACGATTTGCCATTAACTTCTTTAGTTCAATTGGTTTGGGCGGTCTTACAGACGAACTGAGGGAACATTTAAAGAATACTCCGAAAAATATAGATATTAACTTAGCCGCAGGAAAGTCTAGCAGCAGCTCCAACAGTTGCTCCAGTTCCAGCGACGCTAGTTCAGAAGAAAGTAGTAGCTCAGATTGGTACTAACTTTGATTAAAAAAACATGTAAATACCTATTCGTAATTGTCTTTTGTATAAAAAAAAATCGACAAACTTATTAAAAGAAACAAAATAGTTCATTGTTATTACATTTTGTAGCTTCGTCAAGCTCTGAAGATGAAAGTCCAGCAAGGAAAAAGTCAAAACGAAAAACCAAAGCAGATGTTAGAAATGGTAAAAAGGATAAAGTGGGTAAACAACCAGATGTAGAAAAAGAGAAAAATAAACGCCGGGATCCTGAAGATAATGGTAGGAAACGAAGAGACTACGACTGGGAGAAAAGCAGACACGAAGAGAACGTTCGTCAGTTTAAAATTGATCGAAAAGCATTTGAACGGCCTTACCAAAACCGAAGTAGATCAAATGAAAAGCAGAGCATGTCTCGTGATGGGAACTCCATTATGATCAAACAGGAACGTGATAGGGACAATAAGAGAAAACGGCATGACAACCACAGAAGACGTAGTTAATTTATTTATATTGTTGTGTATATACCTACGTAAATACGTAAGAGAACTATAAGTATAATAACATTTGATTTGATTTGTGTATAGTTATTAGAAAAGAATAAACGTTGTTATTGTGAGTTTCCGCATTCTACTTCATCAACCCTTAGCAAATGTATACCAAGAACGTACTAAAAAATCAAGGTATAAAAATTTTCATCCCCTCTAACAGAGATATCAAAGTATAAAAACAAAAAGTGTAATGTTTAGAAAAGATGAAGCTATAGTTATATCTTAATAGTAATTTACTGTTGTCCAAATTAACTACACAGGATGTTACGAATTCTCGGAAAAATTCCTATTTTACTGTTAGACCCGGTATATTCAAACAAAACTCAATTTTTACTAACGGTTCTGAAATGTTCTAACATGGAACTTTTTGAAAATTTTAGGTAGGTAGGTAGTGCGTTAATTTTGCGGGATAGTGTAAGTATACAGGGATATTCACCGGAACCGTTGGTTACACGTTTTAAAAGATGTAGTTAATATTTTTTTCTGAAAATTGGGTTGTGCCCTAAATAGCATATGATCTCTTTATTTAAAATATTTTCAAGTTTTTACGACTTCCGGTTATACCGGAAGTAGACCCTAACTTCGTTTTTTTTAATGGTACACTCTGTATATTACTACATTTTAAAATTCTACATTCAATTATAATAACATTTTGTTAAAACAATTTTTCTCTAAAACATTTCGTTTAATAATTACAGGATGATATTTTTTTTAAAATGTCCAAAAATGGGCTAATTTTCAAATTTTATTTTCTAGCCTTCTAATATTCAAATTGAAATGTGGTTTTGGCAAGATGTTAACAAAAGTGTACTACTTGCAATTTCTTCATTGCAACATCTCAATGTTCTACAGGGTGTTTATAACTTAGGTGACATTCAGAAAAAAATCAAAAAAGCATAACTCATTTTTTTCAAATGGAACACCCTGTATATCGATACAAATTTGGATGATTCATTCAATTTAAAGGTAATTTTGTTGAAGAAACTTTATAACCAACTCTTGCCGTTTTTGTGTAATTTCGTTTTTTTGGTAATATTGAAAATTATGCCAAAAAATTAACAATATCGTTACATTAATCATTAATAAAAAGTTAATTAAAAAAAAAACTTGTCTTGTTAATCATTATACTAAGTGCATGTAAGTACCATAAAAATTGATATTTCACGAAAACGGCAAGAGTTGGGTATAAAATTTATTCAACAACATTACCTTTAAATTGAGAGAAAAATCCAAATTTGTATCCATATGAAAAAAATGAGTTATGCCTTTTTGATTTTTTTTCTGAATGGCACCTAAATTATAAACCCCCTGTAGAACATTGAGATGTTGCAATGAAGAAATTGCAAGTAGTACACTTTTGTTAACATCTTGCCAAAACCACATTTCAATTTGAATATTAGAAGGCTAGAAAATAAAATTTGAATGTTAGGCTATTTTTGGACATTTTTTAAAAAATCATCCTGTAATTATTAAACGAAATGTTTTAGAGAAAAATTGTTTTTACAAAATGTTATTATAATTGAATGTAGAATTTAAAAGTGTAATAATATACAGGGTATTCTATTTAAAAAACGAAGTTAAGGTCTACTTCCGGTATAACCGGAAGTCGTAGAAACTTGAAAATATTTTAAATAAAGAGATCTTATACTATTTAGGCTATAAACAAATTTTCAGAAAAAAATATTAATTACATCTGTTAAAACGTCTAACCAACGATTTCGGTGAATAACCCTGTATAGGAATAGTATATTTTACAAGATATGAAAAAAACGTATTTCATGTCGAGCGTAGTACCTACATGTTAATTTTTCTAGGATTTTGTAATTTATAAAATAGATTAGAAAGTACAAAATTTTATTTTTTATTTATTAACATAAACTATCCAATTTATTATTGTAACTATCTGTTTATTTCAAGGTAATTTTCGCATAGACAATTATTACCTGAGTGTATAGAAATGAAACAAATTACAAATATTTTACACATCCTATTCTTACTTGTAATTTATGTTCCTATTAACAGAGGAGCAATAACCAGCGCAAGAGTATTTGCGCAGAGATATATTCACGAAACTTTAACCCTTCTTATTTTGTATAAAAACCTGGAGTGCATAATTAATATGTACTTATGTAATTTTAATCTAAATGAACCTCTTATATGTCAATCAAATGATTTAATATAGTGTCTCATGTTGCTTGTAAACATTTCTTTATTCCCGATTTTGATGGCCAACTAAAATTTTTTGACTTATAATTGGGTTTTTACTTTTTTAGGGCATTTACTAAATTTTTAAGTGCCTACTGTTTACATCATTTTAATGAGAAAATATAGACAAATTTAATGAGACTAAAAAATACAGGGTGTTCCATTTAAAAAAGACCTAGTTTGGGTTATATCTGTTAAACGCCACTGGATTCTACGCAAAAATATCTATCTAGAACAGTTATAACTTTTTTTCTAGCTTACATGGTGTGTGAGATATGGCAGCACCCCGGAAAGTGAAAATTTTCTTTTTCACCCTGTATCTCAGAAACAAAACAAGTTAGCTTAGCTCTGTTTGCGGCATTCTTTCAAATCTTTTTCAACTTGCTTAAATTCAAAATTATGATTGTTTGGTTTTAATAAATTACTATTCCGTTTTATGGCTACTTGATTTTAAAGAATTGCAAAACTTGTTTCAAAATAACTCGCTTATTTTAAACTAGCTGTCCCCCGCGGGCTTCGGCCCACGATAGTTTTCTATTTTGCGCCGTTTTTCAATAATATTTGATTGTATTACAATATATCAATATACCGGGCCCGTTTTCAATCCTGAACATAGGGATTTAACATTATTGTGAATTCTTGCTCGCCAATTCAGCCTAGAATAAATATTTTTTTATTAGAGGAATGAGAAACTTATTGCGCGTCGAATGATATCAAAAACTACATCATTTTCATAAATATTTATTGAAAAATATTAATTTAAAATTTGTAATCGAGTTGCCATGATATCCAAAACAAAAACGTAGCCGTCGATCTTTTCTAAAATGTATTGCTACAATCGATTTCCTCGTACGGATAGTACCACAATTACTTTTCCTAAATAAATTAATTTAAATTTCTTGTAAAAATCGTGTTTCAATTTTGATCGTTTCCAGCAATATTCAAATAAATTTCGGAAGTCTCTCTCGCAATTATTGCAATACGCATAAATCTGTCCTTGTTCCACTCATTATAATCGAATTTTACGACAAAAATAAGTGTTTTATTTTTTTGACAGAATTTCAAATTTTAAACAAAATTTGTTCAAAATACAATTCTAAATCAATGTTAAAGAATAAAAAAATCTCATAAATTGTTTATTTTTCAAGATATTCCTAAAATACCTAAAAATGTCTTCAGGTAAGTGTTGGTGCTAGATAAAAAAGATTGAATGTGGCACCCACAATATTGTTCAAACTCTTAAATATGAAATTTGAATCAAATCCGATAAGTCGTTTTCGAGTTATCGTGGATACAGACAGACACACAGACATACATACATCATGGCGAAAATGGTCCAAATGAATTCAGGGGCCCTCAAAACGTGTAAATCCATCAAAATCTCGAAGTAGAAAAAAATCAGTAGTAATTTATTAATAAGTAGGTACCATATTGTCACAAAGGTATTACCTTTGTTTGGGAATAGTTTCGTTGTTTTTATTGCAACAACTTACACGGTCACAATTGTTATATTTAATTCTTAATAGACTTCCAGTCAAGGTTGATAAAACACAGCATTACAAATATACTACACTACGTAGAATGTTTGTTATGCTGAGTTATCCAACAAGAATTGCATATAAGCAGTTGTCACGGTAGGTCAGGAGTCAGTTAATAATTGAATTAATAATTCAGTAGATACCTAAGATTATTAGTCGAACATAATCACTAGCAAGGACGTTATCGTCTGGATTCGACATCGTCGAAATCCAGGTCGTTGGCGTCCCTCCTCCAGAGCTCTGACCAACAGACGCATTATGGTAAATTATTATAATTGTTTATTATTTATTAAATGTTATCTTTATTCTTAAATATATTTTTCTATGTTTATAATCCACATGTTTTATTATCCCCAACCTATTGACTACAACTCCCAAGCACACGATTAAACCCTGTGTGACAATATTTAATCAATAGTAATATAATAAGTGCTTTGGATTTTCCGGTTAAATTACGATAACTTGTTGCACAGCAACAAAGAGTGTCAGTTTGACAGTCTAAAAATACCGAGTGCGAAGCACGAGGTATTTTCTGTCAAACTGACACGATTTGTTGTTGTGCAGGAAGTTTGAGGAATTTAACCATCGGAAAATCCAAAGCACGTATTATATTCGTTAAGATAATTTTATGAATGTACACAACAGTTTATTTTATTTCATATTAATGTAAATAACAGATCATAATAATATATAATTACAAATTAATTCTTATACAAATTTTGTTATTTATATTGTTACTATGGAAAACCTACAATTAATTTTATCGAAATTTTATCGCTGGAAAACCATGTAGGTTGGTCCAATACTGCATTATGATTGGTCGAAATTACTATGAATAAAATTATCACCATAATTTGTTTTCCTAGTTCAAGCAGTGGCGTAACCACGGGGGTGAGATTATTTCTATTTAGAGAAAAAAAAAGTACGCCAATGATATAATAAATTTTTTCTACATTCCTGAAATCAGCAGTGGATTTACGAAAAAAAAAGTCTTCTTGTAGTTTTTTCGTAAAACGTATCGTTTTACAGTAAATTTTTAATTAGATTTCATTGTAGGTAATTTACTGCAATAAGACCAGTACCAAGTATACAGGGTGGTCCGAATTGAACCTTTGATAATTTGAAAATCAATAGAAAATGTTAAAATAATATCAATTTTCTTAAAAAACTTATATCGAAAACTCAACCGTTTCAGAAATACAGGGTGTAAAAATTACATATTTTCTTTTTAATAAATTTAATATCTCATGAACTTTTTTTTTTAATTTTGAGCAGTTCCTTTAATGATTTAAGTTTTTGTTTTAAAATAAATGAATTGTTTTATTTTTAATTTATTTGTTTGAAAGACATGGGTACATGTTGTGTTGCTATAAATTACCTAGAATGAAATCTAATTAAAATTTTACTGTAAAATGATAAGTTTTACGAAAAAACTACAAGAGGACTTTTTTTCATAAATCGACTGCTGATTTCGGAAATATAGAAAAAATATACTATATCATTGGCGTACCTTTTTTTTCTCTAAAAATAAACAATCTCACCCCCGTGGTTACGCCACTGCTGGAAGTAGGAAAACAAATCATGGTGATTAAATATGGTACTTATTAATAAAATACTACCCACCAAATTTCAACAAAATATTCCCTTTGGTTGAGGAGATATTAAATGTATTTAAAAAAAAATGTGAAATTTCAACACCCTGTATTTCTGAAACGGTTGAGTTTTCGATATAAGTTTATTAAGAAAACTGATGTTTTTTTAAGGTTTTCTATGGATTCCCAAATTATCGAAGGTAAAGTTCGGACCACCATGTATAACTGAAAGAGAACTAATAAATAAACAATTGAAACACACTATAGTACGAATTTGTTGAATTAAATTTTCAAGTTGTTGTCCGTTCTGTTAAAATACACAAACTTTTGGTAAGGACAATATTTTTTTTTCTACGACAACATAAAAAGTGTTCATTTCATAGTCGTAACCTGAATCAAAATCCACTAAATTATGTAGGTAGTGAATTACTTAATTTCATTTTCACCTTATCTCCATGGCAAGTTGCCATGGTGAAAAGGCGAATTGAAACATTTCGTGTCAGATTTTTGAACACCGCTAAAATAAATGCGGCTTGCCACATCACAGTGACGGATTGATGAAATGTTAAAATTAAAATTTTTGTTCGTTACAATTTTTTCTTAGATTATTTCTGCTCATTGTCGTAGAAAAAGTATATAGTATGGAACTCGCACAAAATAGCAATTTTGCACTTGTATGAATTGCAGCACTCGCTAAAGCTCGTGCTCAAACTTTCATATACACGTGCACAATATGCTATATTTAGTGCTTGTTACATAATATACTATTTTTTAATAGAACAGAAAGGAAAAAATTGGTTCATTGATATATTTTCTTCAACAAAGCCTACTAATAATATTTACAACATTAAAATTTACGAATTTAAATATGAAAAACGTATAATTCCGTGATATACAGGGAGATCAGTAATTGGCACACTGCGAATACAGGGCGTTACAGAGCACATTAAAACTAAGGATAATCTGCAAAGAAAAATTAAATCTGGTGGTTAGCTTCCGAGTTGTAGAGTTTCCCTCATCCAAGTTACAAGCTAATTATTTTAATAACCAAGACAAAAATGAGTGAATAATTCATGCTACTATAATCTCTGAAAAAATATGATTTGTTCAATTTTTTTCACAAATTATCTAATTTGTGAAATAATAGAAATTGAAAATGTTAAAATTTAATAAGATACCTAAATTTGAGAGAAATTTGAAGTTTGGCAACCTCTCAAACTCCCCTTGGGATAAACTAAAAGACACATTTTGAGGGCCCCTGAATTCATTCTGACCATTTTCGCCATGATGTCTGTCTGTCTGTCTGTATCCACCATAAATCAAAAACGACTTATCGGATTTGATTCAAATTTCATAGTTGAGAGTTTGAACAAATTTGTGGGTGTCACATTAAATCTTTTTCATCTAGCACGAACACACGTGGTCCTTAACGTGAAAACATTTTAAGGTTTTTTAGGAATATCTTAAAAAATAAACAATTTACGAGATTTTTTTATTCTTTAACATTGATTTAGAATTGAATTTTGAACAAATTTTGTTTAAACTTATTTTTGAGATTCCGTCAAAAAAATTTCAAAAAAACTAGATATTCTTAAAACACTTATATTTCTCATAGCGCGCGTTGATCGTTGAATCTGACGGTGTAGGTAGACTAGACATAGCAGCTTGGCTGCCAAACGAAAGGTCCCGGGTTCGAATCCCAGAAGGACCATTAGTTTTTTTTTTCTGGTTTCTATGGTAGATACCGAAAACAATAATAATGAATAAATAAATGTGATTTTATACCGAGAGATTTTTTTAGGAAAAGTAATTGTGATAATATCCGTATAAGAAAGTCATGTGTTGGACACATCAGATATTTTTAAGTGAGTAATAGGTCAAAAATCTAAAATAAAACACATTTTTGTCATAAAATTCGGATATAATGAGCGGGACAAGGACAGATTTATGCGTATTGCTATAAGTGCCACAGAGACTATTTGAAAATTGCTGGAAACCCTCAAAATTTTTACAAGAAATTTAATTTGATTTCTTTAGGAGAATTACTGATACTATCCGTATAAGAAAGTCATGTGTTGGACACATCAGATATTTTTTTTGTATTATACTGGTTTTTATGGTACCGATAACAGTAATAATGAATATACAGGGTGATTAATTAATGCCGCACTCGGAGCATATTGTGATAAACTTTACGATTTAAAAATGACGGATTTTTTTACCGCAGTGCTGTAAGTCCTTTCTTTACAAAGATATGACCACTTTGTGAAAATAAAAGTGGCAACACTGCATTGAACATGTGAATAGGTTCGACGAGGAAAAAAAAAGAAAAACATTCAATATTTATTGATGCGAGAACTTGTCAAACTAATTTAGTACTGTCAATTTTATTAAAAAACAGAACAACAATTGAAATTCTTTATTAATATTTTCATGTATTAGAGGTTTTGTGAAAAAAATTCAACAAATCATATTGCATTTTATCCAGAGATTATAGTAGCAAGAATTATTCACTCATTTTTGTCTTGGTTATGAAAATAATTAGCTTGTAACTTGGATGAGGGAAACTCTATAACTCGGAAACTAACCATCAGATTTAATTTTTCTTTGCAGATAATCCATAGTTTTAATGTGCTCTATAACACCCTGTATTCGGAGTGCGCCAATTACTGATCACCCTGTATAATAAATGTGATTTTATACCGGGATATGTTTTTAAGTGAGTTATAGTTCAAAAATCTAAAATAAAACACTTAATTTTGTTGTAAAATTGGGTTATAATGAGTGGAACAAGGACAAGTTTATGCGTATTGCAATAAGTGCGACAGAGACTTCCGAAAACTATTTTAAAATTGCTGGAAACGCTCAAAATTGAAACACGATTTTTACAAGAAACTTAACTTAATTTCTTTTGGAAAAGTAATTGTGATACTATCCGTATAAGAAAGTCATGTGTTGTACACATCAGATATTTTTTCTCTCCGAACCTATTCACATGTTCAATGCAGTGTTGCCACTTTTATTTACACAAAAATGGTCTATTCTTTGTAAAGAAAGGAAAAAAAATTCATCATTCTTAAAACGTAAAGTTTATCACAGTATGCTCCGAGTGCGCCAATTACTGATCACCCTGTATAAAAATAAGTAAGTATACCAGGATATATATTTTTGAAAATCTAAAAAAATAAGCAATTTTTTAATGTCGTAGCCAACTATGGTTTGCAGTTAAAATAAGAAAGTTAGGTGCAATAACTCAATAGTATATTGTAATACAAGTGCGGAAAACGCATCATGACAATACGAGTGTGAAATTTGCAACGCGAGCGATAGCGAGTATTGTCATGGGCCATTTCCGCAAGCGTGTTACATACGATTTTTTCTACGAAAACGTGGAATTCGTAAAAAATAAAATTATATGTAAATCTTTTTCTAATTAAAAAAAACATCAAGTGTGTTTGTTGTCATAGAACTGAAAGCTCATAGCTGTTGACAGTTTATAAATTGTGTCCTGTCATCGAAATAATTTTGATTTTGAGATCAAATTACGTGTATATAAACATGGAGTTTCAAAACTAAAGCGAAAGCGATGAACTAATGTGCACTCCTCCGGTTGTTAGTTATTAAATAAATGTTACAATTATAACTAAATGTAAGTACTTCTTTATGTTTTTGTTTGCGTGCGGAAAGTTTAAAAAATGTGTGCGGAAAAAAATTTCCACACTAATTTTCCGTACTAGTTTTTCAAAAGCCTACTTTCAAGTTCGATTATCTTGTCAGAAAAAACGTCATTCCGAATTTTCGTAGAAAAAATATATTGAACCCAGAAAAAAATTTTTAAGTGCACATTATCTTACGTGAAAAACTACTATAACAAACATTTTACAGAATTAAGATATTTAAAAAACAAAAAATTATGATACTTTTTAAAAATCGGCCAATTGTCACATTTTAAAGATATCCTAATAACGGTTAGAGATATCAGGACGTGGTTTTTCGAACTGACTTTTTTAAAAAAACGAGCACAGTATCGCGAAAACATTTTTTTTATCTCGCCTAGAAATGGGTGAAACCCTCTACTTCCATAGAAATTAGGACACCCTGTATATTGTACGATGTAGAGCGCTGTGAAATACTAAAAGAGTTTCATCAATATGTGACGCCAGTGGAAAAGCCTCAATTAAGTTGGTTTATTTGTAGAAAATTATCGGAATTAGTCAAAATTTTGAAGACTTAACCAAAATGTTAAAGTAACTAATAAACTGTATTTCTAGGAGTGTTACTTAAGAAGACCAAAAGGGCTATGAACTTGGCCGCAAAATCAATAGGAAAAGTTATTAGGGATGAAGTGATTTTCAGAATAATAAAAGAAATGCTTCAGTAGTATTAATTTACATATATTTCATATTTTTGTACATACATTATACATATTTTTACATACTATTTTACACAAACATTGGATGAAGAAATGCTACAATAGTTCTTTCTAATTATACATATATTTCATATTACATATTATACATAACACTTACATATTTTTATTAAATTACATATTTTACATAAACTGTCTCATTGGATCTTCCTCGCGCCTTCTCTTCATATAATACGCTTCCATTTCCTCGGCAGTAGGTTTCTTAACCTCAAACATGCTGTTATAAGGTCTTTTCCTCTCGTTCATTGCTAGTAACTTATCTGCTCTAGCTTTGCTTTCTTCCTCTGCTTTCAAAGCTTCTTTAAGCTTATCCTTTGCATCGCTCCTCTTCTTTTTACTTTCCTTCTGTTTCTGCTTTTTGTCCTTTTTCCTCTTTTCGATTTTCACAATCTCGGAACGACTACTCACATAACCTTCACTTGAACCATTGTCCGGTTTTTCAGTTTCTTCACTTTTATCAATGGAACTTTCCTTCTCTAATTTTATAGTTTCTAGTTCTACACTTGATACACTTCTTCCAGCTTTTCCAAGAGAGTAAGAGTTTTTTACAAATGAATGGCAACATTTGTATCCCCATTGTCCGCCTCTCCAATAGGAACCCCATACTGATGTGTGATTATTAATGTAGACAACTTCTTCATATTTTGATCCTTTAATAATTTTACCGGACCTTGAATACTCTGTATAGTCTTCGGTTTGGGACAGAAGTAAAGATTTAGGGGGTGCTTCTAGATGTTCTTCGCCGCCATACTGTTCCAAGACTTTAGCTTGTACCTTGGTTTTAAATTCTTCCTTCTTTTTCTCATATTCTTTTTGCAAAAGTTCTAATTTGGTTGGCTCGGTTAATAAATGGACATCGACTCCTTTCTCGTATGCTTCCCAAGAAAATAGTTGAGACTTTGCATGTTTGTTTGTATCACCAGTGAAACGCACAAAGTTTTCTCCAGAGATCATCTTTTGCCGGATTTGGATTTTCTCTCATCGATCGACTTTTGGGATCGTAATACGCCGAATTGGCATCTAAATTCCTTAAATACTTGGCAGTATCCTCTCGAATTCTCAAATTCCTGACTGTGAATCTTTGTTTGCTGTCCACTTTAGTTCCGGGCATGTCAACTTCGTCTACATATTTATCTTCA
This sequence comes from Pediacus dermestoides, assembly GCA_963942485.1. Classification (NCBI taxonomy): domain Eukaryota; kingdom Metazoa; phylum Arthropoda; class Insecta; order Coleoptera; family Cucujidae; genus Pediacus; species Pediacus dermestoides. The sequence goes on along the minus strand of CAWWDI010000055.1, from coordinate 153,290 downwards.
TCAAATTCTTCATGAATGTTCAGTTTCTCTGTTTTTAAATATCGTTTTGCCTCTTCCACCTTTTGAAACTCTTCTATAACGTTTTTGTACTCTGAGGGTTTGTAACCACTCCATCTATCCCGCTTCCCATCAAAGCTTAAAAACAGATTTTTCTGTGCAAACTCGTCATAAGCTATTTTACTTCCAGAGAACTTTGCTCCTACTTTTCTAGGACGTTCCACACAATCCTTTTTCTTATGGGTCATTGCCCCACAATTCTCGCAGGCGCCTTTGCGGTATTTCGTAAAAACTTTAGTCGTATCAACACCTCTACTGTACCACTCATCTAAATGCGAATATTCAGTGTGTTTGTCCTCTTGGGGACGTTGATGTTTTAAAGTCGGTTCACTTGTTCCATAGTACCACGGAGCAGTAGATATGAACTGAGGAATGTGTGGGTTAATGTCTTTACCTTCTTCATCAACTGCAGCTGGGGCTCTACCAGCTTTACGAGCCTCTTCTAACTCTTTTGCTTTTCGCCACTCTTCTCGAGATTTTTTCTTTGGTACAACCTCGACAACACTTTTGAACTTTATAATCTGGGACACTGGTATACTTTGTGCGTTGTTAACCATTTTAATGTTGTTAAAAGTCAATAATCCCAAAACATCCACTAACTCGGAACTTATTGTTTAATGTTGTGGGTAAAAAACGTTTGCACTAGGTACGTAAAAGTGAATAATCACAAAACATCCAGAAACTCTGAATTTGTTGTTTAATGTTCTGGGTAAAAATCATTTGCACTAGGTACGTAAAAGTGTATCTAATAATCACAATAAAAGTCAATAATCACAGAACATCCAGAAACTCTGAATTTGTTGTTTAATGTTCTGGGTAAAAATCATTTGCACTAGGTACGTAAAAGTGTATCTAATAATCACAATAAAAGTCAATAATCACAAAACATCCAGAAACTCTGAATTTGTTGTTTAATATTGTGGATAAAAAACGTTTGCACTACGTAAAAGTGTACCTAATAATCACAATAAAACTCAATAATCACAAAATATCTACTAACTCTGAACTTGCTTCGATAACTTTAGTAGGTATCATTTGTGGATAGGCTACGGATGGTGTACCATAATATATAGCATTCGTATGACAGCTAAATATACTTGGTAGAGATTCAGTGTTGCCAATCGTAAAAAAATTTGCCTAATATTAAGCGTTTTTAGATAATAGTAATAAAATTTACAATAAGGAGATTCTCAAATGTAGGGCTGTCTTCAGAAACCACATTATTGTTAATTAAATACAAAACAAACTTGACATAATGAACCTGAACGTCACATCCCTCAATCCTACCAACATAGAAAATCTCCTACATAATACCAACCATATATTTCAAACAAATTAAATCAATGTTGCTAACTGCGTATAAAACACCACACAAAATGAATAAGACAAATATTTTTTTCTACGAAAATGCGGAATGACGTTTTTTCTGACAAGATAATCGAACTTGAAAGTAGGCTTTTGAAAAACTAGTACGGAAAATTAGTGTGGAAAGTTTTTTCGGCACACATTTTTTAAACTTTCCGCACGCAAACAAAAACATAAAGAAGTACTTACATTTAGTTATAATTGTAACATTTATTTAATATCTAACAACCGGAGGAGTGCACATTAGTTCATCGCTTTCGCTTTAGTTTTGAAACTCCATGTTTATATTATTATATATTTTATATATATATATTATATAATTATATATATAAACTGTCAACAGCTATGAGCTTTCAGTTCTATGACAACAAACTTACTTGATGTTTTTTTAATTTGAAAAAGATTTACAAATAATTTTATTTTTTACGAATTCCACGTTTTCGTAGAAAAAATCGTATGTAACACGCTTGCGGAAATGGCCCATGACAATACTCGTGTGATTGCAGCACTCGCTATCGCTCGCGTTGCAAATTTCACACTCGTATTGTCATGATGCGTTTTCCGCACTTGTATTACAATATACTATTTCTACTCTTATATGTATATGAAAATAGCAATTTTTCCCTAACATACTCTACATGAAACTTGTATATTTTTGTCTCCTTCGAAAATATTTATATTCTATCTAGAGAGAAAATAACAAGATTTCAAAAATATGATTTTCTTCGTGACTTTTTTAATGAAAACACTATATGCACTAAATTTACATAAATTTTCAATACCAATTCATTTACGTTCCATGGTATATTTTATATAAGTACAAAGTTTAAAATAATTAAAATAAAAACTAAAATATAATTATGACGTTTCACTTGAAAACTATCATCTTGAATAATAAAAAAAAAATTGTAGTTTCTAATCCAATTTATAAATTACAGTATCGTAGAAAAAATAGTATTTACTAAATACTTGACATGAAATACGTTTTCTTTTCGTTCGTGAGATTGCCTCACTCGCTGCTATACAGCTCGTGTACAAATTCTCACCTCACGAAAAAAATAGCATTTTTGTATTAAGGGCGTGAAATGAGTGTTTTTTAATAGCGTTATTAAACACGAACTTGGCCCGAAAATACAAACAAAGTGTTTTCTACAGCCGTTAAAAAATAAGAAAGCAAGAGAGTAATTAGTAAAAAAATTTTTTCTACGGAAGTGCGGAATGACGTTTTTTCTGACAAGATAATCGAATTTAAAAGTAGGCTTTTGAAAATTTAGTACGGAAAATTTACACTTTCGTCACTCAAACGAAAACATAAAGAAATAATTACATTTAGTTTTGAAAATCCATGTTTATATTCACGTAATTTGATCTCAAAATCAAAATTATTTATATGACAGGACATAATTTATAAAATGTCAACAGCTATGAGCTTTCTGTTATATAACAACAAACTCACTTGATTTTTTTTTATTAGATAAAGATTTACAAATAATTTAGGTGTGATTCCAGCACTCGCTATCGCTGGCGTTGCAAATTTCACACTCGTATTGTCATGATGCCGTTTCCGCACTTGTATTGCAATATACTATTTTTTCATTGTTAACGGTGAAAATAGATCGTTTTTTCACTGTTAACAGTGAAAAATCTATGTTTTTTCATGAATTAAAAATGACAAGTTTCACGTTTTATTGACGGCTGTAAAAAAAGTTATTTTCATGTGTTGTTAAATATACTATTTTAGACCCATTAATATTAAAAATGCATAAATAAAAAAAAATAATATGAGATTCAAATTTTCCTGTGGTAACGTAACTGAAAATGGACTGCAGTTGATTATGTTCGTTTCTTGCATCGGAGCTACGTTCTCAATTATTCCTACTAAGTGAGAAAAGCATAGTTTGACTCCAAATTGAACTCAGATGGCCATCCAACAGAGGCACAGTTGTCAAAAATTCTTTAATTAAGAGAAGATCAAATTATTATTTAAAAAATTTGAATTATATATTTTAACGGAATTTGTTCAACAACTATACATGATGATGAACTGCAGCAAGGCTATTTTCAGCAGGAAGGTGCAACAGCACATACCATAGTAGACAATATATTTATTTGCCATGCAAATGGGTGGAGTCTTACTTATCTAATAGATCTCAATTAGTTGAGATCAGGACAGAAGATGCTTGTGCTAGGTCATCAATGGGAGTAATTGCCAGAGGCGTGCCACAGGGCTCAGTTTTGGGTCCTGTATTATTTACGTTATATAACAACGATCTTCCTAGAGTATTAACACAGTCGAATGTATACGAGCTCGGGGAGTGTTCGGGAGTTAGTAGAAAAAACTAATATCGGGATTGGTAAAATAAGTTCATGGTGTACATCAAATGAGTTAGTGCTTAATAACAAAAAGACCCAGTATGTTTATTTCAGAACAAATCAAAGTGACAATGTATTCGACTTAAATATTAGAATGAATCAAAATTTATTGCAACGATCGGATAGTGTTTCAATTCTTGGAATTATTCTTGATGAAAATTTGGATTGGTCCAGACACATTAAGGGCCTGTGTTGCAAAATTAGTAAATTGGAATATTTTAAAAAAAAGTTAACTTTTACTAGCTCTGTAGATGTTTGTAAGCAATACTATTATGCCATGAATTATTCTCGTTTAAGATATGCCATTGTTTATTCGACAGAAAAGCTGCATAAGAACGTTATTTAAATTGAAATATACAGAATCAAGTAAGGACGTTTTTCGAATTAATAATCTGTTAACTCTTCCCTGCATTTATATGTATCATGCTGCAATGTTTATAATATATAATCAACATGGGTACAGTATAAGTAGTGGAACAAAATTATATAATTTAAGACAGCAAAATTTGTTAGTTAAAAGACCAAGATTAGAATTGTACAGAATACTGCCCTCAGGGTATTTAATGCATTGCCGGGAACAATAAAGGAGCATAAAACGTTCAGAAATTTTAAAAATGATTTGTTCCGTTTTCTGTGTGATAAAGTATATTATTCTGTAGACGATTTTTTCGACCAATGCATTTGAGTGTTTGATGTTGGTATATTTTGTATTGCAACTATTGTGCTAACGTATTATACATACTTGTGTTTTGTTTTTTTATACTGTTTTATATGTATTGTAGGTGATATGTGTTATTTTTGACTTGGCTGTGACAATATTTGTACATTTATGACTAGTAAACTGTAATATTATTATTAATAGAAAGTTTACTTAAAAAAGAAGTTTACTAATAGTAATTAACGAAAAACTAACTACTAATCATCCGCATATTTGTTACTAGTATTTTATTTTTTTATTTTATTTACATTTTTTTTTAAATACTGGGTAATAAACATTTATTAGCTACAGGTAATCTTATTATAACCTGTAAATGTTTATAATTTGTGGTAAATGCTCTAAATCGTATTCGTGAGGAATCGGGACACTTCGTCAACCCTTACACACACGACACGAGCGACAAGATAAGACACGCATTTTTAATTTATCTGGCGTAGTGAGATGTTACATAAAATATTCAAAGTTGTGTGGATTGTGGCTTCTTTTGTTCTCATCATGCAATATCTAAGTGTCTTAAAGGAGTGGGGACTAGGTGCATATTGCGAAGATTTTTTAGGTAAGTAAAATGTTTAAACAACAAAACGACAATATGTATAAAGCACTCAAATACAGCAATAGCAATACCCATGGTCAGTGATCACGGGTGGTTATTTTTGTTGAAACATACTACCTATTAACTATGCAAGCAGTTTTGACTATAACGCCATCGAAAATATAAAATTTTCAAAGTGAACAAAATAGCATTGACTTTAGCAAATTTACGCACATGAGCACTGACCACTCTCAACAGTGTGCGCGTACATAATTATTTCTTTGAGATTTTTGTAAAAACCGACTGGCTTGTCGCCTTATTGGATCTTTTAAATTTCTTGCTTAGTAATACAGCAAATAAAAATCATTTAGCCTATAACATGCCGCTGCTAAATATGTAGGTACCATGCTGTTAGTTTAACAGAGCTTGGTGCAACCGGACTTATTTATTGAATATTATTAAATAATTTGCTCAGTCTTTGAATTAGTACACATTGAATGATATCTTGATAATCTCACCTCCAATTAATCTTTCTTACTTTTGTAGACGAAGGTATAGACGATGAAAGTTTTAATTTGTTAGATTGCGAAACTATAAATCAAATTTTTAAAAAATGTGGACCCCGCTTGTTATTTAAAAATAAATATCTGGACTATAAATCACTACGCAACAATGAAGAACAAAATGAAAACCATCTAAGTATCTTAGTTCCGGTAAAATGTTTATTTTTGGTTACGAAATTGTGATAATTTATAAAGCTATACTTTCTTTTTAGCCCAATAACTACAGTTTTGTTAGTACCCCAATATCTGAAGCAACTACGAGTACAGTAACTGTAAATTCCGATAGTAACATTAACCTCGATGATAGTTATAGTTTTGCACCGGACATCGAATTTAGGGCTTTAGTATGCCCGTCGCCAAATCCTGAGGACGTCATTTTTAAAAAACCACAAGTTTCACATGTAAAGAGACCGATCAACATAGAATTAAATAATGATGCACCAGAAAAAAAACGAAAAACGATGGAAGACTTTTTACAAAAGTAATTATTAATTTTTATATTATGTAGGACAAGTTGTATAGTGACAGTTTAACTACTTCGTAACAATTGTACCTATTATCTATAAGGATCGGTATTTTTGTGGTTTAAACCAAAGATTGCCTAAACTTTGATTATAATATGGATTCTATCAATATTATTTGTACATTCTAAACAAAGTTTAGGCAATCTGTTACGGTTTAAACTGACGCTTTACAGGGTAGTCCGTCTTAAAATCCCCATCACCGTATATATCCCATATATTTCATAATATTCCAGATGTTAAAAAAATCCTAATATGTATTTAAATATACACTGCGTCCCAACAAGTTGCATATTTTGAAAGAGCGACCCAGTTTAGTATATACATAATTATATTCTAATGTGAGATATGTTATTACATTTTTAGGGTTTGGAAAATTTATTATTAAATAGCCCAGACGGAAGATTAGTTTTGGCTAATAAGGAAAAACTGAACAATGATTTAAAGCAAAAAATTTCAAAAATTATTGTTAACGAATTAGTAATGAAGGCCGACAATGCTGACAAGTCAAAGAATGAGTAAGAACTTATAAAAAATTATAATTCAGAAGAATATATTTATTGTATATTTACTATATTTATGTTTTCTTTTTAGGATAAAAGCAGAAATTTTCTTAAGAGCCGCTAAAGAAATCACCACATTGTTTGAAGGAGAGAGAGAGAGAGGATACTTACTACATGCCCTATAAGTCATCAAGAAGTGGAACAAGATTACCTGCCCGCGGAAAATTATGGTCAAGGGTCCTCAACGTAAAAACAGCCTTACGAATTGCGAAAAAAGACAAAGTAAAGGTGGTTGTGGAAAATAAAGAAAATTATTCCATTGATGATTTGGAGGAGTTTGAAAATGATTTCAATTTTTTAAAAACTGCTATTGAACCTTATCACAAAGTTCTGCAGTCGTGGGAAAATACATTTTTAAGTAGAAAGGAATTACATAAAAAAAGCACCATTGATCAAATACTGGATGATTTTCCATGTTTGAAAACACAATTTGGATTGGACCTGGTATGAATAATAAGTTATTAATTTAGAAATAGAATTGTTCAACCAAAAAGTTTTTTTTTTTAGTTGGAATCAGATTTCAATCAAGAAAACCCAACAAAAACAGACATCGTATATACGGAATGGCCGAAAATTTCTTCTGCTATAATTGCTGAAGCAAGAGAAAGGCAGCTGGACTTGGCCAACTTCACTGATACTGGTAAGTAACTTCATGAATTTTTTAATAAGAAATTCAATTAAAAATGGTAGATTTTCATCAATTTAATTAAAAATTACTCAACATTTTCAAAGCATAGGCGACGTTTCCTTTTCTTTAAAAAACCAACCTAAAAGTAAATATATATGTTTAAAATCTTATCCGGCAGGTAAGGTTTAAAAACAACAAATTTATGATCAAATCACATCAAACCTACTATCACAGATATCGTATGACGGCCACTATCAACCAACAACCAACCTATATATACATATATGATATAAATTTGTCGTTTTATTTGTTCTCTAGATTTGTCCATACAAGCGTTACTCGTTTTACCATTTCTGTTTTCACCTGTAACATTAAAGAAAAATAACAAACGCGGAAATTGGCGACCTACAAGGATAGAAGTGCAGGAAAGCTTCTTCCTTAATTTGAAGGTAATAGTTTTTTTGTTATGGTGCTAATAGATAACTTTATTTATATTTAATATTTCCGCAGAACTTTGGCGATATTGATGAAATAACCGAGAGGCGCAAGAAAAAATTGGCTCAATATGATCTGCCACTACAACCGTTTGTGGTTGCTGTAGGGGAGTCGAACAATATTGAAGGCTTCTATATTATTCTATATAACCAAAAATATAAGTGTGACTCATCAATTCACTCAAAAAAATTTCGTTCGTAAAAATGATTAACATTGATTATTGCTAAGTATTTAATTGTGACAACGATGAAATTTATTGTTAAAATAAACTGTTCGTAATTGTTCAATGGCTCTGTTTATTGGTACAACAAATGAATATTCATTGTAAGAAATAATGGACTACATTGATTAATAACACAGAATTCGTTCAACCAGTAATTCGTTTAGTATATTTAACAAAATTGTTCATTCTTGCCGTGAAAAGTTTTATTGTTTATATATACATGACAAACAATTCATAAGTTTAGGCGGCAACGAATGAATTTATAATGACAATTAATACGTTTAATAATATAATGAACCAAATTTATCAATAAAATGAAAAAGAGAAATGAGAGAAATTGACGAACAGTGTTCATTATGTCGACGAATGCATTCGGTAATTATTTAGCACCTTTATTAGTAACAACGTATGCGATCATGGAAATGACGAACGCCTTCGTACTAACAATAACCGCGGTTGTAAGAACAATAAACACATATTTGTTGGCATTAGGTCTGTTTCTGCAGCAGTTTCAAACCAGTCAGAACCAATCAAATTGCAAGAAAATAGTCAGCTGACTATGTGAAACTGACTGCTAAAACAGAGTTTAAGTCAAGGGGTGCAGTATTTCATTTTCGATTTCGAATTCCGTGGTGATGTTGTGTGAAACATTGTTAAATAAGGTAAGGTGTTAGAATAATATTATATTGACGTGATATGACGTGGCGACACTGCTCTACACACTCGTAGTTTCTTATAAATGACAAAATTATTTGTTTTATTAATATTTTAGTTATTTTTGCTAAGGTAAGTCTGAGATTTCTTACAGACATGCATGCCTTGAGTGTGGCTGGATCTATTTTGTATGCGTTATGTTATTCTTCACAAAAGAGTTATTATGAGGATAAATCAGCGCAATTGAGCTTAGCATCATAGTCATAGATTAGAAGAGGAAATTTTGGAGCGATTCCCAACAGAAAAATTGGTATTTCTTTGATCATGAAAGTTTCAACTGATTTAAAAAAATATATATTTTATTTTAGGAATTTTATCGTGTTGCTAAGAGAGGTAAAATTTATAACAAATTTTGCAATATGAAATCTTCTTTTAAATCTGCTGTATCTAGTCATATTGTACCACCAAAGACGAAAACCAAAGAAACAACATCTCGACATGAAAAGAATTTCGGTAAGTAATCAAACATTTTAAAAAAATTGAAAAATTTGGTTGGACACAAAGAAATTTCTGAATTAATTTTTATTTGAAAACTGTTGTTCAATCTTGAAGTTAGTGCAGTATACCTACAATAATGTTAGATTACTATAATAAATGTTTTTTTTAGAACCTGAGGATAATGCAGAAAGCTGTCTTCGCTGCTTAAAATTCGATAATTTGAGTGTCGAGGAGTTTGACCTATGTTGGAAAGCTTGTGCTAAATATCGTTTGTGTCAAATAAAGAAACTCGGTTCGACGAAATCTATTCTGCAAATATGGCCATTTTATACAAATCCTTCAGGATATCGTTTGGTATGTCATTATATAAGTCATACATATGAGTTATTTTTTAGTTTTTTTGTAGGTTGATATAGATTTTAAAACCTGTTTCGGTCTCATGGTCTCATTTTAAATTGGGATCATTAATTTGAGAAGTTGGTCATCTTTTTATCAAGCGATGGTCACTTAAAGGACAAAGAAATAAAAGCACTGGTGAACAGAGTGAGGAATACTCCTGACTTACCGGAAAGTGAGTATTTCATATATTTCGTGCATGTGATCACTGAACGTATTTTTTAGAAATTTAGAAATTTTCTTTGATTTTCTTAAGCTTCATCACTATAGGTTTGTTCACTGAACACTCTGTTTATGATCAGTTTTTTAAATTGTGTAATTCTCAAAATTTCTTTCTAAGAAATTTTCAGCACAATATATTTTTTGTTTCAGATGGAAGAAACGCCGCAATTTTTTGGTCTTTACACGGATACTTTGTCCCAACAAAATTATTGAAAACAAAAAACCAACACCCGATTTACAATTCGGGACTCGCAAAAGTCCTTTGTCTTCATAAGAAAATCCCTACAAGAAGTGGAAGACTACATTCAACACATCAGAAAAGTCAAACCAACAATTCGGCCTTTCATATATTGTGTGGGTGAAGACATACTACATATTAATGATATTACTGTCTATTTTGACAATATTAGATACAATTTCAAAAATTTCGTTAGAGCAGTCGATATTTGTTTTAAAATAATTTACCTATTCGATTTGGAATTCCTCCAGAATGTTTAACATTTTATAGTTTTGTAGAAAGTTTTTTTTATAACTTTAAGTCAAAACATGTTACCTCTAAAGTACATATTTTGTCTGAAAGTTTGAAAAGTACTAATAGTAGTGAAGCAGGCACATAATTCAAATAAGAAACACAGTGTATACTGACTTTTATGTTCATGTCTTTTTATAAAATTTTCATCCTGCATTTTGTATCTTGGGCCATCTGCCACCTTATACATTATTTTCAATTTTATAACATGTCATATTTTTAGTAATTTTGTAAACCTTTTCTTACCGTCAATTTGTGGTCTTCGTGGTGGCTTGATGCCGGCCACAGATTGATTAGTTGTTTCATTCGACCTTTAAGATGCTCGTTTAATTTTTGTCCGCGTGTTTTACCTGTTTGTAATTTTTCTACCACATGATTTGTTCAACTGCATGTCAGCCTACGCTGTTGAATAAATGATACTATAATGTTATGCGTTGTTTGAATTGAATTTTCCTCAAATCCTTCAATTTCTTCTGGTAGGTATAGGTATATTGACTTTTCAGTTTGGCAACAATGAGAAAATATAATGTATAGCTTTGTTCGTAGAACAGTTTAAAAGGAGTCAGACCCTATCAAATTATACCAAAAAACAATTGGAAACTGTTTTCTCGGTATTATTGGTTGTGACTATAGTTGGAAACTGTTCTACGAACAAAGCTAATACCTACTTCAATTAGTTTAATTAATATTAATAATTAATATCATACGTTTATCCAATAAATGCAATAATTGATAACAAAACCTAATCATGAGCCCAAAGAATAAAATGTGATGGAAACAATGTACATGATTAATTCTTATAATTAATGAGTTCATTATTGCAATGAATGGTATTCTCTGGAAAACGAAATTCAATACATTGAGAAAAATAACGCAGTTGTTGGCACTATTAATGATGTTAATTGAATCAATAAATTAGATTTGTTGATCAATTAAAATTTTTGTTGTTTGAATAAACATCGTTCTTAATATCAATAAAGTGTCATTATTAAATACACAATAATCATATTGATACTGATGAATATTTGTCCATCAATTCAATAAAAGGTATTCATCAATCAATAATTCAAAATAATAGATTAATGAACATTGTTTCATTTGCTCAATAAAATTGATAATTGGCCAAATTTTAATTATTAAATATGTTGTCCTTAATGAACTTTTTCATTGATATTACGTCACTTTTTGGTTGAGTGTGAAATTAATACATAATTGCACACAAACATCTCATTATAAGTGTGCAGAAAATAATTGTTATAGACATTTTTCATCTTTAAATTCTTTTAAAAAACATTTTAAAACCCATTCAGATAACACATTATTCGAGAATTTAGGCGAAGAGTCAGTGCCAGTAAATTTTGTCGTGGGCCCCTCAGATATTTTACACCCAAACGATAGTTCATCTTTTAAATATCCTATTATTAGTTTGGACAAAAATTTAGAAAATGTTAACGATTTTGATACAGAAAACAATGTTTCGGATACCGATTCTATAAATAGTTTGTTTCAATTATTGCAAAATAAAATTCAAGAAAATGTATTATCGCTTATATGCAAACTATATGCTGACAGCACATTTTCCAGAAAAGATGTGCAACTTATCATGGATAGTATGAAGGAACTATTAGTAGAACCACTAAGTGTATTCAAAAATATTGCAGGGCAATGTTTACGTAAATATAATTTTGAAGAAGGTGATAAAAATATTATAAATTCATTTTTCTCTAAATTTGAAAATATCTTTAATGGCTTAGATACTGAATATTTACGTTTTAAACATCTTCAAAGTTCGGATAACTTAATTTTTCCAACTGAATATGTTGTTGGCCAGCGTTTTGATAAAATTGATAAAAATATTGCATTACCCAAAAATTACACAAGTCAGTTCATATCAATAAGTCAGGTATTAAAAAAATTTTTTGAACTCCCTGGTGTTTTTTCTGAAATTATGGCCCACATCAACAAATTAACTTTGGGTCCTAAAATTTCAAATATTGTTCAAACAGAGTTTTGGAAAAATAAATTAAAAAAATTTGATACAAATGATATTGTATTGCCAATGTTTCTTTACTTTGATGAGTACGGAACTGGAAACCCGTTAGGTTCTCACGCCGGTATACACAAATTAGGTGCTGTTTATTGTTCGGTACCTTGTCTACCTGTTAACAATCAATCCTTGTTGGAAAATATATTTTTATGCCTACTTTTTCATAGTGCTGACTTAAAAGAATTTAGAAGCAATGTTATGTTTTCGAAATTAGTCAATGAGTGTAATGATCTCATAAATGATGGAATAACTTTAAATATATCAAACTGTCAACAAAAAATTTAAATATGCTTAACTTTGCTTTTAGGTGACAATTTAGGATTGAATACCCTACTGGGATTTACTGAAAGTTTTCGTAGTAATTTTTATTGTAGATTATGTAAATGTAATCGTAGCACAATGCAATCACTAGTAAATCAAATGGATAATACGATGCGAAACGAAATAAACTATGAAACAGATTGCGGCGTGAACAATATCACTCTTACAGGAATAAAAGAGAGATGTGTTTGGAATGGTGTTAATGATTTTCATGCAACCAAAAACTATTCGGTTGATATTTCTCACGACATATTTGAAGGTGTAGCTCTTTTCGATATAATTGAGATATTGCATCAAGTAGTATTAGTTGACAAATATTTTACTATTGATACTCTTAATTCTCGCCTGAAATATTTTAATTATGGGAAACGAAATATTAATAAACCCCCTCTTATTAACATAGACAATTTAAAACAGAAAAAACTCAAAGCTTCCTGTGCTGAAATGAAATGCTTGATATTATTTGCTGGCTTGATATTTGATGATTTAATACCTGTCGGTAATAAATATTGGAAAATTTATATAAAACTTAGACACATATTATCTTTCGTTATTTCACCTGAAATAAAAAATAACAATTTTGATTTGCTAACACAACTTGTGAACACCATACTCTTTATATGACCTTGTTTAATTTACAACTAAAACCGAAGCATCATAATCTAATACATTATCCATTTATAATGGAAAAGGTAGGCCCTTTGATTCATTTATTAACTTTGAGATTTGAATCTAAACATAGAGAGTCGAAGATGTCTGCTAATGTAGTTTCATCAAGAGTAAACATAACTCGAACATTAGCATTAAAGCACCATTTAAAACTCTGCAACAGATTCATTTCCAACACTGGATTTCATTATTCTAGCAATGTACAAATTAATAAAAATAATTCCTCAGAAATCAGTATATCTTCTTTATTGCCAAATATTGATCTTTTGTGTTCTTCATCAGAAAATGAATCACTATCGACTACGATAATTTAAATAATAAGTTTAGTTTAGATTAGCATTTTTTCTTTGTTAAAGATGTTGCATATTTATGGTGGTAACGATTGTATTGTTATTTTTCGTTTGTTTACATTTTTTGTGTTTGCCTTATAATAAGGTATTTAATGTTTTAATTCAGAAATAAATTTGTTCTTTTATAACTTGATTTTTAATAATGATTCCTTACACCTGGTTTTTGGATTGCCGATCTTTCGTAGCGGTGGCGCCAAAAAATATTTCTTTTATGAAAGCGTACAGGATGTTACAAAAAGCAACACAATTTAAAACTGAACTGGAATTACGAAAATTATATATATTTGAACAGTAGATGGCGTCTTCATTGTAAAACTAGTAGGTACGTATACCTGGGAAGTTTAAAAGGAAATAATGCAAAAAGATAAAGGTAGATTCATATTTTTTTATACAAACTTCTCGGGTTTACGTTTTACTAAAACTTGGTTTTATGATGGCGACATGTAGGAGTATTATTCAAATACATATTTTGGTAATTCCAGTTTAATTTAAAATCGTACGTTGATTAAACATTACGTCCGCTTTCATATCAGAAGTAGTTCCTTACACCACCGATACGAAAGATCTGCAATTCCAAGTGAAAAAAACTACTTATAGGTAATATATATTTTACCTAGGGTTAATATACATTTTATCTAAGGTAAATATATATGTATTTAGAACTAAAGAAAATTATATTAACTGCTAATAACCGGTGCTATTCTAATTAATAAGCAAATACTCACGTTTAATAAACATTTATTACTAAATACTATGTTCTTACCTACAGTTAATGAAAATCTATTTACTGTAATTATAAAATATACTACTATTACTAACATTTATATTTCCAGTAAATATAAATTTATTATTCACAAATCATCTATAAAATTTACTACAAGTATACAATAAAATATTAAACTATTTATTTACCACTAATACTCGGTTTCAAATATCCGCATTTATTCATTGTAAGTGAACTGTTCATTTGTCCCATATGGTATGCAACTTTTTATTTACCGCTATTAAAGTTTTGTTTGACGTTAATAAATTTTTCTCTCAGTGCATATAAGAAAATTATATGTTGAACACATCAACTATTTTGAGCAAAACTAAGAAATTTTATAACTGAGAGAAAAATGTATTAACGTCAAGCAAAACTTTAATAGCACTAAATAAAAAGTTGCATACCATATGGGACAAATGAACAGTTCACTTACAATAAATAAATGCGGATATTTGAAATCGAGTATTAGTGGTAAATAAATAGTTTAATATTTTATTGTATACTTGTAGTAAATGTTAGAGATGATTTGTTAATAATAAATTTATATTTACTGGAAATATAAATGTTAGTAATAGTAGTATATTTTATAATTACAGTAAATAGATTTTCATTAACTGTAGATAGGTACATATTTACCTTAGATAAAATGTGTAGATATTAACGCTAGGTGAAATATATATTACTTATAAATATTTTTTTTCACTTGGAATTGCAGATCTTTCGTATCGATGGTGCCAAGAACTATACTTCTGATATGAAAGCGGACAGGATGTTTAATCAATGCATGATTTTAAATTAAACTGGAATTATCAAAAAATGTATTTGAATAATACTCCTACATGTCTTCATCATAAAACTAAGTTTTAGTAAAACATAGACCCAAGAAGCTGGTAAAAAAATATGAATCTACCTTTATCTTTTTGCATTATTTCCTTTTTAAACTTCCCAGGTATACTAGATATAGTTTTATGATGAAGACGCCATTTACTATCCAAATATAAATCATTTTCGTAATTCCAGTTCAATTTTAAATTGCGTGTTGCTTTTTGTAACATCCTGTACGTTTTCATAAAAGAAATATTTTTTGGCCCCATCACTACGAAAGATTGGCAATCCAAAAACCAGAGGTAAGGAATCATATTAAAAAGCAACTTATAAAGAAGAAAATTATTTCTTAACTCGCAAGTACGAGACACACACAACATCTCAGCATGCCAAATACATTTAAAATGCCTGTCTTTTCTTGTCGCTCGTGTGTAAGGGTTGATGAAGTTTCCCGATTCTTCACGAATACGATTTATAGTATTTACCACAAATTATGAACATTTAAAGGCTATAATAAGATTACCTTTAGCTAATAAATGTTTATTACCCACTATTAAAAAAAAATGTAAATAACCATTTACTAGTAACAAATATGTGGGTGGTTAGTGGTTAGTTTTTCGTTAATTACTATTAGTAAACTTTATTTTTAAGTAAACTTTTTATTAATAATAACACTACAGTTTACTAGTCATAAATATGCAGTTCCAAATGAATGCTTTTATTAGCTGTAAATGAAAGTTTTATTAACTACAATTATAATATTGTTTGTAATTAATAAAATTAATCCAAATAAACCGGTTATTTGGACCATTTTTCTCAGTGATGTATAAATTACAAAAGTATGATAGTACAGATACACTTACTTGAAAACGTATTAATTTAAAATATTTATTCCAAATTAATTTGTAGAATTAAATTCGTGGAACTGACAAACTCACTGGCTCACTGTTCACAACTAACTTGGAAATGGTGTCTATAGCAGAAATAAGAAGTTTTGCACATGGAGATACCTTAAATACCAAATGTAGGTACAGAGGAATAGTGGGGTAGGGTAGAAATAAATTACTGTAGTAGTCATCTTTTCCATTTTTTCCAACATAGCCATTCGCTAACGGTGCGCAGCCAGTGTGAGGGTGCATCAAACCGCGCCAAGCTGTTGGAAAATATCGAATAGGTACTAAAATTTTTCACAGCCATAGCAAAAACCTCTACCCATTAAAATGACAAAGACATAAGTGCCACTGCAAATTCGCATATTTATGAGTTGAAAGAAAGAACATCATACACAGTTTTGGCTTTGAAATTTATGAACAATGAACGAAACAGAATGGAAAAGTTTTTCTTCTGCAACGAGTTGTAAAGACTTGGTGAAATTGTGAAGCAGCATGGTGTTGAACGGCTTAGATTTGCACAACTGCTGAATTATGATGATTATGAATTTATCGTTAGGTTCTTTCCGATTCTGCAACTGTATTTTGGAAAAATAAAACGTAAAGTAATTAATTAAAAATTAATAAGTGTCACTTGTGTTGGTGCTAGATGAAAAACATTTAATGTGGCACCCACAAATTTGTTCAAACTCTTAAATATGAAATTTGAATCAAATCCGATAAGCCGTTTTTGAGTTATGGTGGATACAGACAGACAGACAGACACACACACACACACAGACAGACATCATGGCAAAATGGTCAGAATGGATTCAGGGGCCCTCAAAACGTGTAAATCCATCAAAATCTCGAAGTCGAAAAAAATCACGATTAGGTAGATACTATACTTCCTTATTACTTCGTATAAGAAAATAAAAATAAAAAGCCGGAGTTCACAATGACTTCGAGATTTTGATAGATTTACACGTTTTGAGGGCCCCTGAATCCATTTTGACCATGTCTGTCTGTGTGTGTGCATATCTGTGTCTGAATCCACGACAACTCAAAAATCATTTATCGGATTTGATTCAAATTTTATATTTAAAAGTGCCTTTACATGCACTATCTGATTTTTTATTCGATTTTCCATTTGATTTTTCGTTACTTAGAATATTGATTGTTGACAATAATGAATATTCCAGGTTACGAAAAATCTCATGGAAAATCGAATGAAAAATCAGATAGTGTAAAGGCACTTTAAGAGTTTGAACAAAATTGTGGGTGTCACATTCAATCTTTTTCATCTAGCACCAACCTGAAGACATTTTTAGGTTTTTTAGTAATATCTTGAAAAATAAACAATTTATGAGATTTCTTTATTCTTCAACATTGATTTAGATTTAAATTTTGAACAAATTTTGTTTGAACTTTTTTTGAAATTCCATCAAAATATTAAAAAAAAATAAAATTAATTTTTGTCGTAAAATTCGGTTATAATGAGTGGGGCAAGGACATATTTATGCGTACTGCAATAAGTGCGAGAAAGACTTCCGAAAATTATTTGAAAATTGCTGGAAACGTTCAAAATTTAACCACGATTTTTACAAGAAATTAACTTAATTTCTTATCGAAAAGGAATTGTGGTACTATCCGTATAAGAAAGTCATGTGTTGGGCACATCAGATATTTTAAACAAGTTTACTACGAACCTGAGGTACTACTTTCTTCTGAGCTATCGTCGCTGGAACTGGAGCTACTGCTGGAGCTGCTACTAGACTTTGCTGCGGCTAAGTTATTATCAATATTTTTCGGAGCATTCTTTAAATGTTCCCTTAGTTCGTCTGTTAGACCGCCCAAACCAATTGAACTAAAGAAATTAATGGCAAATCGTATATTTTTTTGGGTTATCTCTAGGAAGCAATCCAGCAAAAAATCCTGCAACGATCTAAAAAAAAAAACAGTAAAAAAAACTGCTTTATATGTTTGTTTAGATTAATAACTTACGTATCCTTTAGTCTAGTATTTAGTTTGGACAAGCCCATGTATTCTGCTAACTCTTGAAACAATATGTTTATAAATATTCTGCTAGAACTTGTAGTATCATCTTCGTTTAACTTCATGATTTCCCTACCTCCCAGCTTATAGCATCAGTGAAAAGTATATGTGCAAAAAACTTGCAAACATTGCGTAAACGATAGAACTTAGGTATAGAACATGCACGCATAACTCACCTTAAAATTCGATTTTACATCCAATGGCGACTTAAGAATAGGTAGGTGCTATTTGAAAAAACTGAGTTTTCTACATTTTGTGATTTTCAAGTTCAAAAAATCATAGCAATCACAGGGAACGTTCTTCAGACATGGGTTACTGATAGAAAGATTCCTGGAAATTTAGAGAATCGATTTAAAAAAATGAATTGAATTGAATTAACCCTTGCATCTGCAAATTTTAAAAGAAAAATTAACATACATCATTAATTACGACAGATAAGTAATGACAAACTACGATCTTGCACTCAGAATGAAATGCCGAATCCAAATATGAAATAAAAATTTTGGATTGCCATTAAAAAAACAAAGATAGCGTCTGCTTCCACTATTATGCCTAGGTTCCAAATTTCAGATCACTATAGTCTGTTTTTAAACTAGGAGGAGTGATTCAAATTTGGCGCACTAAAATGTCTCCCTGTGATTAGCTGTGACTGGACTGTGTGGTTTTACACATTAACATTTTCGTATAATTTAATTTGAAGTTTAAACTGGTTTGACGTTTGCTTTGACCACGGGAGTTTTCGTATCAGTTTTGTGTTTATAATTATCTAATTGTAATTCCAAAAGTGAAAAATCAGTTCTTTTCAGAACTAAACTACTTAATATCGTTAATATTGCTTTTAACGTTTACAATTATTTTAAATGCATTATTTTTTATTATTGGTTAAGATTAAAAATTAAATAATTCGAATTTGCCACCGAATTTTTTGGTGATATTTAAGGTGTAAATCTGGTTCTTCAGTTTACTCCTCCTAGTTTAATAATAGACTATAGCTCAACTAGAAGTTGAAAACTTTCTAATGGGCGCCGTAAAAAATCACCCTGTACACGTTCATCATAGATACAATTTTTAGAAATGCACACTTTTTAAAATTTGCACAATTACCAGTGTATTTGATAAATTTAATAGCCAGCACATTTTTTTACATATGGCAACACTGAAGAACGCATGCAATTTTAAATGCATAATGTCAATTCAAATCAAGTTTTTCTAAATTTAAAGAATTGCAGTTAATTCCGTTCAACATATCTACACATAAGAAATAACTCTATTGGTAACGTAAAATAAATATTAGAATTACTTAAATTATTAATAGTTTACATTAGATGGTTGGCAACACTGTTCCGAATCGAATAGAAAACGACGCTTAATTTCGTTAGCCATTGCTGCAGTTACTCGCATGGGTGATAGTTGTGTTAGTAATTATATAAAACTGAGTAGTGATAGTGCATTTAAACTAAAGCTTTTATAAACATCGGTTAAGTTGAAATGACGATACCAGAATTGAAAAATATGCGTGATTCCAAAAAACGCAAATCTGAGGACCGAGACGATAAGAGGCGATCGAAAAGATCCAGATCGTACGAAAGACGAGGCAACAAACAATATTACCATGATTTGTACAAGCCCTCCGAAGAATATTCCAGGTATTATGGCGAAGATAGTGAGAAACGACAAAACAGTGACCGATATTGGAATAAGTATCCAAAGAAGGAAGACATGCAGATCGGCAGACAATATTATGGAGAATCAAGCAGCAAACGCAGGGATACAGATGAGGAAAAAGAAAAGGAGGTAGATAAATCTGTTATTACCCCACGAAAACGGAAAACTGTGGATTTATTGACGTCACGAGCTGGTGGTGCCTATATTCCGCCTGCAAAATTGCGAATGTTGCAAGCTAAAATTACCGATAAATTCTCAGCAGCTTATCAACGTATTGCTTGGGAAGCGTTAAAAAAATCCATTCATGGTTACATTAACAAGATTAACATTGCGAACATTGGTATAATCGCCAGAGAATTACTGTCTGAAAACATTGTGAGAGGTAGAGGTTTGCTGTGCAAGTCGATAATTCAGGCCCAAGCTGCATCCCCGACGTTTACAAACGTATACGCTGCTCTAGTCTCCGTCATTAATTCCAAATTTCCCAACATTGGAGAGCTGCTTTTAAAGAGATTGGTACTCCAGTTTAAACGAGGTTTTAAACAAAACAACAAAAGCATTTGTATATCTGGTGGTACCTTCATAGCACATCTGGTGAATCAAAGAGTTGCACACGAAATATTAGTGTTGGAAATTCTTACGTTACTGGTTGAATCGCCTACTAACAATTCAGTGGAAGTTGCTATTTCTTTTCTAAAGGAATGTGGACAGAAGTTAACAGAGGTTTCCAGTAAAGGTATTAATGCCATATTCGAGATGCTACGAAGTATTTTACATGAAGGACAATTGGAGAAGCGCATTCAGTATATGATTGAAATTATGTTTCAAGTTAGAAAGGACGGATTTAAGTATCATGCTGCTGTTATTGAAGAGTTAGATATTGTGGAGGAAGAGGATCAGTTTACGCATTTAATAACTTTGGATGATGTCAAGCAAGTCAACGCAGAGGATATTTTAAGTAAGTACTCAAAGATTTTTGTTTGCACGACATAATTACTAACATGTTGTGTTTCTTTAGATGTATTTAAGTTTGATGATCACTACGAAGAAAACGAGGGAAAATACAAAACTTTAAGTAAGGAAATCTTACAAACGGATAGTGAAGCAGGATCGGGCTCCGAGGGATCAGAGGACGAGTCTGGTGATGAACATGAAGAGGAGAAAGTTAAAGATCGAGGTGTTATTATTGATAACACAGAGACAAACATAATTGCTCTGAGACGATTGATTTACTTAACAATTCAATCTAGTTTGGACTACCAAGAATGTGCCCACAAATTGATGAAAATTAAACAAAGACCTGGACAGGAAGTTGAACTTTGCCATATGTTTTTAGGTACAGTACACTTATTTATATATATAATGTAGCAATTCAACTAATCGCACCTTAATTGCTTTTACAGATTGTTGCGCTGAACAAAGAACGTATGAAAAGTTCTATGGGTTGTTGGCTCAGTGTTTTTGCCAGCTGAACAAAATTTGTGTTGAACCATTCCAACAAATATTTAAAGATACTTACGCCACTACTCACCGACTTGATGCTAATCGTTTGCGCAATGTTAGCAAATTTTTTGCACATTAACTTTTCACTGATGCTATAAGCTGGGAGGTATTGGAAATCATGAAGCTAAACGAAGAGGATACTACAAGTTCTAGCAGAGTATTTATAAAAATATTGTTTCAAGAGTTAGCGGAATATATGGGCTTGTCCAAACTAAATACTAGACTAAAGGATCCGTAAGTTATTAAACTAAACAAACATATAAAGCAGTTTTTTTCACTGTTTTTTTTTAGATCGTTGGAGGATTATTTTGCTGGATTGTTGCCTAGAGATAACCCAAAAAATATACGATTTGCCATTAACTTCTTTAGTTCAATTGGTTTGGGCGGACTTACAGACGAACTAAGGGAACATTTAAAGAATACTCCGAGAAATATAGATGTTAACTTAGCCGCAGGAAAGTCTAGCAGCAGCTCCAACAGTTGCTCCAGTTCCAGCGACGATAGTTCAGAAGAAAGTAGTAGCTCAGGTTGGTACTAAATTTGATTAAAAAACATGTATATATATCGAGCGATCAAATAAATTTGTAATAGAGTTATCCATGGATTTGAATCCGTATGTCTTTAACTTGAACCATTTTAGCTTTCAACTGACATTTTATTGTAATGCAGTTCAAGTAACTATATACGATTTCTGGTTCATGGATGACTCGATTACAAATTTATTTGATCGCTCTTTATACAGGGTGATCAGTAATTGGCGCACTCCGAATACAGGGCGTTATAGATCACATTAAAACTAAGGATAATCTGCAAAGAAAAATTAAATCTGTTGGTTAGTTTCCGAGTTATAGAATTTCCCTCATCCAAGTTACAAGTTACAAGCAAATTATTTTCGTAACCAAGACAAAAATGAGTGAATAATTCATGCTACTATAATCTCTGGGTAAAATGCAATATGATTCGTTCATTTTTTTTCACAAAACCTCTAATACAAAGAAATTGAAAATGTTAAAATTTAATAAAATACCTAAATTTGAGAAAAATTAGAAGTTTAGCAACCTCTCAAGCTCCCCTTGGGATAAACTAAATTACCTTCCATTGCCATGAAAATATTAATAATGAATTTCAATTGTTGTTTCTGTTTTTTAATAAAATTGACAGTACTAAATTAGTTTGACAAGTTCTGGCATCATAAAACTTTGAACGTTTCTCTTTTTTTTTCTCGACGAACCTATTCACATGTTCAATGCAGTGTTGCCACTTTTATTTACGCAAAAATGGCCATATCTTTGTAAAGAAAGGACTTACAGCACTGCGGTAAAAAAATTGGTCATTCTTAAAACGTAAAGTTTATCACAGTATGCTCCGAGTGCGCGAATTACTGATCACCCTGTATATACCTATTGATAATTGTCTTTTGTATAAAAAAATCGACAAACTTATTACAAGAAACAAAATAGTTCATTGTTAATACATTTTGCAGCTTCGTCAAGTTCTGAAGATGAAAGTCCAGCAAGGAAAAAGTCAAAACGAAAAACCAAAGCAGATGTTAGACATGGAAAAAAGGATAAAGTGGATAAACAACCTGCTGTAGAAAAAGAAAAAAGTAAACGCCGGGATCCCGCAGATAATGGTATTAAACGAAGAAACTGCGACTGGGAGAAGAGCGGACGCGAAGAGAACGTTCGTCAGTTGAAAATTGATCGAAAAGCATTTGAACGGCCTTACCGAAACCGGAGTAGATCAAATGAAAAGCAGAGCACATCTCGTGATGGGAACTCCAATATGATCAAACAGGAACGTGATATTAGAGACTATAAGAGAAAACGACATGACAGCCATAGAAGACGTAGTTAATATAATTTTACTTTTGTATATACGTAAATACGTAGATAAGAAAATTATAAGTAGGTATAATAGAAATTGATTTGATTTGTATAGTTATTAGAAAAAAATAAACGTTGTTATTGTGAGTTTCCGCATTCTACTTCATCAACCCTTGTCCAGTTCGGTCTTGTTCCAATTCTAATTTCCATAATTTGTCAAAGGAATTTTCTGGAAAACTGTAAATTGCCTCTGATGAATTCAGGTGATCTTAACTGAAAGATTTGAAAAGATTTGTATACTTCTTACAGAATTATAAATTAACTAACTGTTATAAAGATCTCTGAAATTCAGTCCGTAATTTGTAAAAATACAGGGATTTAAAAGCGCTTTCGCTGATGTTTCATTGCCATAATGCGAAATATCTGCTCAGCAACCATCCAGTGGAAAAACTTATACATCCAAATCATTTCTAATAGACGGTATACCAGCCGATGGTGATGAATCTTAAATTTATTATCAATGACACCTGTAATATGTAGTAATTTACGATATTCGCTATGTGCACGTTAAAGTCCCTAGAATAGAGAGTCTGGCTATTTCGGTGAATTTTTGTGATTGGTGCAAGGGGGAAGTGTCCGACAGATGGCGAATCCAATAGGCAATAAGCTGCTTTGGCGCGTAGTTTGAAAATTCGAATTTAATTTGATAAAAATTTGACGGAGTAATATGATTATAATCAGTGCGATTTTATAAGAGAGTTACTATTTCAACTACTACTTTACCGCTTACAAGTAATTAACCACTTGAGTATAAAAACCGAATTTTATAAGTCGGTCAGTTAGCATTTTAGCAACCTGCTCGTTCATCTTGTCATGCACTCCTGTATTATCGACTCGACCATAACCAATTTATTCGCACTATTACACACATTCCAACTTGAAAGTATATTTATTATACGAAGTTTACTCACGTTTCACCATTTTTGGCCACTGGAAAATATTGTACACGAACAAGTAATTTATTTGCAAGAATTTGACAATAGAAGAGTTTAACATTAGAACATACTTATGGCGGCTACCATATGTCGGCCACTTCCGGTAAATGGCCAGACTTTCTATTCTAGGGACTTTAGTGCACGTGTGCGAGTGACGCCCCCCGTGGCACGTAACGACAAAACTTCGATACATCAATTATTATTATTTCAAATCAATGAAAAACGAAGATATAACAGATAATATGGCAATAACTTCAAAAAAAGTTAAGTCATTGTATGTCATTGTCATATGGAATAAGTACTGAAAAAAAATGTCAATTTCACAAGTGGATTTGTGTTTGAGAACGGGTTTTGAATCAATCACTCATTCCATAACGTTTATACCTTCCATTATACATTGAGTTTTTTTTAACTGTCCCCATGGGGGTTTGCATGGTAAAATCTTTAACTCGTGTTAGTTAATGGTTTTACTACTGCGAATTTCAAAATGATTTTTGGCATACTGTTAGTTTGCATCTTTTTTTACATGTTTATTTATTTATTTATTTATTTATTTATTTATTTATTTACGCATGATGCAATTTCAAATAACAATTCACATTTTAAATCTAAAGAGCTAAATACATTACATACCTACTTAATATTCACTCATAATGTACATATTCTCTATCAATCAGATTTTTAAAGCTATTAAAGTTAAGTGTATAATCAAGATTCAGTAAATTTGCTTCTCTACAGATCCTATCTATAGGCGCATTAAAACCATATACTGTCCTATGATAATTTACATAAAAAGTTTCATGATTTCGTGTCGTTCTAAATGGAATCAAAAAATTTAACAAATATAAGGCATCAGGGCAGTCTACCATATTATTGATTAATTTATACAAAAATAGTAAATCGAATTTCACTCTTCTTACTTCTAGTAACTCAATATTAAAATATGCTCTTAACATTACATAATCAGCTTCAAGAGTTAAAATATTTGATTTATACGCTATGAAACGCAAAAATCGATTTTGAACCTTTTCAATGAGATATTTATATTTAAAATAAAATGGAGACCAAACAATTGCACAATACTCTAGATTTGACCGGACAATTGAAAAATATAATTGCTTAATGCAAATAATATTACTAAAATCTTTCATATTACGTTTAATAAAACCCAGCAGTTTCAAAGACTTATTTACCTGCTTCTGAATATGTTCATTAAAACATAATTTCGAATCATAGGTTACACCTAAATCCTTGATGGAATTAACCATTTCAAGAGGAACATTACTAATATGGTACTGATTTATAAGTGGTTTTTCATTTCTACAAAAGCTCAAACATTTACATTTCTGCACATTCAGCTGCATACCATTAATAAGACACCAACTGTCAACATCATTTAAAACGTTTTGCACCTTAATGCAATCATCAAGAGATTTTATAGTATGATAAAATTTTAAATCATCGGCAAACATAAGAAATTTACAATCAACTAGGACGGCATGAATGTCATTTATAAAGCAATTAAACAAAATTGTTGATAAGTGTCCCCCTTGTGGTACACCTGAAAGTACTTCAATAGGATTCGACAAAACGTTATTAATCTTGACAACTTGTTGTCTATTTGATAAGTAGTCAGAAAGCCAATCTAACACTTTGCCATTCACACCCAAACCGGACATTTGATTTAAAAGTATATTATGAGGGACTCTATCAAATGCCTTAGAAAAGTCCGTGTAGATGGTATCTATTTGTAGGCCCTTCTCCAAGGCACATAATATTTCATTTTGAAAACACAACAAGTTAGTCAAAGTAGATCTACCCTTACAAAAGCCATGCTGTTCATTTATAATAATAGGTTGAAAGTGATAGGTAAAATATTTGCACATAAGTCTTTCAAACAACTTTGGTATTTGCGAAATCTTAGAGACGGGTCGGTAATTTTTTACATCATTACGATCCCCATTTTTAAAAATAGGTGTAACATAAGATTTTTTCCAAGTATGCGGAAATTTACCCTCATTTAATGATTTGTTAAATAATAAGAACAAGGGGTCAACTAAAGCATATCTACACTCCCTAAGTAAAATTGCCGGAATTCCGTCAGGCCCACACACAGCTTTTCTTTCAATAGATGATAAACCAATGAAAATTTCACCTTTTTCAAGAGTACAGTTCGAAAAATTAATATTCGTCGATTGAACCGGTGGGAAATAATCAATTCTATTGTTCGAATAAACTCTCGAAAAATTTGAAGCAAAATAGTTAGCAATTTCTTGCGGATTACTGGATAGGGAATCATTGAAATACATACAAGCAGGGAGCCCATTCATGCCTTTTTTGTCATTAATGTAAGTCCAAAATTTATTGCAATCATTCATAAAATCTGATTCAAGCGAAGTAATATATTGAGAATAACACTGATCATGCAACACCTTACAGTTCCTTCTAAGATTCTGAAAACTGATGTAATCATCGTTTAATCTAGTTAATTTAAACCTCTTATGCGCAATCTTCTTATCAACTATTATTGACCTCAGTTCTGTACTATACCATTTAGGAAAATTTGGTTTTTTGACTAGCTTTTTGGGCACATACATATCAATAAACTGTTGCAATATTTCATAAAACTTAGTAACACTAACTGTTAAATCATTATTAGAAAGATGAAATGACCAATTAACAAATGCTAAGACATTATTTAAAGCCACATAATCTACATTATAAAAATCATAATCATAATAGTTAAAATTAAGCAAAGTCGGTGGTTCTTTAAGAGAAATATCAAACGAAATTGCCGGATGATGAACATCACATTTCAAAATAACGTCGGTAGCTATCGATATTTGTAAGTTTGACAAATTTGAAAAAATTAAATCTAAAATAACATTTTTGACATTTCGAATATTATTATTTTGAAACAGGTTCAAAAAAGCAAAAGTATCACATACAGTTTGCACTTTATCATTCACTGATCCAGAAACAGTCACTCCAAATTCATCACTACCCCAGAGAACATTCGGTAAATTGTAGTCTCCAGTAATCAATAACACAGCATCCGGAAACTTCTCAGCTACTTCCTCGACTGTTTGTACATGATCAATGTAGATATCCACATCGACGTTAGGCGGAATGTATACAACTCCAAATAGGTACATTTTCCCACGGTTAGATACAGTAACAAAAAGCTGCTCCACAGAGTTGCAATGAATTGACAGAGGAATTGCAGGAAAACCTGATTTTATAAGAGCTAAGACTCCACCACCTCTACTATGGACACTAGAGTATTTATTTCGATCACAGCGGAAAACATTATAACCCACTAAGCCAAGTTCAGCATCCAAGATATCTTCTTGTAACCAAGTTTCAGACACTAATATAATATCATAATTATTACTTAAAACTGTACTAGAGAAGTCTTTAATTTTAGTTCTAAGCCCTCTTACATTTTGATAATAACACGTCAGGGTTTTTGCTGATTGACATCTAAAAAAGTTTCATCCACAAATGCTGGAGGAACAACTCGGTCACTCTGAATAGACTGAGAAGAACTTGTTGACTCATGAGTTACTTGATTTACCTTAGTTTTCAATTTTCTGAAGTTTATAAATTCACTTATTGTTATATTCTCAGGCCATCCACTTTGATTCATGATAACTGGCATTTCAGCCATTCTTACACCAATCTTGAAGGAGCAGTAGTCCTTGTTTTCTGTTAGCTTAAAACATTTTTTATCTTTCAAATTAAAAAATTTCGCTACGTATTTACACATCTTATCAGTTGTGTAACCAGGTGCAACCGGACACACATGTACCCATCGTCTTTTTCTGCAGCACCAAACATCAAGTCAACTCCTTCTGAGTCCACACCATCATCACCAGCTTTTTTCGAGCCTACAACAACTAATTTATTAGCCATCCGCTTCTGTTTACGCGACTGCTTTGGGATAAATTCATCATTATAAGTACTACACATAGAATTAAGAGTACTTGCCACTGCCTGTGATACCGCTTGATTCACTCGTTCGAGACTAATTGATCCTGTATTGTCAATCTTCCGACGTAGAATCGATGCATAACTACTGTTATTCTGATTATCATGATCTCCATTTGCAATACTAAAATTTTGACCTGTTGAAGGTGAAACTGTTTCGAGGGAAGGCAGTGTTGCCAGCTGAACTCCACCAGACCTATCCTGTTCGTTTGAACTTTTTAACGTAAAGCTAAACGGAGACGAAGAATGACTTGCGGTTGCACTCTTCGGACGTTTTGACAACTGACCTTGCCCTTTTATCAAAGATAACTCATTACTAATTTTAATAATTTCCTCATTTCTGCGAAACAATTCATTCTCCATGAAACCAATCTTGTCCTGCAGAAGTTTATTACTCTGCTTAAACTCCGCAGCGATAATTTTAAACAGCAGAAAATTATCCCTGTTGAAATCGAAGGAAGAAAAATCTGCACAATCAGCTGGAGAAAGGTCCAACATCTCAGAGCAACACTTCTTTGCGTAAATCGCACAGCTAGGATGAAAAATAGCCTTACAAATACCACAAATTGGACCTGCATTAGCCTTTTTTCGACACTTTTTACAACATCTTTCACTTAAATTTTCAGAGCGCTTCACAGAGTCTACCGGCACAGACGCCATGTTGACCACATTGCCTAGTTCTAGTAGTTTTTAAAATGTAAAAAGTAAAATTTATTTATTTAAAAGGGAATATAATTATATGATTTTACCTAATTTTCACATTAAAATTTAGTAAGTTAGGAGGCTTTGTCCACTACAACCAAATAAATAATTCAAAGCTGTCACTTCATTTGCATGTTTTTATTAAGTGTGAAAGACTTTCAAAAGGTTACTGTGTAGCTGCTTCTTATGGTAGACATTTTGAACATTGAAATTAGCAACATTTGAGTATTTTTTTGTCATTTTATTGAGAGCTTTGGATTATTTATTTGCTTGTCCGTGATGGACAAAGCCTCCTAACTTAATAAATTTTAATGTGAAAATGAGCTAAAATTATGTACCTAATTATTTTCCCTTTTAAATAAATTAATTTTATTCTTGACATTTTAAAAACTACTAGAATATGTAAAAAAATAATGCAAACTAATAGTGTGCCAAACATCATTTTGAAATTCGCAGTAGAAAAACCATTAACACGAGCTAAATATTTTACCATGTAAATCGGTATGGAGACTGATAAAAAATAATTTTTACTGATATTAATTAGTGGATATATTCTTCAATACGTTACCTCTAATAATATATATGGTTGCCTTGCATCGCGTCAATAAGTTGTTTAACTGTATTAAACAAATAATAAGATGAAAAAATACAACAATTATAGCTTTTTGACGTATTTTCTATATTTTTTTGAGCAGGTAGTCTTTCTTTTTGTTCATGCATGACGTTCTTACTGACATTGGAAATCATAACACCAAATTTGAAACATAATTAACTGTTTATTATACACGCAAGGTTATTATAAACATAGAATTTTTTAGCATTTTATTTTTGAAAAACTTAAGTAGTACTTATTAATATAATACATCTTATACACATTTCAATTTACGAGTTAGGTAGTAAGATATAATAAAAATCATTTTTAATTAACCAACTTATTTACTCAGTGTCACTTTTTTCTCTTATAGTGTAATATACTATTTCTAAGCAGATAGCACCTACCATCCGTTGTCTTTAATCATAAATGAGTATGTTTGTTTATATTAACAACATTAAAATCCAGTCCGCCTTGCACGTGTTTAACATAAACAACCCTGAACACTACCATACTGTTCTAAAACCACAGAATACCTTCTGTATCTAAAAGTCACATACAAAACTATAACCATTGACAACAAACCAGCATAATGTGGTCCAGATACACAATTTCATATTTAGTTTAAAATACTAAAGGTACTTTTCAAAATTCCCTTTTCAGCTAATTTCTAAAATTTAAGGATATAAAAAATTCTTCCAGCTATACAGGGTGTTCGAATTTTACCTTCAATAATTTGGGAATCAATAGAAAACTTAAAAAAAACATCAATTTTCTTAATAAACTTATATCGAAAACTCAACCGTTTCGGAAATACAGGGTTGAAGTTGCATATTTTTTTTTAATAAATTCAATATCTCCTGTACCATAGGGAATATTTTATTGAAATTTAGTGGGTATTATTTTATTAATAAGTACCATATTTAATCATCATAATTTGTTTTCCTATTTCAAGCAGTGGCGTAACCACAGGGTGTGATTCTTTCTTTTTATATAAAAAATAGGTACGCCAGTGATATAATATTTTTTTCTACATTTCAGAAACTAGCAGTCGATTTACGAAAAAAGTCCTTAAGTAATTTTTTCCTAAAACGTATCGTTTTATAGTAAAATTTTAATTAGAATTCATTGTAGGTAATTTATCGCAACAAGACAAGTATGTACCTACCTATGTATTTCTAACAAATAAATAAAAAATAAAAAAAAAACTAAATTTATTTTACAACAGAAACTTAAATCATTGGAGGAACTGCTCAAAATAAAAAAAAGTTCAGGAGATATTAAATTTATTAAAAAAAAATATGTAATTTCAACACCCTGTATTTCTGAAACGGTTGAGATTTAGATATATGTTTATTAAGAAAATTGATATTATTTTTACATTTTTAATTGATTCCCAAATTATCGAAGGTTCAATTCGGACCAGCCTGTATACTTGGTACTTGTTTTATTGCAATAAATTACCTACAAAAATTAAAATTTTACTGTATAACGATTTGTTTTACAAAAATATCTGATGTGTCCAACACATGACTTTCTTATATCTACTTACGGATAGTATCACAATAATTACTTTTCCTAAATAAATTAAGTTAAATTTCTTGTAAAAATTTTGAAGGTTTCCAGCAATTTTCAAATAGTCTCTGTCGCACTTATTGCAATACGCATAAATCTGTCCTTGTCCCACTCATTATAACCGAATTTTACAACGAAAATGTGTTATATTTTAGATTTTTCACCTATTACTCACTTTAAAAAATCTCCCGGTATGAAATTACATTTATTTATTCATTATTATTGTTTTCGGTGCCATAGAAACCAGTAAAATAAAAAAACTAATGGTCCGTTCCTTCTGGGATTCGAACCCGGGACCTTCCGTTTGGCAGTCATATAATGAAACACATGGTCTACCTCGACCATCGAATTCAACTATCAACGGGCGCTACGAGAAGTATAAAGTGTTTTAAGAATATCTAGTTTTTTTGAAAATTTTTTGACGGAATTTCAAAAAAAAGTTCAAACAAAATTTGTTCAAAATTCAATTATAAATAAATGTTAAAGAATAAAAAAATCACATAAATTGTTTATTTTTCAAGATATTCCTAAAAAATCTAAAAATGTCTTCAGGTAAGTGTCACTTGTTTTAGTGCTAGATGAAAAACATTGAATGTGGCACCCACAATTTTGTTCAAACTCTTAAATATGAAATTTGAATCAAATCCGATAACTCGTTTTTGAGTTATGGTGGATACAGACAGACAGACAGACACACAGACACACAGACAGACATTATGGCGAAAATGGTCAGAATGGATTCAGGGGCCCTCAAAACGTGTAAATCCATCAAAATGTCGAAGTCGAAAAAAATCACGATTACTATACTTCCTTATACTTCGTATAAGAAAGTAAAAACTACAAGAAAACTTTTTTTTCGTAAATCGACTGCTGGTTTCAGAAATGTAGAAAAAATGTATTATATCATTGGCGTATCACTTTTTTTTCTAAAAAGAAATAATTTCACCCCAGTGGTTACGCCACTGCTTGAAGTAGGAAAACAAATTGTGGTGATTAATATGGTACTTATTAGGAAAATAATATCCACCAAATTTCAATAAAATATTCCCTTTGGTTCAGGAGATATTAAATTTATTAAAAAAAAAATGCAATTTCTGAAACGGTTGAGTTTTCGATATAAGTTTAGGTATTAAGAAAATTGAAGTTTTTTAAGGTTTTCTATTGATTCCAAAATTATCGAAGGTAAAATTCGGACCACCCTGAATAATAGTAATCGTATAAACGTGTTTGTGTTGTTTT
The DNA here is from genome assembly GCA_963942485.1 of Pediacus dermestoides. NCBI lineage: Eukaryota > Metazoa > Arthropoda > Insecta > Coleoptera > Cucujidae > Pediacus > Pediacus dermestoides. Next base: position 120,964 of record CAWWDI010000055.1, on the reverse strand, counting down.
CTACATGTTTTCAACAAATTAAGAACTACCTGGTCTAGTTTGTTGCATTGAACCCTTTCATGTTAAAGCGAGAAAATTGTACTGTTTTTAAGTTTTTTTAAATAATTATTTTTAAATAACATTTAGAAATGTTTATTAAGTAAAATCGTACTTACTCAAACTTAGTGCTTTTCAGCTTTGGAATTTAGATTAATAGATTATACGCTGTGATTATTCAAAAATACTAGTTTTAAATTTTTTCATTCATTTAAATTACCCAGTCTGTTAATATTACAACGATACAGGAACATCCCACCCATCCAGGTGACCATCATCTCATCATCATCATCACTCTGATCAATATAATAATTTTACTGAAACGGCAACATTCCAACATTGGACACTGATCGTACGTGGTGCTTTTCAACCTATCTATCTCATCTAACTGCGCTGTGTGACGCTTTTCGTGTCTTTCAGATCGGTAATGCGGCATCAGTTGAGTGTTTTCAACACTAAAAATGCAAAATGTGAATTTGTGTGGTCTCGTACTAACATTCACAATCGCTAAATTGAGCGAACAGTTTGGCATATGTGGTTGCATGGAGGCGTCACAACGACCAAATTAGTACTTAACGCCATGCACACTTGGAACTAATCGTCGCGTCGTCGCAAAACCTTGCATGAGTTGCATGGTCCAAACTTTTACATTAATTACGGGTACTAATTTCAATTTATCCCTACTGCGCACATTCACACAGAAAAACTGTTTCTTTGAATTAAGAATACTGGTTTGTTTGACTTCAATTTGTTTCACTGAAAAATTTCGTCTTTAAAAGAAATAACTTTTCTTTGTTACAAATAAACGGGTTTGTTTGAATTTTATTTTCAATTTATTTGAGTTTAATAAAAATGTTTGTGGATATTCAAATAAATTTAATGTTCCACTCAAAAATATATCTTTTAGAAACTATCACTTCAACAGTTTATTTGTTTTAATATATCTATTTCTTTAAGTCAAACAAACATTTATTATAAAAGATTTAGTATTTAGTGACGAAAACGAGTATTTGGATCAATCTCTTAGAATTTTTAAAGAAAACCACAAATTTTGAGTCAAACAAATATTTATTTGACTTGCGAATCACGCGACCGATAAGGACCAATCAGCGTCATGCATCTTTATACAACGTGCTCGCGTTCCAACTTACTGATGATCACAAATCTTAGCGTATGTCGGTTCGGTGCGATCAGTATTTTGCAAATGAGGCCATTAGATGCAAAGCTGTGTATATGACTTACAAGTCATTCTAATATATAATTGCAAAAACTGTTTTGGAGTAAGTATAATAAATAATAATAATAAAAACGTTTTTATTAATAGATACTGCTTTCTCCGTACCAAAGGGTAGAACAAGGTCCGAATTTATCAAGAAAAATAGGAATAATTTCAGTTTAAAAATGGCATATACAAAGTTTTGCACCTAGTGGCCTGAAATACGACTTGTCTGGTATTTTTATTACAGTTTAATGTGATTTTTTAGTGATTACTGATTATTATGAATATAATATCAAAGATTTTCTCACCTCCTGTGACTTGGCTCACGTAACGGAATAATACCGGCTTTTGTAGGTTTTGTTTTTTTTTGTATATTTTTATTTTATTGTACCATAAAATTTTGTAAAATACAATTTGTTTAAATAATCGAGTCAAACAAATATTGGTTTAAATTACGTTTCTAAAAGTTAAAGAAAATTTCTTTAAAACAAATAACCTATGCAACAGAATTCATAAATGTTGTTTTCTGGAAAAGAAACGGTTTGTTTGCCCCAACTGTGTAAAATTCATTTTCAAAGAAATATTTACTTCCCCGTATACAAACAACAAATGTATTTCAGTCAAATAAATTTTATTTAAATGAATGAATCCTTTTTCTCTGTGCATTATTCGGCTCTGCCTCTGACTGATATATCGGAGTCCCGTTTTGTTGTTTGGTTTGTATTTATTTTACGGTAGAATTTTCTAACGTCTTTTTTTGCGGTATGGTGCTTTTTATTAATGGATCGTGGATTTGGTACAAACTATACTTGGACTGCTTCCTTTGTTACACTCTAAACTTTTGTTGAGATGACAGTATTGTTTTCGTTTGCTATACTCGAGCCGTCCACAAGAGAGAGCTATCACGTGAAAGCGGCGTACTGATGTAGGCGGAGTTATATCATGCACATTTTAATAAAGCCCGATTTACACTATGTAACATCCCCAACTGGGTGGCAGTGGCAATATCCCGCTTTCTAATTTTTAGTAATTTTATCCCCTGCACTGCCCCATATTTTTCTACAAAAGAACACTTGTCCCTTTTTAGTCATTGTCCTCATATTCGTCTTATGAATTTCTGTACAAGTCCTCTTGTTTGTCTTATTGCCACCGTAAAGTTAGAGGGTTTTATTAAGCTTCAAAGAAATCAACCTTCTGAGCGACATTTTTTTAACATTGTAAACGAGAACCCCCTACTGAGAGGAAATGGTCGCCTTCCTTCCAATTTCCGAAGAAGTACCCTGAAGCAGTGGTTGCAAAACTGTTGAGTATATGTGAGCGAATGTTGTATGATAGAACAAAGACCATTGTATGATTGATAATTAGAATGATTCAGAATGTTTGTGCAATAACGAGAATGATATGAATGAGAATGGTTCGAATATTTGAGCACTCTTGCGGAAACCTTCAACCCCCATAATTATTATCATTACTTAAATCTTCAGTCCAGTTACATTGCCAAGCCCCAGGTATAAATAGTCATTGTTATAGTACTTTAATTGATTCCTGAATCGTGTTAGGTCTGTTATATTAATATTATTTATATTCAATACGACCACCTAGGGTTTTTCTGTGGGTTTCCCTAGGCACTTCAGGTCATAAAGTCGGCCCACAGACGCACCTGTATTACCTTTATATATAGGTGGTGACTCCAGGTAGATTAGGTGTCATAGTTAGGTATTATAACGATGGGGTTCATGTTTTAGAATTAATTTACTTAAGTCGATGGTAAAACTGTTTGGTTACCATCTTAGGATATTTTTGGTACATTTGTATCAAGAGAATTATCCTCATTTCCTTTAGTTTCAATAATACCTAAACCGTAGGGCGTCCTTGAGCCAACCAATAAGATACTTTCGTAGTAAATTTGTAATGTTTCATATTTCTCTATCCCCTCTTACAACCCTAGTTGTAGTTAGGACTTTTGGTATCAAATTTCTTCAGTTTCTTTCTTGCTCCCGTTTGATAAACTCTCCTCTTTCGCGACTTGTCCGACCGTTATAGTCTTGCCTCTGGTAATTCTCTAGGTCTCTGTACACTGTTAGCTTTTTGTTTGTATAATATTATAATTTCAATAAGTAGAACATTTTTGGTGGATCTTCAATCTGCTTTGCCGCCATCAGCGGATTCGTATAGGTTAGCTAGGTAAGAATATTTAGATCACCACCTCAACTCCCATAGATTCAGCAAGTTTGTCTCCGTTAAATATTTTATCATTTTAACTTTAATCTTCATTTTACTTTTGTGTCACTTTTCCTTTAATATAATAAATTATAAATATCCTATTAGTTATCTGGGAGTTTCCTTTGCAATGTAGATTCTTAGTTAACCTCGTGAGTGATTTACATGTGCAGTGCGTGACTACACACCCTACAGATTACCTGAGCCAAGTCGAGACATCGAAAGGTAAGTGCGTAACCTGTAAAACACGAACCCATTGCTATAGGCAACTTTTCGCTCCCTTTCGCGTATTCCGCCTGTAAGCCTTCCGACCTGTACCCGGTATACTTATCACAGTGTAGCGGGTTACAACTATATATAACATGATTGTAGTTAATTTGATTCATGAAAGAAAGATTTTTAAAAAAAGTTGTGAATTTCCTTGTTTTGTAATATTTCAGTCTCGTATTAATTTTAATACACTGAGTTTTTTTAACTGTCCCTATAGGGATTTACATGGTAAAATCTTTAACTAGTGTTAATGGGTTTTCTACTGCGAATTTCAAAATGATTTATGGCACACTGTTATAGTTTGCATCTTTTTTTACATGTTCTAGTAGTTTTTAAAATGTAAAAAGTAATAGTAGTTTATGCAACAAGTATACCTATAATCTATGACTTTATTGACGAGTCTGTTTTATGGCAGAGCGAGCTTGCGAGCGAGGCTAATAAATAGGACGAGTCAATAAAGTCAGATTATATACGAGTTCCATACAAAGCTTTATGTTCAACTGTGAAAATTACCTTTTAATTATTTAGAAAAATTATAAATGACAGTAATAAATTCATTCTGACAGTATTTATTGTGACATTGACAGTTGATATATTGATATTTTACAATAATATAGTAAAATAAAGTGCCATTATACACTAGTGTATAAAGAGCCATTTTACGCATGCAAAAGTACGTCATAAACAGTACTTTATAATGCAGTCGTTCATAAAATTTATTTATTTAAAAGGGAAAATAATTACATGATTTTAACTAGTTTTCACATTAAAATTTAGTATCTAAGTTAGAAGGCTTTGTCCACTGACAACCAAATAAATAATTCAAACCTGTCACTTCATTTGCATGTTTTTATTAAATGTGAAAGACTTTCAAAACGTTACTGTGTATAGCAGCTTCTTATGGTAGACAGTTTGAACATTGAAATTAACAACATTTGAGTATTTTTTTGTCATTTTATTGAGAGCTTTGGATTATTTATTTGCTTGTCCGTGATGGACAAAGCCTCCTAACTTATTAAATTTTAATGTGAAAATGAGCTAAAATTATGTAATTATTTTCCCTTTTAAATAGATTAATTTTATTCTTGACATTTTAAAAACTACTAGAATATGTAAAAAAAGATACAAACTTATAGTGTGCCAAAAATTATTTTGAAATTGGCAGTATAAAAACCATTAACACGAGTTAAATATTTTACCATGTAAATCGGTATGGGGACTGATAAAAAAACTCACTGTATATTATAATAGTAAATTGCTCTATACTTACCATTATAGGATTTATGCGACAATTTTTTATTCTTTCTTTTTATTATAACCAAGTAAGTACATAAGTAGGTATACATTTCGTTTTTAACACAAATCAAAAAATTACGATTAGAATTATTTTTATTACGGATTAACAATTTAATCAGATTCAGATTCAGATGAAGATGAAGATGTATCAGAATCTTCTCCCAAGTTGATTGTTAAGGGCTCCACTTCTATATCGATCAGAACATCTAACTGCCACATTTTATTTTCTACTTTAACCACGTGGCCAAATGCATTTCTCCAGTTTTCAGCAGTAACATTGGAAATGGATTGGGAAAAAAAGATCTTCATGTCAGCTAATTTAAAGGTGGTGTTCTTTCTGCTTACTTCTCCCTTGGTTTGGGCCCATATCAGCTCTATATAGGATTTAGCTCGCAGTGATAGGGTGGTAACCTTAATATGGTTCGATTACTGTCGGTTGCCATTTTATCGACTGCATAATAAGTTTTGCCCTTATTAGCTTGTACTAGCTGAAGAAGTTCTTCTTTCACCATATCCTCTTCAAAATCAATGCCCTTGTTTGTCAACCAAGATAATATATCGGCTTTTCTTGTGCTTTGATTTAGCACCTTATCAATTTTTCTGGAGAGGTACGATGCGTTGTCCAATACGATTACACACCCTTCTTCTAATTGTGGTAAAATTTCTTCAAACCATTTTTAAAAAATCTTTATGGTAGTCACCAGTCTTCTTTGATTCGATAAGAAGTAGCCCGTTTTCCACAAATCCATCATCTGACCCGATATGGAGGATGATGAATCGTTTGCCTTTTCCAGAGAGATGTTTGAGGCCAGTGGATAAACCTTGGATAAAAGCCTGCCTGGCAGTTGTGACGGTTGTATCTGTCAAGACTTTCGTAACAGTATGACCTGCGTTTATCCATGTTTCGTCCAAATACATAGTAAATTTTTTTGCCTGCTTCTCTATGTTGTTTAATTTCTCGGAGATAACGTCGCCTCCAAGCAATTATTTCTGGTTTTTCTTTCAACATACTATTCCGATTTCGTTTGTTAAACCTGTAAAAAATACAATGTATTTGTATAGGTACTTGCATATAAGACAATTTAACTTACCGAAAACCATGCAAGTTGCATGTAGTAATTTTTTAATGTCCTTTCTAAATTTTTAATAGTTTCATCTTCCTCGATAGCTCTAATTATTTTTTAAACTGTTGGAGGCTCATTTTTAACAAAAAATGAATTGGCTTCTCTCCTAATAGCACTTTTGGTTTCGTTATCCACATGCATTATCCAATTATAGCTCTTGGTCTGTGGTATACTTTAGGAGGGAGCACTTGATGATTTTCCTTGTATTCTCTGAGTGCTCTATACACAGATGAAACACCAATCCCTAAAATTACCTATACATAATAGAATACCTACATAAATAATTACAGATTAGTTATAAAAAAGCACTTTACCTGTTGCATGTGCTGTAGATTGAACATTTTCAATTTTTTTTCTGTCGGGAAAGTCACGTTCGTAAGTTTAATATATATTTAAAACAGTTGTTTTTTCTTCAACTGATAAATGTTTAGGGCGCCGCTTCTTAGGAGGTGAATTGAAAACACCGACAACATGATCGTCCGCCATTGATTCCAGCCCAAGACGACAAATTCCTAATTTAAAAATGCCGCATCAATAAGTATTATATGAATATTTGCTATCGCATATTATACATACCTTACAGAATAATGAAATAGTTATCAAAACGGAACAAACGGCTACTTCTTGAACACTATATACCTAATAAACAATACGAGCAGATACACCGAAGTAGAACAATTAATCACGTAAACAAACCGTTTCTTTTTCTCTACAGTGCAACGGGTCATTGTCACCCACTATTCCAAATACCCCAATTAGTTCGCAAACCAATAACAATCGAGCACGTGCAGATCACGCATTTTTACAACTCCCGCTTGTGGACGGCCTAAGTGTAGTAGTGTATCTTTGGGCTATCTGGACCACTTTTGGGCAAATATGGGCGTGTCAAATAGGATGAGCCAATGAGAGAAGGGGGCGTGGTGAGGTAAGCCAATGGTAAGTGTGGGCGTGTAGGTGTAAGCGAATACGAATAAGAGGTAATGGGGAAGGGGGTGGCGTGTTATGATAGGTGGGTGGTGGGGGTAGAGTGGAGTGTGGGTGTTGTTGAATGTTGAGTGTGGGTGGTGTGTTGGTAGTTGATTGGTTGGTGTGGAGGTGGAGGGGGAGAAGATGGTGGTAGAGATGGCGGCGAAGATTAAATATAAAGTGGGGGTTTGGGATGGGTGTTAGTGTGTGATTGAAGATCAAGATGACAGTTGGGTCGTCATCCTCATCCTCAGCAGCATCATCGTCATTGAAGATGGTGGCGGAGACCAAGATGATGGTTAAAGAAAGAGATAATATTGTATGTTTTTTAAATAAATTTCAACATACGATATTGGATGAGCATAGAAAGGAAATCGAGAAATATTTGAAGGATAGTTTCTGTTGGAGTCCGCATTTGTGGAAGGATGGTTATTATTTTGTGGATTGTGTTTGGGCTGCTGAGGATGCTACAGAGGGACCAGATACTTGTCAATGTTTCTATAGAAGAAGAGCTATAGAGAATGTTAGAAGAATAATGAATTTATATTTAAGAATTTTTGTTAAATAAAAAAAATACACATCAGTGGTGTAATATGTTAATCATTTTATTTCCAATAAAATAATGTATATTGTGACCGTACAGACCCCGATCACCTACATTTATTTAATTACGAGTAAATAGTGGGTATAAAATTACAGTTTATATGTACTAATTTATTCTTATTCATGTATTCTTAACAGAAAAAGACACCCAGTTGAGTTATTATCGAGTTTCCAGGAACAAGGGTAGAAGTAAACGTAGGCATACTTAAAGTCATCCTAATAGCTGTCCTAGTAATAAAAAGGTTTATGACCTCCCTGTGAACCAGCATTGCCTAAGAGGGTGGTCTACTTGGCGCCCACAGGGAGAATAACATGACGCCTCTAGGGCGTACCATGACCGTGTTAATATTTGTTTTGACAATAAATAGGTCATCACCTCTTTCTTTAGACTTAGACCAGCACTACCCAAGAGGGTGGTCCGAACGGCGCCAACAGGGTGAAACTACATGACGCTTACTGGGTGAACCACATGGCCCTCCAATAGGTCGAGCAGTACCGTGTTACATGCAAATTTCTTCGATAAGATAATTTTACCCAAACCGCCAACGCTATTTCCCAGATGGCCCCGTGGGATCTAGAGTTGATCAACCCCACAATTCTGACGTCACAAGCGTGGGTAGAACAAAGAAATTTCACATATAAATAGAGGGTGCTTGGCTGTAGGAAATCAGACGATCTTGGTTGTCTCGAAAATCCAAATCTCCTTTGATTTTATCATAGAGACCTGGTTACCTGAATGCGTATAAACTCTGTAAGTTTTACTTATAGAGGCGGGCTATTAAAATCCAAATCTCCTTTGATTTTATCATAGAGACCTGGTTACCTGGCTTCGTTGACTCTGTAAGTTTCACTTGCAGAGGCGGGCTTATAAAATCCAAGCCTCCTTTGATTATATCATAGAGACCTGGTTACCTGGCTTCGTTGACTCTGTAAGTACTACTTGCAGGGGCGGGCAATTTCAGTTCCACCACTACCAGATGGAAGGAGGCCAGAACTCCGGGGGAGTCACCACCGCCATGGAGGTTTCGGAGGGTCAGAAACCTACAGGTCCGTTAATTCTACTTGAATATTTAACAAATGTTATTTTTTGTTCCTAGTTATGGTTATATTCGGCTCAGTATAATTTTTGTGTTTGTAAAATTTACCTGTGGGATAATTATTTGTTTCAGTAGTAATTTAATGGTTATTAAACTGCTCCAGAGCTTTCCGTACTACACACTTGCCTTGCACACCATTTTAATAACTTTATTTGTATTTGATTGTACTGGGTGTCGACCTGACTACTGCTTGTATTCCTTAGGTCGCTTAGACTTCCTGTACAATTTACAACGAGGGAATACACTGCGAGGCTAATCAACCTCTAGCGCAGTGTGGGGTGCATAAGCTTTATTGTATTTATTATTATGTGTATTAGCTAAAATAACCCCTCTTCTAACACAAGGAGGTGAGATTCATCACGTAGATGCCGCCTACCAGGGGAATGCATACCCAGAATGTGGGGGTTACAACGGGAAGTTAGGAGACCTCAGTTACAATATGTATTTGTATGTACTTTACTAATATTTCCATGCAGAATGATTTGGAGTTTACTCGTTTGTTTATTTATATATTGAACACCAGGTTCGACTTGCAGGTGAACCATTTAAATTATCCCATGGGGCGATTCGCCTTAACTTTGAATTTGAAATATTTGATATAATATGTGTTTTTCTTTAAGGGCCTGAATAAATTGTTTATATGTTGTACCAAACTGTTTTATTTCTCCCGCATACACAGAACTTTAAAGAACACACAACGTAGGGTATTTAAATTTTGAATGTTAATTATTTCTCCAGCAATGACTGGGGGCCGTAAGGTTACAATATATATAAAGAAGTGACAAAAACATCATGAGGAATATAAACCATATGTGAGAGGCATCAAATTACTTTAAAAATAGAAGTTCTTTAACTGAATATATAATTCATACAAATTAGTTTAATATGAATAATAAACATAAGATAATTACAAGAACACGAATGTTAACAAGCAAAACACATGTTTTAACAAGAAATTTAATGGTGTTGATGGGGGGGAGGAGGTGTGACAAAACGTCATGATGAGTTTAACCCATGAATATAGTTGAGAAAAAAGTATTTAAAGAGAACCTTCCTTCAAACATTCAGTCAGTCGACAACAAAAAGTACCTACGTCAGTTACAAAAGTGTCTTCTACTACATCCAATATAAAAAATGAACGATTGCAAACCACAATCATCAGTTACCACTACTGCTGCTGCTGCTGCTACTAAGAAGACCAAAAATAATGTTTTAAAAAAATACAGTAATAAGAATTAAAAAAAACAACCAACAGAGATCTGTTGCTAATTTGAATGTCTTGGGGGCATACAAAGTTTGGGGAAAGACTACTAGCAGATCTAAAGGACAACATTAAACTGTATTTGCCAGAGAGATATAACATTCTTTCTGATAAAGACCTTCAGGAACTTGGAGGTAATACACATCTTATTATCAATAACGGATTACATGGGAAAATATATAGTATAACAATAGTGGATAAAAATTCAGTTGACAACGAGGATGACACAACAAATTAAATTTTAACTCAACAACAACAACCATCAGAAACACAACAAATTGGTGGTAATGCTGATGATGCATGACGATGAAACAGATGTGGAGGGGGATATGAGGATATCAGAAAAACCATTTCTACCAAATTATTTCTATCTTTAATCAGGTTTTATATTAATTAATTAATTATTATTATGTTAATAATTAGGTATAATCATTTTTATAATATTTCTTTTGTTTTAATATATGTAGTGAAACCGTACATCCCCGGTCCCTTACATATAAAATTATTTCGCATAAAATACATTCGTTTTACTAGATTTAAAATTATTTAGGAAGCCGAAGATGCCCGGGTGGTCCCTCTTGGTCCACTTGCCTACCATAAAACTTGACCTAAAGAGGAAGCGCCCTGTTTACACCGAGAAGTAGGTGAAAGTTTCGTGCACAATGCCCCATTGGCCCAGATAGAGAAAGTAGCTCAGTACTGTCCACTATTGGTCCCATGGAAGTTTGCATCTTTTTGGAACCCTGATGACAACCAATAACAGCACACCGATTTAAGGAAAATCTCTCAACTATTCCTGATTGGTCGAGCAAATAGTTTGGCACCCTTAGGTGCTCAGCCCATCTACTGACGTCACAGGCGTATGGGGAACAAAGGAATTTCACGTATAAATAGAGGAGCGTTTTGCTGCAGAAATCAGACGATCTTGATTGTCTCTCCACTCCGAATCTCTGGTATTGCCAAGGTTTGGTTACCTAGCTGTGTAGACTTAGCGAGTTCTGCTTGTTGAGACGGGCTTACTAAATTCCGAATCTCTGGTGATTTTATCGCCGAGGTTTGGTTACCTAGCTGCGTAGACTTTGCGAGTTCTGCTCGTTGAGACGGGCTTATTAAATTCCGAATCTTTGGTGATTTTATCGCCGAGGTTTGGTTACCTAGCTGCGTTGACTTAGCGAGTTCTGCTCGTTGAGACGGGCTTATTAAATTCCGAATCTTTGATTGTCTCATCAAGGTTTGGTTACTTAGTTTTGTTATCTCTGTAAGTTTTACTAGCAGAGGCGGACTATTTTATTTGGACCACAACATCATGGAAGAAGGCCAGAGTTCCGGGGGAGCCGCTCCCGCCATGGAGGTGTCTGAGGGTCCAAACCCTGCAGGTCCGTAAAGGAATGGAAAAACCATTTAATTATTATTGATATTGTTTATTCTAACTTAATATATTCAGCTCGCTATAATTTTTGTTGCATTGATAATATTTACATAACTTTTGTTTTGCTGAATTTGTAAAATTTACCTTTGGGATAATTCTTTGCCATTACAATATTTATTTTAACTCTCTCTGAAATTGCTCCAGAGTTTTCTGTATACAACACAACTTCTCTATTACTTTTATAACTGTTTGATGATATGTTTGATTGATCTGCTTGTCGACCTGGCTACTGCTTGCATTCCTAAGGTCGCTTAGACTATCATGTACATTCTACAACGAGGGAATACATCGTAGGGGCTACGCACCCCTGCGCAATGTGGGATACATGAGCACCATTATTTTATTTGCGAAAATACCCCTCTTCGTACACAAGGAGGTGCGTTTCATCTAATAGATGCCGCCTACCAGGGGAATGTATACCCAGAATGTGGGGGATGTAACGGGCAGTTAGGAGGCAGCAGGTGCAATATGTATTATTTGTTGTATTTTACTAATATTTCTTTATGGAATATTTTGGAGCAATACTAATTTGTTCTATCCTACAGTACGACCCTCAATGGGTTGAGATATCAGATTATCCCATAGGGTGATTATCCTTAAGACTGATCATTTTGCATATTATGTGTTTTCTTGCTACGAGCTTGAATAAAAATTATATGTGACCGCCAAAACTGTTTTATTTCTTTCGCCTGCACAGAACTCTAAAAAGAACACAACGTAGGGAATTTCGACGCTATCTATTTCTCCAGTACTGACTGGGGGCCGTAAGGTTACAGTAGTATATAGGTATTATATATAATAAGGTTAACGGGGATCACACAGTAAAAAATCGGCTCGTGTAAAATGCGTAGTGTAAGTGGTAAAAATTTTAGAGTAAATTTGCAGTGTAAAAACTTCAGTTTTTTTCACTCTAAGGACCTTATTTTTCACTAGGAACACTAAATTATGCTTTTATAAAACATTTACTCTAAAAAAACATAAACAGATATTTCTATTGAAATAGTGAAAACTTGTTCATAGTATAGTGTAATTTAATTATAAATATTTACATTATTTTTACCAATTTTTTGATAATAACAAACTCTAAAATATATTAAAGATTTCTTTTAATAGTGTACTATTTACACGATGAAATGGTTTATTTAACACTATCTAGTGTAAAATTTAACTCTAATTTCGTATTGGAGGGGAGGTGGGGATGAAATTATGTATCCCGCTTTGTTCCTGTCCTAGCATGCTAACAATATTACAATTTACGCGGTGGCGGTAGCAGTGTGCCTGTGCAGTGAAAATAAATTTTTCAATAAGATATTGATAAGTTTTTCATATAAATCTATAATAATAATACTTTTGCTCGAATATATTTATTATTTAATTAGTGTGATTCTTAAAAGTCGTATAAAATCAGTATTACTTTGTAGTTCTCTTATAAATAATTATGCACCACACCAAGCCATTTCCATGGTGTGTGTTATTTGTTTTTAATCCAATTCTAAAATAATTTCATGAACATTTTTCTTTTCGTAACTTATTTTATTAAATTCTTAAGTTTGTTACTAGGAAAAACCGGTATTTTACGGTTTGTAGTTGCTAGTCCCACTCGGGTTACCGCGTTACCGGGGATTCACAGCGACAAATAACAAATAAAAGCTATTTTTCCACTTACCGACTTACCATGCTGTATCTGCGTAGTGCGTACGCAAAAGCTTCAAATGCATTCGCTATTATATTTGAATCATAAATAATCTTTTGCTCTGAAGTTCCAGTGGTTTATTTTGAGTTCAAAGCACATAACTATTATGTAAACAATAGTTTTAATCTTTTGTGTTAAAATTCGAGTTTCTATATGGGTTCAAAATAATATGTTATATGTTTTAAGATAAAGTACAATGAAGTGGAAAGTATAGTATAACTACAGCGTCATTATAAATGAACCTACCATCGTAGGTGGCTGTGAATTTCTCATCTATTAAGGACGTTAGATTCTTTTATAATGACACTGTATAACCCAGCACAGAATTTAGGCATAAGAAACTAATAGCTGTAAAATCTAGCATATGATTTTGATTGTTACGTTATATGTTATATTTTCAGAGAAACTATGAAATTCATTCGACTGAAACATATACACCTCACTAAATTGGTGAGATTTGAGGATCATTTCCAATATGAGGATTTTGTTAACTTAGGTAAGTTGCTTTATAACGGGTGAGCCAAAAAATTTCAGATTATAGTAGGCGTTGCAAAGAAAAAGTTTGTCTTTGATAGTTAACACGTCAAAAATAAAACATTACCAAAGTCAAAGTTGGTTTGACGTTTATTGCTTTCTGAATCAATTAAAGACAAACTTTTTTTTGCAGCGCCTACTCTAATCTGAAACTTTGTTCTTTGTGGCTAAGTACGTTATGATTTAAAACAAAAATAAATTTAAGAATGCAATGATATTATTCTAAACATTCAGACGTTTGTATAATTTGGTGGGTAATAAGTTTTCATGTAAACGATACGCCTACTATGATAAAACTAATAAAATTAGAATAAAAAAATCGCATTATTTATATTTTAGCTAGAACTAAATTCCCAGAACTAGGAAATGATGAATTTTTTTTTACTGATATGGATTTGACCGTATTAGAAGAGGACATTCTTGTAGATTTCATTAACAATGCATTGTTAAATAGCAACACTGTTAATTTACTTGTGTCAAAAATTCATAATAATGGTAATTTTTCAATTAAAATAATATTCGCATTAAAAATTAATATGCTTAAATTATATCTTAGAGCATGGAACACCATCAGCATCCACAGAATCAGTTTTAACTAACCATGGTTAAAGATTGGTTAATTAATGATCCAGATTTATTCCCTAAAGGAATATCCACAAATGTACTGTCTCCAACTACCAGTTCAATATCATCTCACTCTAGTACTTATTCAGAGACATTATCTGATGATGTAAATTAAAAAATATACAGAGATTACAGAGTGATTCAATAATGTGGGTTTGTTCGTTATTTTGTTTTCTATAAGAGATACAAAATTAAATCAAATCAAAAATACACAATCTAAAATTATTTTGAACCATACAGAGTGTTTCGTTTAAGAGTGACAGATCAAACATGAAATTAATCAATTATTACTTTGAAATTTTTAGGAAGCCTTTTACAGCAACAGAAATGGTGGAGAAGGGTATATATCTTGGCGCCTCAGAACAATCGCTAGATCACAAAATAAAAACGTTCGGAAAAGAAAAGCAAGCTGCCTTCAGAAGGAAAACTATTTGTGATGTAATACTTTACTTTCTTTTAAGATAGGTAACCGTTTATTAGTTATATGTATACCTAAGCCAGTTGCATTTTATAGAAATTTGTATTTTAGTTTCTTTTTTTTTGTACCTGAATCATGTACTATTTGTGATGTAATACTTTACTTTTTTAAGATAGGTAACCGTTAATTAGTTGTATTTTATAAGATTTGTAATAATAAAAAACAAAAGAAAATACACTGTTTTTATTCCCTTTAAATTTAATATTTACTGTTGAATGCTTTTTGTATTCGAAAAAATAGTAACTGTTAATTTGGAAAAATGTCTTGACCAGATTTAGGACAAAAAAGAAAACCAAATTTTGTCTTAAATCTAGCCAAAATATTCTACCAAATTAATATTTACTATTTTTAGGTAAAAATTCCTTACTCTAACATTCAATTGAAATAAATGAAAATTAACACTAGACTAATAAAATTTTAAATAAATATAGTGTAATTTATAGTACTATATACAAAACTCAGTGAAAAAATTTACTCTAAATAAATGGAAAATTATTTGAAACCAGTGTTAACTTTACCTCTAAAATATATGTTACTCACACATAATAGTGAACAAAATACTCTAATAAGAGTTTATAAATGAATCTACATAGTGAATATTTTTACTAAATGAAATGCACTTTCTTATAAACACTGAGTACATTTTTACTCTAAAATATGTTTCCGTATACCTTTTATAGTGAAATACATTACACATTAAAATCTACTGTTTCATAAAGTTCCCGTGTAAATATTTTACACTAATTAGAGTCGACCTTTATACACCGTTTTTAGTGTAGTCTAGAGTAAAATATTTACTCTGTATTTTTTACTGTGCATATGTACGCTTATGTTTTATTATTAACAAAATATAATTATATTCACTTTTATAATATTTCTTTTATTTTTAATTAGAAATGAAACACATCTTTATATGTATATATTATTTTATTGGAAATAAAATGATTAACATATTACACCACTGATGTGTAATTTTTTTGGAACGATTTTACAATACCGGACGTATTAGCGATTAAATTGAAATTTTTTAAAATGATGAATAAAAGCTCTACGAATACGAATATAAAATTATTTTTGCGCGCACGAAGCTACTTTTCAGAAAAAAAAATAATTAAAAAAGTTGATTATTTGAACTTACCGGGCGATGTTGGCCAATCAAAAGCTTGTTATGGGGACCGCGCATGAATTTTAGGTTCGATTAATGTGAAAGCTTTTTTAAAAAATTTAAAATACAATATTCGAGAAGCGAACTTTATTATTTGCTACTGTATACAATTAGTTTAGAATAAGTAAAGCTAAAATTAAATGGTTACAATTGAGTATATCAAACTAGCAGAGATTATAAAATATATGTATATATGTATAATTAATAAAAAGCATAAAATAAAGGTTCTATTGTTGTCGGCTATATACGGGGTCCCATAACTCCTCCACCATTAGATGAAAATTCTGGGGTTTGGCACAGGATTTATAGTGATATATTGGGAACTTCCTGCAGCACAACTTTTTCTAGAATTTGAGACATTTTCTTCTTTGACTTTCTAATGTATAGTTTATACAAAATATAAACAAAGAATAATGCAATTAATACATATATAATTATTGTCCAGACACTAATGTTATTAAAATGTACCGGGACATCGGAAATGCTGTTAATTATTTGATTTTGAGATTCTAATACACTTTGAACGTTTTTTATTTCGTCAAGGTTTATAGAGTCTAATTTTATTGTTTTCAATTTAATTGGAGAGTCTATTGTTAATTCATTTTTAAATTCAATTTTAAGCAATTCAATGTTTTTAAAGTTATTTCGCGAATTTTGATAACTTCTGATTTTAATGTCTTTAATGTCAATTTCACAATAAGGATTAAGTTCTATCACAAAAGTTCCTTTAAGTGGTATATTTTCTTTGTTTGTACCGCACTTTTGCACAGCGACTAAATTTTCGGGAATTATTACAATCCATTTATTAATTTCAATTTTTTGAATTTTCACGTTATTTATGTTGACTGGAACTTGTTGACAGTTGATGATGTTTTCAGAATATTTTAACATTTGAATTTCACATAGAATATCTTCTTATTTGTTGAATTGATATTTGTGATTTTCGCAAGTTTTGTCTTAAGTGATCGATATTCATTAATTACATTAGTTATATCAAATATTTGAATGAATGTCCAACAGTCGACTTTATTTTGAACATTACCAAGTTTTAAGGGTAAAAGGCCAGGATTGTTGTTTAGGTTGTGAAATTTTGGAATTGTTAATTCGTTGCTGGAGATGAAGGGGAATCTGGAACAAAAGTAGGTTTTCTCAATTCTTTAATATGAACAATTTCTTTCTTATCTCGTTCATTAGTTATTTCTACTTTATTTTGTTCTAAGATTTCTGTTATTTTATATGGTCCTAAAAATTTATTATTTTTCTTATTACGATTTTGGGGGTTTTGTTTAAATACGGTTTGGCCTAAATAAAATTCTTGGCTGGATTCGCCTTTAGTATTATTTTTGAAGTTATCTTTTCTTTTTGATTTATTATATTTTCATTTACTTTTTGGTAAACGTGTTCCAATTTTTCTTTATGATTTTCTGCATAATCAGTATAAAATGTATTTGGTATAAAATTTTCGTTAGGGTCTCTCGAATGTGTATGACCAAAAGTAAGTTCAAAGGGTGTATATTTAGTTGCACTATGTAGTGAATTATTGTATCCAATTATAGCATAATTCATTAGATTATCATCATTGTTGGGGTATTTTTCTTTTAAAATACGTAGATGTTCAATTATAGTGGAATGAAAGCGTTCTACAATACCATTTGATTCATGATGTGCAGGGGTTGTAAAGTGAATTTTGATTTTATGTAAATTTAATATTTCTTTAACAGTTTCGTTGTTAAATTCTGTTCCATTATCAATTACAAATTTTTCTGGTACGCCAAATGATGTAAAATATTTAATTAAAGCGTTACTAATATTAATGGCTGTTTTTCCAGTTATAAAAATAGCTTGGGCGAATTTAGTGAATGCATCGACTAAAGTTAAATAGTTTTTAGAGTCAAAAGTAAAAATATCAATGTGTACAATTTGAAATGGTTTTGAAGCTGTTTCTGTTAGCATTAAAGGCGTATATGGTGTTTTTCTAGCATATTTTGCACGTTGACAAATATTACATGAATTAATAAAATTGGTAACTGTTGTTTTCATATTTATCCAATAGTAATTTCTTTTAAGATATTCTAGAGTTTCAAGAATGCCTCTGTGGTTGGTTTTACCTTCGTGATGGTTTTTAACTAAAAGAATTTGTTCTTCTTTGTCTTTTATTGTGTTCACGTTTTTTGTACATCTAATTAATTTTGGACCTTTTTCTGAGAAATGCTCTAGATAGACTTCGTTAAACTTTTGATATAAAAGATCTGTACGGAAATATAAGCAATATGTTCTATTAGAAATCGTATAATCTTTTAGGAATTGTAAGATTAGGTTTTCGTTATTTGATTTAGGGATTTTTAGTGTTATTATTTTATGATGTTCGTAATTTTCTTGACTGACGTCTAATTTATCATAAATTTGTGGAAAAACTAAAATTTGGTTTACTTTATTATTAATTATTTCATCTAAAATTTTTATTCCGGTATTTGTAGTTTCGTTAAAAGTAGTATGTTGTGTTGATGTTCCAATGTCATCGTTAGAT
Organism: Pediacus dermestoides; assembly: GCA_963942485.1. Taxonomy (NCBI): domain Eukaryota; kingdom Metazoa; phylum Arthropoda; class Insecta; order Coleoptera; family Cucujidae; genus Pediacus; species Pediacus dermestoides. Next base: position 102,422 of record CAWWDI010000055.1, on the reverse strand, counting down.
ATAATATCTGAAGGTTTTATTTGTATGTCTGATAAAATTTTAATTTTATGTTGTTTGGGGTGTTCAATTTTGGATGGTACAGGATTATCTTGAATAGGGTTTTCTGATAAGTTTCGTAGATATTCTAAAGTTTCTTTATTAATTTCACCTGGGTTGTTAATAAGGGATTCGTTTTCTAATGCATTGATTTTTATACGAGAAAGTGCGTCGGCGTTAGTATTTAGTTTGCCTTTTTTATAAACTATATCATAATCGAATTCTTCCAATCTGAGACGCCATCTGATCAATTTAGAATTTGGTTCTCTTAATTTAAAAAGCCATATTAGGGGACGATGATCTGTATAGATTGTGAATTTCCTTCCGAATAAGTATGGTCTAAAATATTTACAAGCCCATACTATTGCAAGTAATTCTTTTTCTATTGTACTATATCGTTGTTCAGATTCATTTAATGTTCGTGAAGCGAAAGCTACTGGTTTATCGGATCCAATAGGACCTTGCGAAAGAACTGCACCTAAGGCAACGTTGGATGCGTCCGTGGTTAATATAAACTTTTTAGAAAAATCTGGATATTGTAAAATCGGGGCATTAATTAATAGATTTTTACTGATATTGAAAGCAGATATAAAATTTTGATTTTGAATGACTTTAGAATTCTTTTTTAAGCATTGTGTTAAGGGCTTTGTTATTTTTGCAAAATCTTTTATAAATTTTCTGTAATAACCTACTAAACCTAAGAAACCTTTTATTTCTTTTGGGGTACTTGGAATAGGGAAATTTTTTATAGCTTGGATTTTATCAGGATTGGGTTTTACTCCATCGGGTGTTATGATGTGTCCTAGATAAGCGACTTCTTTTCTTAAAAATTCTGACTTATCTAATTGTATTTTTAATTGTGAACTTCGTAAGCGATCAAAAACGGATTTTAGTCTTTCTAAATGTTCTTGTAATGAAGTGCTAAAAATTACTATGTCATCTAAATATACTAAGCAGGTTTCGTTCTGAAGTCCTCTTAATACATTGTCCATTACTCTTTGAAAAGTAGATGGGCCATTTTTTAGTCCGAATGGCATACGTTTGTATTCGTAATGTCCATTTTCAGTTGAAAAAGCTGTCTTTTGAATGTCTTGTGGATTCATTTCAATTTGATGAAATCCGTTAGCTAAGTCAAGAGTAGTGAAATATTGGCTTTTACCTAGTTTGTCGAGAATGTCAGTTATGTTTGGTAAAGGGTATTTGTCGTCTATAGTATTGAGACCGTACAACCCCGGTCTCTTACATATAAAATTATTTCGCATAAAATACATTCGTTTTACTAGATTTAAAATTATTTAGGAATTTATTTTAATTGTTTGTGTATTACAAACTGCGACCCAAACTTATTTTTTGTAGTTGTAGATATTTGGGGGCCCATATAAATTCCTAGAAATGCATTTACTAAAATGTTTTGTGCCTGTAAATGAAAACTTTCTATTCCAGCAAAATATTATTTCCAACTTCTAGCAAACGAAAACAACACTACCCTCCCGACAAAGGAAGTAGTCCAAGTAGTTTGTACCAAATTATGACCCACTAATAAAATCACCACCGCCAACAAAGAAGCCGAAGATGCCCGGGTGGTCCCTCTTGGTCCACTTGCCTACCATCAAACTTGACCTAAAGGGAAAGCGCCCTGTTTACACCAAGAAGTAGGTGAAAGTTTCGTGCACAATGTCCCATTGGCCCAGATAGAGAAAGTAGCTCAGTACTGTCCACTATTGGTCCCATGGAAGTTTGCACCCTTTTGGAACCCGGATGAGAACCAATACCAGCACACCGATTTAAAGAAAATCTCTCAACTATTCCGGATTGGTCGAGCATATAGTTTGGCACCCTTAGGTGCTCAGCCCGTCTACTGACGTCACAGGCGTATGGGGAACAAAGGAATTTCACGTATAAATAGAGGAGCGTTTTGCTGCAGAAATCAGACGATCTTGATTGTCTCTCCACTCCGAATCTCTGGTATTGCCAAGGTTTGGTTACCTAGCTGCGTAGACTTAGCGAGTTCTGCTTGTTGAGACGGGCTTACTTAATTCCGAATCTCTGGTGATTTTATCGCCGAGGTTTGGTTACCTAGCTGCGTAGACTTAGCGAGTTCTGCTCGTTGAGACGGGCTTATTAAATTCCGAATCTTTGATTGTCTCATCAAGGTTTGGTTACTTAGTTTCGTTATCTCTGTAAGTTTTACTAGCAGAGGCGGACTATTTTATTTGGACCACAACACCATGGAAGAAGGCCAGAGTTCCGGGGGAGCCGCTCCCGCCATGGAGGTGTCTGAGGGTTCTAACCCTACAGGTCCGTAAAGGAATGGAAAACCCATTTAATTATATTATTGGTATTGTTCATTCTAACATGATATATTCAGCTCGCTATAATTTTTGTTGCATTGATAATATTTACATAACTTTTGTTTTGCTGTATTTGTAAAATCTACCTTTGGGATAATTCTTTACCATTACAATATTTATTTTAACTAAACTTACTCTGAAATTGCTCCAGAGTTTTCTGTATACAACACAACTTCTCTATTACTTTTATAACTGTTTGATGATATGTTTGATTGATCTGCTTGTCGACCTGGCTACTGCTTGCATTCCTAAGGTCGCTTAGACTATCATGTACATTCTACAACGAGGGAATACATCGTAGGGGCTACGCACCCCTGCGCAATGTGGGATACATGAGCACCATTATTTTATTTGCGAAAATACCCCTCTTCGTACACAAGGAGGTGCGTTTCATCCGCCTACCAGGGGAATGTATACCCAGAATGTGGGGGATGTAACGAGCAGTTAGGAGGCAGCAGGTGCAATATGTATTATTTGTTGTATTTTACTAATATTTCTTTATGGAATATTTTGGAGCAATACTAATTTGTTCTATCCTACAGTACGACCCTCAATGGGTTGAGATATCAGATTATCCCATAGGGTGATTATCCTTAAGACTGATCATTTTGCATATTATGTGTTTTCTTGCTACGAGCTTGAATAAAAATTATATGTGACCGCCAAAACTGTTTTATTTCTTTCGCCTGCACAGAACTCTAAAAAGAACACAACGTAGGGAATTTCGACGCTATTTATTTCTCCAGTACTGACTGGGGGCCGTAAGGTTACAGTACGTTCATTTAATTTACGATAGTCAATTACCATTCTCCATTTCTTTTTTCCTGAAGCATCAGCTTTTCTTGGAACTATCCAAATAGGGCTTGACCAAGGAGAAATCGAATTTTGAATAATACCTTGTTTGAGTAATTTTTGAATTTGATATCCATTTTTTCAATAAAGTTTAGTTCACTAATATTTAATATTTCTATTTCAAACGGTTCGTTAATTTTGATTGTTATAGGGTTCGTTGAGGAATTTATAACAGAAGTGATTGCAAAATAGTCATTTATATTTACTACAGCACGGGGTGATTCTACTTGATTTTCAAATTTTATATAATTTACAATTCCTACACCTTCTTCATGGTTTACAAGTATTTTAATAATTTGTTCGGTTCTTGGAGGTATATTTTGAGTATAGTTACGAATTTTAAGGGTATTTTTTAATTGGGTTAATTCTTCAGTTTCATAAGTTATCGGGATTTTAACATAGGGGGTTGTTATTAATTTCGAATTTACATTTACAGATGCTTTTAATTGTTTTAGCAAATCTATACCAATTAATCCATCATATTTTTGACTGAATTTAAATAAATAGAATTTGTGTGTTTCTTGAACTTTAAAATTTTGGAAAACGGGGATTATCATAACTTCATCATGAAAACTTATGTTATGAGCAGTTTGTATATTAAAATTTTCATTAAAGATGTATTTTGAGTAAAATTTATAGGCTAATTCTGGGTTCATTAAACTGCGTGAACTACCTGTGTCTATAAGGAAATTAGCATTTAATTCTGGAATATAAATATGGGGTAAATTAGCTTTGACTAAATTTAGATTTATTAAGTTGGGTTGTTCGTGGAACTGTCCTGACGAAAATTTACATTTTGATCGTTTTCATAGCAATTTGATGTATGATCCCAATTATAAATTTGATTTTGTTCATTGTACGGATATTGATCGTTAGTTTGATTTTTATCATATTGATTTTCTTCTATATACTCTGAGTTTTCAAAATTTTCTACATAATCATTTTCGTTTTGATTTTCAAAGGGATTTTCAAATTCGTGTGAGATTAGTTCAGTGTTATTAATAAATGTTTTATGTGGTATTTGTCTAGAATTACTAGATGATGTATCCATTGGTTCAGGTTTATATTCTTGTCTTTGATATGGACGTAAGAATTGATTTTGTCTGGTTATTTGACTGGGTCTTTGAGAAGAAAAGGGGTGTCTTTGTGTTGAGAAATTATTATTAGGTTTCCATTGAGTTTGGGTTGTTGATCTTTGGAAATTTGGTTCAAATACTGGTCTTGATGGGAAATTATTTTGATAGGTTTGTCTTGGGAAATTATTTTGAAAGGTTTGTCTTGGAAAATCATTTTGAGAGGTTTGTATTGGAAAATTATTTTGGAATGTTGGTTTTGGCAAATTATTTTGAAAGTTATTTTGGAAGTTTGGTTTTTGGTTGAAATTAGGATTAAAATATCGTGAAGCATTTGGGTTTGAATTTACTGGAGTGATTCTTTGGGTTGGTTTAAAATAATTTTGAGAGTTTATAAAATTACTTCGATTTTGACTATAATAAAAATTTTCTTCTTCGATCAATAGAGACATTGCGACTTCGAGACCATCGGGGTTTCTAAGACGTATGTTATTTTGTATTTGGCCTGAAAGTCCACGTATAAAAGTTTTTAAAGATAGATTATCACAATTTTGCATATTAATAATTTTTTCTTCAGCAGGTATGTTTAAAGAATTTAATTTGGAAATTATTAAACTACGAGAATCTTGACAGCGCATACCAAAATTATATGGGGGTTCATTTTTGAAAGGTCTTAACATTATTAAATCTTGCACTAGACAATCAATATTACGTTGATCTCCAAAACTTAAATTTAATGCATTTTTTATTGATGACCAAGTTTTTAACTCGATTCTTGAACCAATTAAGCTTAAGGCTCTACCTGTTAATTTACCAATTATTGCACGTAAAATGAATGTATTTAAAGGTTGATTATTAGGATTAGAAAATGTAGTTATTAAATTTTCGCATGTATCTATAAAGATTCCTAAAGTATGAGGATTTCCTTCGTAATTTGGAATAGTGCCGATGTATAATTTAAGAAGTTGGTAATTTGTTTGTGTAGTAGGTATTGAAGAAGTACTGCTTGTATTTTGCATTGTGGTTTGAGTTTGATTTTGACGAGTAGTAAAAGAAAGATTGTATTTACTTACTAAATCGTTAATTTCTGATTCTGAATCAGACATTAAGTGAATATTAAGATTATAATATTTTATTACTAAATTACTTACTTATTTACTGTTATTAAATATATTTTAATTAATTATTTCAATTCAACTTTTAATATTTATTAATTACTTGATTTAATTATTATTATTTTTATTAACTTCTTTGTAGATTATAACTGCTTGTATTTGTATTTATATAGGAAATTAGGATTTTTTAAGGAAAGCAAAAATGTTTTTTGACTTACATGAATAGTATACAAATTATCTTCATTTTTCTTAGAACTAGACTGGCTTCAGCGATGTGTGTCGTTCACCAGGGTTTTTCTTAGAACTAGACTGGCTTCTGCGATGTGTGTCTTCCACCAGGGTTTTGAGACGTTGGCTATGTTTGTCCTCGGGCTCAAGAAGTTAGATTCGGCGATGTTTGTCTTCTTCTAACTTTTAGCTCCTCTTGTATTTTTTATTTTTCACTTTCATGTTTTCACCTGTTCGGATTGTTCACCAATAAACTGTTAACACAGACCGGTTTTCGCGATTTTTGTCGAATTACCGTTTGGGCAATCCTACCGACTGCGCCAATTTTAGGTTCGATTAATGTGAAAGCTTTTTTAAAAAATTTAAAATACAATATTCGAGAAGCGAACTTTATTATTTGCTACTGTATACAATAAGTTTAGAATAAGTAAAGCTAAAATTAAATGGTTACAATTGAGTATATCAAACTAGCAGAGATTATAAAATATATGAATAAGCATAAACTACAATAACTAACAGTTGTCTGAAAGAAAATGTATAATTTATAAAAAGCATAAAATAAAGGTTCTATTGTTGTCGGCTATATACGGGGTCCCATAACTCGCGCGTTGATAGTTGAATCCGACGGTCGAGGTAGACCATGTGTCTCTTTATATGGCTGCCAAATGGAAGGTCCCGGGTTAGAATCCCAGAAGGACGGAACATTAGCTTTTTTTTATTTTACTGGTTTCTATGGTACCGAAAACAATATTAATGAATAAATAAATGTAATTTCATACCGGGAGATTTTTTTAAGTGAGTAATAGGTCAAAAATCTAAAATAAAACACATTTTTGTCGTAAAATACGGTTATAATGAGTTGGACAAGGACAGATTTATGCGTATTGCAATAAGTGCGACAGAGACTATTTGAAAATTGTTGGAAACCCTCAAAATTTTTACAAGAAATTTAACTTCATTTCTTTTGAAAAGTAATTATTGTGATACTATCCGTATAAAAAAGTCATGTGTTGGGCACATCAGATATTTTGAGCATCAAGTTAAGCTTTTTAAAAATTGCAGGAAAATTAAAAATGTAGGATGAGGATGAAGCTTTTTAAAAAGTCAATTTTGGGACCGCTGATTTTTTTCAAATTAACCTTTATGCAATATTGGATTATGGTTTTATTTTGGAAAATATCACAAACTCTATATCAATTTATTACTAGATTTCCTTGACGTCTCAAATTGGACTTTTATATAAACGCATATTTCGAGAGTAATTGTTAAAGAACCACAGTTTTTTAATATTTCAATAAAGTTTTTTAACGCTAGTCGATTTTTTTCAAGAAATCTGTCTACTCAAAGCCGAGTTTAAAACTTTTATTTTGGAAAATTTCACGAATGATATGCATTTTTGGCGTTTATCAAAAAATTGGAGCAAATTTAAAAATCTCCTTCCTTCAGTTTTTTCAAAATAATTCAGGAACGAAGATATTGTTTATGATCTTATGTCTTTATTGGGGTACATCTCGGAAAAATATAAACCTTTGGAAATTTATTTTTGATATCAAAATGTTTTAGTTTTACTATCTGTTAGTTGTAGTGTAAAGAACTATTATATTTCTGGTTATTTTAGAAAATATGGTTCAGTAACGAGTGCAAACATCTGTTGGAATTTTTCTTCATAGGTTAAAATTAGTTAAAAACACGTCATTTTTCTCAAGTTTGCTCTCTTATACAAAGTAATCATTATAGTACTTGTGATTTTTTAAATCATATTGTCGACATCTAGCGTGTATATTTGTTGTGGTCATTCTAATGCGGTACATTTATAGCTAATGAATGTTTTTTAAATTATTGTAGATATGGCTAAAAGACGCCGTACAATGCAGACAATGTGGCTTATGTTGCCACAAAAAATGCATTGTAAAATGCCAATTGAGTTCCAGCTGCACTTGCATACCCAACGACGCCATAAAAACCGAAGTATCCGATTTGATGCAACCTGAAATAACCATGACTGAAGCCGGAGATGGTTGATAGAGGACCTTTTTAAAGAAGAAAATTTCCTATAAACATGGGTCGCAGAAAGTTTCGTTTGTGAGATACAGGGTGTTGAAAAACGTTCTTTATTGTACTTATTCTTTAATATAAAAATACCTGTTTAATAGTTATTTATATTATAAGTGGGATATGAACATCATTAACATAAGAGTCTGGAAATTGCAGAACGAGTCGTAGACGAGTTCTGTAATCAGACGAATATGTTAATGTGTGTATATCCCACGTGTAATATACAAGATTTTATCTTCTACCGTCCAAATAATTAAAAATGAATTTTGAATTTATCTCCAGCGACATTGCTCAGTAGTTGTTGTCAAGTTGTCGTACTGGTCTACCTAACCTAAGTTGTGTAAAAACTAGCCAGCGCTACACAACAATGAATTTGAATCATAAATTTTCAAATAATTAAACAATTTATACACCAAAAAATCTGGGACGTAGACCGTGTTATATTTATTATTAAAATATAAAACTAATTTATTAAAAAATAAAACTACAAATTTTTTCAGTTATCTAACGTGAAGTTAGGGTTTTTTCTAAGTAGATACGCTATTATAAAATTCTCCAGGTTTCAAAAAATCAAACTTAAGAGTATGAAGTGTCATTACTCAATGTTAATCACAAATTTTAAAGAATTAAACAATATATATTATATTATAATTAGACATTTACAAATATAAACTTTCCTATAAAGATACTAAATTGTAAAAATTGTGTTATAAATACTTGTAAGAAAGAATTTTCTTGTTGAAATTTCAGTGTGGTAATGATTTCTTTAAAACACATGTTGCGTAATAATCTGACTTACCTTACTCAAATTAATGTCAAATCAAGGCTATTATGAATTGGTAGTAGATAAAATAAAATTATGATATTACGGCAAAAAATTATGTACTTGAGTGCAAATAGTTTAACATAAAAGTCTATCGTTTAATATTTCCAGTGGCGTAGATAGAGGGGCACATATTAGTACTTTTATTGAAGAAAATATTAACTAACTGAATTTTTAAATTTTTTCTTCAAGCATATGAAAGAGCACTCAATTTTGTTTAAAAAAGACCCTCTTGTTACAAGTCGATAAGATACACCATTTTGAAGATAAACAGAAATTTTTGTAACAAGTCAGAAATTTATTTAATACTAGGTACCTATGTCAATTTTTACTTTCTTATACATTTTGACCATTTTCGCCATGATGTGTGTGTGTGTGTGTGTGTGTGTGTGTGATTCAAATTTCATATTTAAGAGTTTGAACAAAATTGTGGGTGCCACATTCAATGTTTTTCATCTAGCACCAAAACAAGTGACAGTTACCTGATGACATTTTTAGGTTTTTTAAGAAAATCTTGAAAAATAAACAATTTATGAGATTTTTTTATTCTTTAACATTGATTTAGAATTGAATTTTGAACAAATTTTGTTTGAACTTTTTTTTGAAATTCCGTCAAAAAAATTTCAAAAAATCGAGATATTCCTAAAACACTTTATATTTCTCATAACGCGCTTTGTTTTTGTTATTTAATAGAATAAATATTATTTTAAATGAATCATTGAAAATCACTCGAGTTCTCTTGAGATCGGTAAATAAAAACTACAACTATGAGCAATAAATGAAAAGTAAAAAATGTAATTCCAAACTAACCTTAACTAAATTTAATTTTTTTAGATGTACGGTGGTATGCGTGGCATCAAAGGCTTAATCTGCGAAACCTCCGTTCTGGATCCCGACGAGGACATCCGCTTCCGCGGCTACTCAATCCCAGAATGCCAAAAAAGCCTGCCCAAAACCAAAGGCGGTAAAAAACCCCTCCCAGAAGGTCTCTTTTGGCTTTTAATTACCGGCGACATCCCATCTGATGCTCAAGTACTCCTCCACAATTCCCTCGTTTGGAAGCCAACTTTCTATGGTTTTAGGTACAAGCCATTTCCAAAGAATGGGCGGAACGTCCATAGCTTCCAGTTCACGTACCTAGCCACTCTGCTCAACAAACATTCCCACAACAGATTATCCAATGTCCCAATTGTCTGCCGCAGTTATCGTAATGGACACTTAGTGAGAGCAAATTTGCTTATACTAGGTAATAATAAAGGACTAAAGGAGAAAGTATAGTAAGCATGCGTTTTTTCGACCAAGCACAATAATATTTTTTTATCCTAAAACTGTCTGTCTGTCTGTCTGTCTGTCTGTCTGTCTGTCTGTCAAAAACGACTTATTGGATTTGATTTAAATTTCATATTTAAGAGTTTGAACAAAATTGTGGGTGCCACATTCAATGTTTTTTTATCTAGCACCAAAACAAGTGACAGTTACCTGATGATATTTTTAGGTTTTTTAAAAATATCTTGAAAAATAAACAATTTATGAGATTTTTTTATTCTTTAACATTAATTTAGAATTAAATTTTGAACAAATTTTGTTTAAACTTTTTTTTGAAATTCAGTCAAAAAAATTTCAAAAAAATTAGATATTCCTAAAACACTTTATATTTCTCATAGAGCGCGTTGATAGTTGAATCCGATGGTCTAGGTAGACCATGTGTTTCATTATATGGCTGCCAAACAGAGGGTCCCGGATTCGAATCCCAGAAGGACCGGTCCATTAGTTTTTTTTAATTTTACTGGTTTCTATGGTACCGAAAACAATAATAATGAATAAATAAATGTAATTTCATAACGGGAGATTTTTTTAAGTAAGTAATAGGTCAAAAATCTAAAATAAAACTCATTTTTGTCGTAAAATTCGGTTATAACGAGTGGGACAAGGACAGATTTATGCGTATTGCAATAAGTGCGACAGAGAACTATTTGAAAATTAAACTATTTCAAAATGTTTACAAGAAATTTAACTTAATTTCTTTAGGAAAAGTAATTATTGTGATACTATCCGTAAGTATAAGAAAGTCATGTGTTGGGCACATCAGATATTTAACTTTAATAAATAATAGTAAGTCTTGAAATTTGTATTTTTGCGCATTTCAAATATATTATTGTTCTTCTTTCAACGATTAATTTGAAACGACACATAAAAATTAAATATACCTAAATCTAAGAGAAATAAAAATAATTAATTAAATATCTAAGTACAGTGGGCCCAGTGTTAAGTCGTCGATGCTATGCACAGAAAATGACAGAAGCAGGAAACTGTTTTACCACTAGTACAATCGGACGAAGAAAAAACATGCAATTTGTATATAGTAACTGCGAAGATTTAAGTTAAAACACATTTTTTTCCAGATTGTATCGGTGTTTTGCGGCGAAACACGCATGTCCTACATAGTGGGGGAGCTGGGGAAAATAACTGCGCACACAATTGTATCGACGACTTAGCTCTGGGTCCACTGTACCTATATTTTTGTTAATGTTCTTACTTGACACATTAAAAAATATTCCCATAATGTAACTACTTGTATTAGACATAAATTGTAGTCCTACATGAAAAGATTGAAAAGGCACATCAGGTACTTTATTTTAAAATGACCTACTTCTCTTTGGTGTTATAAAACATTTAGGAAAAAAAGTTTTTACAGTGTATTTGTCAAACACAGGAAGAAATGACCTGGCATGAATCAACGGTTGATGTGTTCAAGAAATTCCGGTATAGCCCCTGAAACTTATGTAATTGATGTGTTGAGAAAATATGCAAAACATGCTCCAGAAAATAACGTTCTGTGTCGTAACCATTAGTTGAAATTTAAAAGTAAATTTGTATTCGGGTAGAACAATATTGAAGGTATTTAAAAAAATTTTGAGAAAAAAAAAATAGATATGTATAAAGTTACCGTGACTAGTTAATTCATCTGTCATTTAATGTTCATAAACGAATGAAAAAACTTAATTTTAGTCATTTCCATGGTTACAAAAAAATTGCAGCGGTAATTGTACTAGTACAAATTAGATCGATAATTGTACTAGTCCTTTTGGTGATAATTTTAAACAAATGATTGTGTGGGACGTTTTCTGACACTTATGACACTTACCGAATATTATTAGTTGTTCTTACAGTAACAATCATGAATGGCTCGATTGATAAATTATTTAATTTGCATAAGACGGGTTTGAGGTATTTGATACATTAAATAGTCCTCCAAATACGACTCGTAGTCAATGTTATGCAGATCATTTTTGTGGTGGTTTCATTCATGTCAACTGCGCTTTCGAATTCGACTCGTGCAAGCACTCGTCAAATTCATATGCCAGCGCAGTTGACATTCGCAAAACCACGACAAAAATAATCGGCATAACATTGACTACTTGTCGTATTATAACTGAAAGTACCTTATATTTGATCGATTTTTTTAAATACAAAAACAATATAATAAAAAGTTATCTCTAGAGCGCCCAAGTATGATCCTTTCTGCAATTAGTGCAATTTGTTTCATCCCATTATAGTTATTATTAAGCTTGTTATGAGTATTTTACGAACAGACTGTAAACAGGCACCTACAGTGGGTCCTTAACCGAAGTCACTCAAGCTGACACCAATGGAATGAAGCAAGTAAACAGCGTTAACAATCTAGCTATACCAGGTAATCACATCAATATCCTCTACACTATTTTAATTGATTGACTTTGACCATATGTAGGCTCCCAATTCGTTGCCAGCATCTCAAGAAGTTTACCACCGTCTCCACAACGAACCCCCAGCCGAAAACTGTCTTTAGTTGTTATTAATCCGTTTACAATGTGTCCAGGTGTTCTGGAGGAATTGCCGAAGAAGCCGGATGAAGCTGGTGATAATGTGAATAAATTATTGGAGCGAATTATGCAGTGTCCACCAGATGAGGCCTTGATGGATGCAGCGAAGGAGCCGGTCAACAACTGTATGTTTCTATGCCGCACGAGGAGAAAGTTGAGAAAATTAATTTAATGGTAAGTTGGTGGAAAATCATTACGATTATTTTTAATACTTTTTCTCGAAAGAAATTATACAATGCTATATTTTTGTAATTACTTTTTAGATGGCCGAGTTAAAGAAAACCCTCGACGCAGTTACAATGGAACACATGGAACTTTCCAAACAAATGGGCACTGAAGAATCCGAAGTAGAGAAAGCGAAACTGGCATTTTTAATGGGCCAAGCCGACGCCAAAGTTCACGGTCTGTCTGTGTTAATGCTCCACTACTGTTCCAGCTTGCAACATACACAGGAGAAAATAGTAGAATTTACAATGGCACGTTTTATATAAAATGATTTTAATTCTGATTTTTAAAATGTTTTTTATGATTATGTACTTATCATAGTTATATTTTATGAATTTTTACGCCATGTGCGGCGATATAATTTTACATATTTTTTGGGATTTTTGGCTAGGTACATTCGATCTAGATTCCTAAATTATATTTTTCAAACTAAAGCGTAGTTTACACGAGCAAGTAAACTATCGCAAGTTAATGTCTGAGAGCAACTTCCAAATAATTTGCGTAGTGTAAACACTGCCCGAGAGTTCTCTCAGCAAGTCGCAAAACTTGAGGCAAGTGCGTGTGGGCAATAATCACTTGCACGTCTAAACAAATTGGGAGAGCGCTCTAGCAAGTTACAATTTTTTTCGATTTTACTAACAGTTGTGTGCAAGTTGCAGCGACATGCTCGAATATTTTATACATTTTTATCAATTAACAACTTATATTCATTAATATAGCTATTTATGTATCAAGTATTTCAAGAATTTTTGGGGACGATTCGTGAGAAGTCCCCAAAAACTATTTGCGTACGTGTTGCATACAAGGTTTTTTTGCATGCGATCTGCAAACCCCCAAATTAATTTAAAAATTTGTTTAAATATGTACATACAGACTCGTTCATAATACTAGCCCAGTCAAATTAGATCAAAAATTACCTAATATTTACAAAGTTGACATGATGGCCACATTTTTGAGAGCAAGTCGAGGGTCATTGATAAAACTCTGAACCGCAAGAATCCAACAAAATTTGCTTATGTGTCACGTGATAAGGATTATTTTTTATATCTTGGTCTCTACTGGTTGGATTTTAATGTTGTTTTTTTAATTTATTTGGATCTTCACTTATTAATTCTTTAATAATATCGAAGCTCCAAGAGTAGGCCTTCTGGCTATCCATTCTTTCACCCATATCCTTTTTCTATCCTCTCTTCGATGTTTTTGAGCAATGAGAACAGCAACGGCTGCAGCTGTCTTTCTACGGCGTGATATTTCACACTTGAATATACTCTACCGTGTAAACGCGCATGCAATCACTTGCTGCAAGTTATGTCTAGAGAGCACTTGCTGAGAGAAATTGCTTTGACAACTTGCTTATATGTAAACACTAGCGCAAGTTACTCTCACAAGTGCTATCGCAAGTTACTATCCCGTGTAAACTACGCTTAACAAATTTGAAAAATTGTTGCAATTTTAAAAAGAATTTTAAAATTATTTACTAATATGGAAATAACACCGATACATATTTTATCATCCAATGTTAAACTTTAATAAAATGACGATTTTAACAAAATTAGACCAGTAATTTCAAATTTCTTTATACATTATGATTTTTAAAAGGCTAATGTAGCGAAATACATTTGCTGCCGGTCCGCCCCTGCCTAGCCGTGCCCGTCCTGCCCTGGCCACCCCAGATGCGCCTGTATAAAATGAAAAGTGGTAGGCCGGACAAGATGACAAGACGCGAGTGAGCCGGCACGAAAACCACCCAATATACAACTTGCATCGTTTCGTTAATTGTTATAGTATTTTACATATATGTTATCTGTTGTTTTCTCGTAATATACAACTTTACAACTTTGCTATTCGTTTTACGTAGTGGAATCGCGTTTGATTTTGGTTTTCCTCGACCCTACGTAATCCGCTTCTTACACTAACTTTTTACCTGAACGAAGTATAGGGACATATAAGAATCGTAATCTATTTAATTTAAAATTTGAATGGTTTAATTTGACAATTTATCTACAAAGATATTTGTCGGAGAAAGTTATATTTTAGTCGATTTCTAAACATCTATTTAAATTGAGAAGTTTTTTAGGTAATTTTCTCATCTCCACTACTAGCAATATGAAAATAATCGATTTGGAAACATTGTTGTCTCTATAAAACTCTTTTTCAATAAATTTTAAGTACCTGAAAGCCAAAAATTTCCCAAAGTCGTTTTTATTTCGAAGCAAATGTTCACTTACAACTGTATTATTTATAAAATTGTATTACATTTGGCATTTCCAGTAATTAAAATGCACCGTTTTAGAATTGCCATGTACCAAGTTAATATAACAGTATTAAAGAATGAAGTAGGACTTAACCGTGTGTCACACAGAATTTCGATGAACTTTTAATATCACTTTTTTTTCTGTGAAATTTGAAACATGTTCGATTCCCTCTAAAAGACAAAGTATTGCGTCCTATTGTGAATCTCATGACTGAACGTACTAATAGATTACCAACGATTAAAATACAAATTCTTCAGGGGCCAAGCCAAATTGGTTTCTTTTTCTTCTTGTGCCAATCAGATTGTTAAGTTCATTGATTATTTCTGTGTGCTTTTATAGCTAATTATTGATGTGCATTAATTATTCCATATTCTAGTCAATTACGTAATTTTGCGTAGAGTATTGTGTTAACCGTTAATTACAGACTGTAGATGTAGCAGATTAATGAATTTGTTAAACTTTACTCGTAGTGAAATTAAATATCTAAGATGTGATAATTAGTGATTACTGTTATACAATTATTTTTATTAGCTAAAAACTATTATTTTTTAATTTGTATTGTTTCTTTAAGTTAAATAAAATTCATTTATAATTATACATCTACTCCTAATATTTATTGTACATTGTTTCATTATTCTGAATATTTTTATCCAGCAAGTGGATTTACATGTATAGTTACACTATTTATTCTAATATCATTTAAAGTTTTAAAATTTTTCGGATTTACTGGTAGTTTTTCCAATTCATCTAAAGCTTCCAAACCATCAATCACCCTGAATAACAAGACAAAATTAAAATCATCAATTATGATCAGAGTGCAAAAACTTACTTTCCAAATAACGTATATTTCAAATCCAAATGGGGCAGCGCAGCATATCTTATAAAAAACTGACTTCCGTTGGTGTTTGGTCCATTATTTGCCATAGACACCATTCCTCTTGCAGTATGCTATAAAAACAAAATAAGGATTAGTGCTTTACTAGATATTCTATGATTAGTGCCTTAGGAAAAACAAACTGGGCACTCGTTTCATTTTAAACTATAGTACAGTAAAATTATTCGAAAATCATACGTTAAAGGTCGGAATCGTCCGGAACAGGACAAATTTTAGGGGTTGTTAGGGGATCTGAAGTTAAGTAATTTCCTAAATTTGCGACCTCCAACTCTTGATTTTTAGGATTGATTTGGTTTTTTGTATTTTTCGGGCTTATATTTGATATTAGCAAAAAAAGTGTCTATACCTTTTTTGTAGAGAATAAAAATCCCCACAAAATGATGTAATATAATAGTATACAAATTTTCTTCAGTAAACAAATTATGGTAGTTTAAAAATCCAACAAGTGGGATTTAAAAGTTTTTATTTTTTATTTCGGTAATCGTTCATATTAAATAAAAAGTGTTCAAACAAAAGTTGTAAAGCGTAGAACTCCCTATAGTTTTTGTTTAAACAATTTTCTTTCTGTGTCAATACTTTTTGCGTTACAGTGAGTGAAAGGTTCACCGGAACTGAAACGAGGCGTTCGCGCTTTCCACATCGCGCTAAAATGTAACGCCTTTTTAGGCGTTTATTTTCAAATTTTTGTTCCTAAATAAATTTTTAATTTGTTATGTACAATATTTATCGAATACTTTGTATACTTTGTGTTCGCGCGAAGTGGCTTCAAATTGCTAACTTTGTTATTATTGGAGCTACAAAGTCGGTTAAATTAGCAAACTAGTAGCATTTTTTCCACTGATTACAATGGTGAAAACAGGAAAACAATTGACCATCTGGGTTTTCGTTTTTCGAGATACATATTCACAAAAATAACATTTTTTAAATGGAACAACCTGCATATTTTTGCAAAAATCGATGATTATTCAAATTCGGTACAAAAAATGTCCTTATCTATTTTTGATAATTATTTAAAATAAGCTAGATATTTTAAATTTTGGGAGCAAGTTGAAAAAAACTTTTACGGAAATATAGAAATTTTTCAAAATATTATATTTTATCACTATACTTGATATTAAAACAATAAAAAAAAATGTTATTTTTGTGAATATCTCGAATACCAGATGGTCAATTGTTATTTCTGTTTTCACCATTGTAATCAGCGGAAAAAAATCTGAAATATTTATTTACAATCTAATCCTATATGGATTAATAAGTATTTGAAAATAAACACGACCTAAAAAGGGGTTAGATTTTAGCGCGAACGCCTCGTTTCAGTTCCCGTGAACCTTTCACTTACTGTAGCGCAAAAAGTATTGATACAGGAAGAAAATTGCTTAAACAAAAACTATAGGGAGTTTTATGCTCTACAACTTTTGTTTGAACTCTTTTTATTTAATATGGACGAATACCTACCGAAATAAAAAAATAAAAACCTTTTAAATCCCACTTGTTGGATTTTTAAACTACCATAATTTGTTTACTGATGAGAATTTGTATACGATTATATTACATCATTTTGTGGGGATTTTTATTCTCTACAAAAAAGGTATCGACACTTTTTTGCTAATATCAAGTATAAGCCCGAAAAATACAAAAAACCAAATCAATCCTAAAAATCAAGATGGCGGAAAATCCGCAAGGAGTTGGAGGTCGCAAACTTGGGAAGTTAGTTAACTTCAGGTCCCCTAACAACCCCTAAAATTTGATACTGTTCCGAACGATTCCGATCTCAAAAGATAATTTTACTCTACCATAATTAATTTCTTTATAATTACCTTTATTTGTTCCTTAAATTCGTCCTCAAATTTTCTCCCCCAAATCGAGTTGCCACCTTTACCAGTCCCTGTTGGGTCGCCAGTCTGCACTATAAATCCTTTTATATTCCTGTGAAACAGCGATCCATTATAATAATCACTGGCACAAAGACCTAGGAAATTTTCGCAGGCTTTAGGGCAGTTTTCGCAAAAAAGCTCCAATTTTATGTTGCCTACGTCCGTGTGAAGTGTTACTGACTGAAAGGAAGAATATTTGTAATATAAAATAAATATTTTGCATTATTTACACACCATTTTAGAGGAATATATTAGAACAATATACAACGTACAACATCAACCAAATGATATAATATTTTTGAGATTACGTTTATTCTACGTTTCGTAGGATAGATGCTCTGAACTTTAGTATAGTTGTCTATGCACTGAATTAAGAACTACGTCAAAGATGGAAACCTATTTGCCGTTTCTAACTCTGTGCCGAATTGAATGTGCGCAAGCGCAACCCATATCGGAGACTGCGTATTAAGACTTTTCGACCCTGCCAACTTTAATTTCTCATAATTATTTATTATGTTTCATGACCTGAGGGAGGGTTTCATGTGTTTGCAATAATAAATGTATCTAATTTTTTGTATTTTTATTCTCTCTAGCTAAATGTATTTTCCCCATCACCGGAAATTTAATACTGTTCTGAAGTTGTTAGAGTTTTTAATCAATTGTAAGTTGGTATCATTGAATCTCTTGGTGAGAGGAGGAAGAAGAGGACTGTCTGATAAGAAGCAGGAACATATATAATAAGGACCAGAAAGTCCGTATGCCGAGCTATAGGCAGCCGTTGGGCCGTTGCGTAGGCGAAGTCGTACTGCGCATCAGTCTGGCTCCCACACGCTGCCAGAGAGAAAAAGACAGAGTGATGCCCAGTGACACTACGCAACGACTCGCTCGAAAGTTTAACTGACATAGCCGGCGTCTCCCGTGCCACCGCCACTCTCGAGTTTCCCATCCTTGTTATATATGTTCCTGTGTATATCACCAGAAACGAATTTTTATCAGCTGTGAACACGGTATGCTGTGAAGTCAAGTGTTTTGCGCATGTGCCACTATGGGTAAGGGTTGTCGTAAAAGATGTAAAAATTTTCGCGCAGGTCTCACGGATATGTATTACTGGATAAACACAAGACCCGACCTGGGCCCGTATTCTGGAAATAGGCGAGAAACTCCCTGGGAGTTTTTAGGCAATCCCAAGATTCCCAAGTCTTTCATGTAGGTATCAAAAATTGCCCGAATCGTGTGAGAATTTTTCTCTCCTGCTTTGGGGTAGACCATATACATATAATAAATATACTGGCTATAAACGACGGCGCAGCTTTACTGAGTGGTAGTGGAAAGCAGATAGAAGATCACGCCATTTTTACTCTTATAGCCCACGTGACTGTAACCTAGCGTCCTTGCTTTGGTTTCAAGTTGGTGTGTTATAGGGTAAATGCTACAGTAATTGGCCAGTATGGACGTAAACCATGATATTACAAGATTATTCGAAATCCAACTCTACTGGTATGGGATTAGAGTTTACTTATAGTTTCCTATTTTCGGTTTAGTTGCTAATTCAATCTCTATATGGCAGCACAATTTGTGAATTCGACTAACATTTTTGTATATCGAGATCCTTCATTTAAATTTCGCGCCACTTCTAATAGTAAAAATGGTGGACATTAAATCTACCCGGTCGGTCGTCTCTCTTCCCCTTTCTACTATCTCCATTTCTGTGGGGCAGACGAGAAAACTCGCCTAATGCATGCGCATGCGTAGTTTACATCCTCTTTTATTAGTTTATTGCATAAGAAGTAATTAAGAAGCAATTTTTCACAAATATTAGGTTTAAACTCACCCATCTGAGTTTCTCGCCTATTTCAAGAATAAGCGCCCTGCGCGTGAAAATTTGCTAACTTTACGAACCAAAATTATGACCTTAGACGATACATCACATTCAGCCTGGAACATGCGCACATAGTAACTATAGACTCACAGTATAAACTTATTATACCAATATTACCATGGTAAAATAAGGATTTTGCTAAAACTAGGCTAAAACCCAACAGATGTCCAGCAGTTTAGTTACCAGTCACATGCTCACATGTATAAATCCGTGTTACTAGTTGACAAAAAGTTTGTCCAGCCATAATGAGAATTAGAACACCGAACGCTATAAAATCTGCCTGACGACGCTACCGGATGGTGTCCATAAAATTTGCCTGAGATACCACGAGGAACCTAACCTAACAATTTTTAGATACAAAGCGTAGAAAAAACACGGGTTTGTAATAGTTTTTGTTACTTTATCTATTTTAGTATTTAATATTATTTATTTTTATATAGCTAAGTTTATTATTTTAGTAATTTAATGTAAAAAAAAAACATTTATCGTAGTCTTGGTCATGCTTTCAACTTTTCGAACAGTCCCGCTCAAATCGAGTATACTAGTGCGCAATCTCCAAGGTATAGATGCGCAGTTTCAATTTGCTTCAACTTTCGTTAATGGGAATGCTTATTGCTTATCCAGTAATACATATCCGTGGTGGTGGTGCAACGCCGCCATCTTGTTTTTAGAGATTCTATTAAATTTTTGCGCATAAATCGCGTATTTCCGATTTTACAAGAAAATGTTTCAATGAAATTGATTCGCAAATTGAATTCTCTACAAAATTGTACTGATGACTTTTTTCTCTAATTGCAATTGTTTACAAGTTACAATGCAATTTGTTATTATAAAATATAGGGGATTATTTTTTTATACTCGTTATATCTTTTTTTACGTTGCTCTAATCGTAAAATTGTATGTATAAAAAGTGTAGAGCTTTTAATTATCTATATTTTTTGTAAAAAAAAGATTTTGATGTGACCAATACTTCTCACTCTGCAGCGCATGGAAGATGAACATGTTTACATAGAGGTCGATCCCATAAGCAAGTGAATATATCTATAATTATTGGAATTATGTCGAGACGAATTTTGCATTCGAATTTGGAAACTGTATAAGTTTACCAGCTAGGAAAAACATTTTGCACAATAGGCATCTTGCACTATATTTCAAAAATCTGAAAAAAGATATTTTTTGAGAAATTTGATTGGTTTTAATAAATGGAGAAACATTTTTTTAACTTAAACATTACGTTTATAATAAAAAATTGCGATTAAAAACACGCAAATATTTGAATCAATGGAGCAATTTGGGAACGCGCTGTGATTGGTGTCACGTAAATACCTAGTACTTGCCATTTTGACAAGTACTGGGTAATGCCAAACACGACAGCTATCAGCTGTGGCAAAGTGAGTGTTATGCATGAAAAAATTGTTGTCAGCGAAAACGATGACTGAATCAGGATATGTCAAAGGCGTTCCGCAAAATTTGCCATGGAACAAACCTATTACTTGGTCAGCAGGATTATAAAATTGATCAGCAACTAAATAATATCCATATGCTAAGTACCTATAATAATTATGTGGGGGCACTTGCCTCATTTAGGTTAGCTATAGGTATAGACACAGTACAGAAAAGTGATAATGTTACAGCTTGCCAAAATGTTATTAAATCTGACTTACGAGTTGTCTCTTTATTATGTACTTATATTGCTGCAAATGTATTTAATTAGCTATAGAATTAACTTTAAAGCTGCCTAATAAAACATTATTTGCTGATCAATCTTGTTTTACTTGCTGACCAAAAGTGGCGGCTCAACTGACTATATTTGCCGGCAGAAAATATTTTAGATCTGACTAAAACCTCAATATTATGCTAACCGTTTAAATGATAGCCTTTTTTCACTGTTAACAATCTTTTTTCATTAATCAAAAATTACAAGCTTTACGTATGGATAACTATGTAAAAATGTCACGTTCTTTTGACGGCTGTAGAAACTTTCATTTTGCTCTAAATGATTAAAATGTGACTATGATAGTTATTCCCATGCACCCTTCATTTAACTTTAACAGGTGCTCTCCATAGCAACCGTTTTTACTGGGTATCGACGTCATCGAGTGTTTTTGTGGGAATGCAAATTCTACAATTTAAAAACGCAATTTTTTTAACAATATATTTACGTTCAGGACGTAATTTGTGAGCTATTTAAAGGAAAAAAATTTTTTCGTCAAGATGCCTATTCTATCCCATTTTGAAAAGCCGCTATCTTATTTTTAAGGGTAGTTTTAGTTTTTCGCGTATAAATCCCGTATTTTTGATTTTAGAAGAAAATGTTTCAATGACATTTGCAAATTAAAATCTCTACAAAATTGCACTGATGACTTTTTTCGCTAATTGCAGTTGCTTACAAGTACACTATAATTTATTATAAAAAAATATATAAAAAATACCACGTGTTCCACTCAGGACAGTGATTAATTGATTATGGTACCTTTGTTGACTTTCTCTATTGGCAAAGTCATGCGAACGGACTTTCTATAATCAATTTAAAAAAATCAGAATAGAGACTTAAACAAAACAATTTACGTTGTTATATTGTTATAACATCATCAGGAAATTTATGCGTGGCAGGTTACGATAAACACTATTCGCATGATTGAGTTCAAGACTATTTTTCGATTAGAGCAATGTAAAAAAAGATATAATGAGTATTGAGATCAGGATTTACCACAGCGGCGCTGGCGTCATATGCAAGTTCGTACATATAGTATTATACAAACAGTGCAAGTAATAGTATATTATTTTATAAAGGACCAAAAGCGATAGTTTATGTGGACAGTCTAGACGTTTAACTGCCTCGCTACATTCGGCAGATAGATCCAGCCGTGCAACATAAAGTCACTTTGGTTCCGAATAAAATATAGGTACTTACTATTTTTTTCAAACGTCGACAACAAAACATATAAGAAATTTTGAGGATACAATTTTTTAATTGAGAAACGAGCTAGACGTATCAATTCAGTTGGCGATTCTAGACATTTACCTAAAATTTAATAACGGATGTCCAATAAGTCTTTCAGTCAGGATGGCTATGGAGTATTTTGCTTTTCTTAATAAACACAAAACTTAAACCGTTACAACCTCACCTCAAACCACATGTCATTTAAGACGACATAATTAATGTTTTATGATGGTTACATGAAAATTATATTTTAAATTTTGTGTTTATCAATAAAAAGAAAAATACTCCATAGCCGCCCTGACTGAAAGACTTATTGGACACCCGTTACTTCTACTATTTATTAACATAATAAATTTGTGAAGTTTCACTTTCATTAAATTACAAAATAAACGAAGGTAACCATAGCGACCTTAAATTGAATAAGTAAATTCTCTCTAGACCTCTTAAAGCATTTTCGTAACCATGAAAACCATAATTAAAACATCAAAAAGTAATGCTAAAAATAATGTAACAACTTTAAACAGTTATATCTCGAAAAGTAAAAGAGTCCGACGCAAAATAATTTCAGATTCGTGATCTACTCATGGAAATTAGTGATATATGTGAAAATTATGAAAATTGGGGTCTGCGTCCGTATTCTTTACCTTAAGCAACACTGGAACTACTCTCTACGTAGATTAACCACTTCATTATTTCGAAATAAATTTTTACGCATACACGTTTTTGTCGAACGCGGGATTCGATTAAAGCGTAATTTAGAAACCGTAGATCAGTGTACCATGCTCTTACAAAATGGAGCACAACACCGGACTGTTTTTCGACAACTTAAAAAACTTTTAGGAGGAAATTTCATCTTCACTTTGTCGAAAAATATTGAAAACACTTGACTTTACGATAGTTGTCACCGAATTATCGGTGGAATGTAATTATAATTAAATAAAATTCGATAAGTCCCTTTTTTCCCTATGCTACCCATGCTAAATGTTCCAACCACAGATATGTTACTCTTTCTAAATAGATAGCCATTGCATAAAATCATGAATGAGCCGAATTGAAACTGCGCACGGGGGTATTTTGACTTGCGCGCAAGTAAATATTGCGCCCGCGAATTCAAACAAAATATTGCAATAGGTCCGAATCACATTTCAATACCGTGCTGTAATGTTGGTTGCCAGACCAATTTTAGGGAATTTCCTTTTTTATGTTTACCCCCTGTAAACCATGCTTTTGCACATACATCTTGCTCTTTCTAATTCGAAAGCTAAAGCAAATGCGCAAGTACAAATACCCCCGGATTCACGATTTTCGACCTTATTGAAATCTTCAATTTGTCGCACTTTTTCATCGCGCAGCCCATATGCTTTAGTTATCTATTTAGAAAGAGTAAGATATCTATGGTTCCAACTAAGCCGCCATCTTGGATAGTTTGCCTAGCGGCCACGGGTCGCGCATATCTTTGTGCTGATCTCAATGAAGAAATCATCCCCTATTTTTTTATAACAAATTGCACGGTAACTCCTAAACAATTGCAATTAGCGAAAAAAATCACTAGTGCAATTTTGTAGAAAATTCAATTTGCAACAAAATTGCATTGAAATATTTTCTTCTAAAATCGAAAATACGCGATTTATACGCGAAAAAATAAAACTACCCTTAAAAATAAGATAGCGGCTTTTCACCACGGTAGAATTGTGCAAAATGTGTTTTCCAGCTTGTATAGTTATACACTTTCAAAATTCGCATGCAAAGCTCATCTCGAAATAATTCCAATAAGAAAATTTCGCGATGATTTTTACTTTCTTTACGAAGTATAAGGAACTATTGTAATCGTGATTTTTTTCGACTCCGAGATTTTGATAAATTTACACGTTTTGAGGGCCCCTGAATCCATTTTGACCATTTTCGCCATGATGTCTGTCTCTCTGTGTGCGTGTGTGTGTGTGTCTGTCTGTATCCACGATAACTCAAAAACGAATTATCGGATTTGATTCAAATTTCATATTTAAGAGTTTGAACAAAATTTAGTTTGAACTTTTTTTTGAAATTCCGTCAAAAATGTTTAAATTATTTTTCATATAGTAGCGCCATCTATCTCTTATTTACAAAAGTACCATATATATAAATTACAGAAATCTATACCGTTGAGGAAATCGATTGTAGCAGTATTATTTGAAAAGATCGACGGCTACGGCAGCATTGTGGTGGCGAAACTACCACCGGTTGTTACGCGGTCGTTGATTTGTGTTTTTTGTGTCATATTGTAATATGTACAGTTAATAGGAGTAGCTAATAGCAGCAAAGTATTCCGTGTATTCTTCTTATCCAGAACAAATACCACTTCTAGCACAAGCCGCCGTGGCGCAGTGGGTAGAGAATCTGCCTATAGTAATCCACACGATGCTGGTTCGATTCCATAGATTTCCCTTCTTTTTTTTTATTTTAATTAAATGCTTTATTTATTCGGAGCGATTATAAGTCACGGACCAGGTTAGGTTGTTTTGTATAGGTTTTTTTTTTCCTTTAAATAATAGCATAAATCGGTATTATAAGATGATGCCGGAATAATCCTTGCCCTTACACGTGACCTTGAATTTGATGGAATACTTTGCTGTGATTAGCCTCTCGTCAGTTAATTTCACAGAAATTAGGTTATTTTTTATCATGAGTCGTTCAGTAAGTTTTGGCATTTTGATTTTTGGCGACGGATGCAAATAAGTATTTAATTTGTCAATTTGACAGTAAACGTCAATCAAACAAAGGCATTGTAACACAGGGAATCAGGGATATATTAGGTGTAGTCGATTTCTGTGAAATTAACTGTACCTATAATTATTATTGAAAAAATCGACGGCAATGGCAGCATCGTAGTGGCGTGCTTTTTTGTGTAATATTGATATATTGTAATACAATTACAAATACAGCTAGTAATAAATAAATGTGATTTTATATTAATAACGTGTTGAATGTCGACAGCATGTGATTATTGGCTACCCCTTCAGTATTTTCCAAAGATTAAAACTGTATCATGGCAATGTATAGGAAAGTCATGTGTTGGGCACATCAGATATTTTATTCTTGCAAAGTTTAATGAGGTATACGATACATCGATACGTATACGTACCAAAATAAAATATCTACTACTAAGTACATATACAGGGTCTCCCAAAATTAGTCTGCCAAAATGTACCAGCTGATTCTACGTTCAAAAATAATGCAAAAAGTTTTAATAAATATAGGATGAAAAATGCTTCGTAAGGGAGCTACTGCCACCCGAAAGGGGGGCCCGAAAGAGGAGTTTCTGTAATATCTCTGCAACTATTTGAGATAGATTCATGAAATTTGGTGAGTTTGAAGCTTTTATAATTTACCACATATTTATTCTTCCAATTTTTAGAAATTTTGCCAGGGGCGTCACATACAGGGTGGGTACTGGGTAAATTATGCCCCATATTTTTTGTGTGGATAATTTTTAAATTTTTTATATCAAATTATGAAACTTGGTTTGAAACGACACATAAAAATTAAATATAAATCTAAGAGAAATAAAAATTATTAATTAAATATCTAAGTACCTATACTTTTGTTAATGTTCTTACTTGACACATTAAAAAATATTCCCATAATATAACTACTTGTATTAGACATAAATTGTAGTCCTACATGAAAAGATTGAAAAGGCACATCAGGTACTTTATTTTAAAGTGACCTACTTCTCTTTGGTGTTATAAAACATTTAGGAAAAAAGTTTTTACAGTGCATTTGTCAAACACAGGAAGAAATGACCTGGCATGAATCAACGGTTGATGTGTTTAAGAAATTCCGGTATAGCCCCTGAAACTTATGCAATTGTGTTGAGAAAATTTGCAAAACTTGCTCCAGGAAATAACGTTCTGTGTCGTAAAAATTAGTTGAAATTTAAAAGTAAATTTGTATTCGGATAGAACAATATTGAAGGTATGGCGCTATTTAAAAATTTTTTGAGAAAAAAAAATAGATATGTATAAAGTTACCGTGACTATTTATTCATCTGTCATTTAGTGTTCATAAACGAATGAAAAAACTTAATTTTAGTCATTTCCATGGTTACAAAAATATTGCAGCGGTAATTGTACTAGTACAAATTAGATCGATAATTGTACTAGTCCTTTTGGTGATACTTAATTTTAAACAAATGATTGTGTGGGACGTTTTCTGACACTTATGACACTTACCGAATATTATTAGTTGTTCTTACAGTAACAATCATGAATGGCTCGATTGATAAATTATTTAATTTGCATAAGACGGGTTTGAGGTATTTGATACATTAAATAGTCCTCCAAATACGACTCGTAGTCAATGTTATGCAGATCATTTTTGTGGTGGTTTCACTCATGTCAACTGCGCTTTCGAATTCGACTCGTGCAAGCACTCGTCAAATTCATATGCCAGCGCAGTTGACATTCGTAAAACCACGACAAAAATAATCGGCATAACATTGACTACTTGTCGTATTATAACTGAAAGTACCCTATATTTGATCGATTTTTTTAAATACAAAAAACAATATAATAAAAAGTTATCTCTAGAGCGCCCAAGTATGATCCTTTCTGCAATCAGTGCAATTTGTTTCATCCCATTATACTTAGTCATTATTAAGCTTGTTATGAGTATTTTACGAACAGACTGTAAACAGGCACCTACAGTGGGCCCTTAACCGAAGTCACTCAAGCTGACACCAATGGAATGAAGCGAGTAAACAGCGTTAGCAATCTAGCTATACCAGGTAATCACACTATTTTAATTGATTGACATTGACCATATGTAGGCTCCCAATTCGTTGCCGGCATCTCAAGAAGTTTACCACCGTCTCCACAACGAACCCCCAGCCGAAAACAGTCTTTAGTTGTTATTAATCCGTTTACAATGTGTCCAGGTGTTCTGGAGGAATTGCCGAAGAAGCCGGATGAAGCTGGTGATAATGTGAATAAATTATTGGAGCAAATTATGCAGTGTCCACCAGATGAGGCCTTGATGGATGCAGCGAAGGAGTCCGGTCAACAACTGTATGTTTCTATGCCGCATGAGGTGAAAGTTGAGAAAATTAATTTAATGGTAATTTGGTGGAAAATCATTACGATTATTTTTAATACTTTTTCTCGAAAGAAATTATACAATGCTATATTTTTGTAATTACTTTTTAGATGGCCGAGTTAAAGAAAATCCTCGACACAGTTACAATGGAACACATGGAACTTTCCAAACAAATGGGCACTGAAGAATCCGAAGTAGAGAAAGCGAAACTGGCATTTTTAATGGACCAAGCCGACGCCAAAGTTCACGGCCTGTCTGTGTTAATGCTCCACTACTGTTCCAGCTTGCAACATACACAGGAGAAAATATTATAATTTACAATGGCACGTTTTATATAATAGATATTTATTTTCAAACGGCGTATAACATGGTGTTATAAGACTGAGTAGGCAAGGTATAAGTTTCATTTCTATGACACCACTCTTGAGCGGCGTATAAGTAGGACTTATACTCCGGCGGAGTATAAGTTATATCATTATCTGCAAAAATGAATGACAGTTGCATGACAGTTGCAAAATTACTTAATAAATTGATTGTCATATTACGATTAGAATGATTCCATTTGAAAATAAAATATTGTATTTTATTCGGAGTATAAGCACATTTATGTGACTCCGTATGGAGTTAATTCTCCTCGCTCCGCTCGGCGCTTACACCTCCATACTTCGTCACATAAAAGTTTCGCTTATACTCCTAATAAAATAAATATCTATTATTGTTATGTTATATGCCGTTTGAAAATAAAATGATTTTATTTCTGATTTTTAAATAGTTATTTACATTCGAGTGCGTGTAGATTCTATTTTACAGTGCGACAGCTTTGTTTGAGGCACAAGCCGTCAGGCGAGTGCCTTATTAGCTGGAGCGCTGGAAAATAGTTCACGCACGAGATTTGTATAAAACTTTTTGGCCGACGATAATGTAAATCTTTTTTTTTTTAATTTATGCAATAATTTATTTCAAATAATTTCCGCATCGAAAGTTATTTATCATAGGTTTGAAAACATAGTGTGCCATTTTAAAACATATAAATGTCAAAACTATTTAAAAACATTGACAGTTCTGGTTGAACATTACGATAAGTGAAAAATCTAAAATATAAAATGTGTAATAGCGAAGAGAGCATAATTCTAACGCCCCCCGAAATAAGGGAGTTGGCGCAAAATGCGACATCGCAATTGTTGCCACCAAAATCAAAGCCCAGGTACGAGGCACAATCATTGAAATGCATGTAAACTAACTGGAAGGGACCCGACCATGCGCTTTAAGCAGGCAAACTGTGTCAGGGGCAGTGACAGAGATGGAACGATACTGTAGGGTATCTATTTCTGTTCCACACGTATAAGTAAATGGCGTTACATGAGTTGTTTCACTGCTTTTTTTTGACGGAATTTCAAAAAAAAGTTCAATCAAAATTTGTTCAAAATTAATTCTAAATCAATGTTAAAGAATAAAAAAATCTCGTGAATTGTTTATTTTTCAAGATATTCCTAAAAAACCTAAAAATGTCTTCAGGTAAGTAGCACTTGTGTTGGTGCTCTCATCCAATGTTAAACTTTAATAAAATGATGATTTTAACAAAATTAGACCAGTAATTTCAAATTTCTTTATACATTATGTTTTTTAAAAGCCTAACTTTTTACCTGAACGAAGTATAGGGAAATCTAAGAATCGTAATCTATTTAGTTTAAAATTTGAATGGTTTAATTTGACAATTTATCTACAAAGATATTTGTCGGAGAAAGTTATATTTTAGTCGATTTCTAAACATCTATTTAAATTGAGAAGTTTTTTAGGTAATTTTCTCATCTCCACTACTAGCAATATGAAAATAATCGATTTGGAAACATTGTTGTCTCTATAAAACTCTTTTTCAATAAATTTTAAGTACCTGAAAGCCAAAAATTTCCCAAAGTCGTTTTTATTTCGAAGCAAATGTTCACTTACAACTGTATTATTTATAAAATTGTATTACATTTGGCATTTCCAGTAATTAAAATGCACCGTTTTAGAATTGCCATGTACCAAGTTAATATAACAGTATTAAAGAATGAAGTAGGACTTAACCGTGTGTCACACAGAATTTCGATGAACTTTTAATATCACTTTTTTTTCTGTGAAATTTGAAACATGTTCGATTCCCTCTAAAAGACAAAGTATTGCGTCCTATTGTGAATCTCATGACTGAACGTACTAATAGATTACCAACGATTAAAATACAAATTCTTCAGGGGCCAAGCCAAATTGGTTTCTTTTTCTTCTTGTGCCAATCAGATTGTTAAGTTCATTGATTATTTCTGTGTGCTTTTATAGCTAATTATTGATGTGCATTAATTATTCCATATTCTAGTCAATTACGTAATTATGCGTAGAGTATTGTGTTAACCGTTAATTACAGACTGTAGATGTAGCAGATTAATGAATTTGTTAAACTTTACTCGTAGTGAAATTAAATATCTAAGATGTGATAATTAGTGATTACTGTTATACAATTATTTTTATTAGCTAAAAACTATTATTTTTTAATTTGTATTGTTTCTTTAAGTTAAATAAAATTCATTTATACTTATACATCTACTCCTAATATTTATTGTACATTGTTTCATTATTCTAAATATTTTTATCCAGCAAGTGGATTTACATGTATAGTTACACTATTTATTCTAATATCATTTAAAGGTTTAAAATTTTTCGGATTTACTGGTAGTTTTTCCAATTCATCTAAAGCTTCCAAACCATCAATCACCCTGAATAACAAGACAAAATTAAAATCACCAATTATGATCAGAGTGCAAAAACTTACTTTCCAAATAACGTATATTTCAAATCCAAATGGGGCTGCGTAGCATAACTTATAAAAAACTGACTTCCGTTGGTGTTTGGTCCATTATTTGCCATAGACACCATTCCTCTTGCAGTATGCTATAAAAACAAAATAAGGATTAGTGCTTTACTAGATATTCTATGATTAGTGTCTTAGGAAAAACAAACTGGGCACTCGTTTCATTTTAAACTATATTAGTAGGTACAGTAAAATTATTCGAAAATCATACGTTAAAGGTCGGAATCGTCCGGAACAGGACAAATTTTAGGGGTTGTTAGGGGATCTGAAGTTAAGTAATTTCCTAAGTTTGCGACCTCCAACTCCTTGCGGATTTTCCGCCATCTTGATTTTTTGGGTTGATTTGGTTTGTGGTATTTTTCGGGCTTATATTTGATATTAGCAAAAAAAGTGTCGATACCTTTTTTGTAGAGAATAAATATCCCCACAAGATGAAGTAATATAATAGTATACAAATTCTCATCAGTAAACAAATTATGGTAGTTTAAAAATCCAACAAGTGGGATTTAAAAGTTTTTATTTTTTATTTCGGTAATCGTTCATATTAAATAAAAAGTGTTCAAGCAAAAGTTGTAAAGCGTAATACTCCCTATAGTTTTTGTTTAAACAATTTTCTTCCTGTGTCAATACTTTTTGCGCTACAGTGAGTGAAAGGTTCACGGGAACTGAAACGAGGCGTTTGCACTTTCCACATCGCGCTAAAATCTAACTCCTTTTTAGGCGTTTATTTTCAAATTTTTGTTCCTAAATAAATTTTTAATTTGTTATCTACAATATTTATTGAATACTTTGTATACTTTGTGTTCGCGCGAAGTGGCTTCAAATTGCTAACTTTGTTATTATTGGAGCTACAAAGTCGGTTAAATTAGCAAACTAGTAGCATTTTTTTCCACTGATTACAATGGTGAAAACAGGAAAACAATTGACCATCTGGGTTTTCGTTTTTCGAGATACATATTCACAAAAATAACATTTTTTAAATGGAACAACCTGCATATTTTTGCAAAAATCGATGATAATTCAAATTCGGTACAAAAAATGTCCTTATCTTTTTTTGATAATTATTTAAAATAAGCTAGATATTTTAAATTTTGGGAGCAAGTTGAAAAAAACTTTTACGGAAATATAGAAATTTTTCAAAATATTATATTTTATGACTATACTTGATATTAAAACAATACAAAAAAAATGTTATTTTTGTGAATATCTCGAATACCAGATGGTCAATTGTTATTTCTGTTTTCACCATTGTAATCAGCGGAAAAAAATCTGAAATATTTATTTAGAATCTAATCCTATATGGATTAATAAGTATTTGAAAATAAACACCTAAAAAGGCGTTAGATTTTAGCGCGAACGCCTCGTTTCAGTTCCCGTGAACCTTTCACTTACTGTAGCGCAAAAAGTATTGATACAGGAAGAAAATTGCTTAAACAAAAACTATAGGGAGTTTTATGCTCTACAACTTTTGTTTGAACTCTTTTTATTTAATATGAACGATTACCGAAATAAACAATAAAAACTTTTAAATCCCACTTGTTGGATTTTTATACTACCATAATTTGTTTACTGATGAGAATTTGTATACTATTATATTACATCATTTTGTGGGGATTTTTATTCTCTACAAAAAAGGTATCGACACTTTTTTTGTTAATATCAAATATAAGCCCGAAAAATACAATAAACCAAATAAACCCTAAAAATCAAGATGGCGGAAAATCCGCAAGGAGTTGGAGGTCGCAAACTTAGGAAATTACTTAACTTCAGATCCCCTAACAACCCCTAAAATGTGTCCTGTTCCGGACGATTCCGACCTTTAACGTATGATTTTCGAATATCTAGTAACGCACTAATCCTTATTTTGTTTTTATAGCATACTGCAAGAGGAATGGTGTCTATGGCAAATAATGGACCAAACACCAACGGAAGTCAGTTTTTTATAACTTATGCTGCGCAGCCCCATTTGGATTTGAAATATACGTTATTTGGAAAGTAAGTTTTTGCACTCTGATCGTAATTGGTGATTTTAATTTTGTCTTGTTATTCAGGGTGATTGATGGTTTGGAAGCTTTAGATGAATTGGAAAAACTACCAGTAAATCCGAAAAATTTTAAACCTTTAAATGATATTAGAATAAATAGTGTAACTATACATGTAAATCCACTTGCTGGATAAAAATATTTAGAATAATGAAACAATGTACAATAAATATTAGGAGTAGATGTATAAGTATAAATGAATTTTATTTAACTTAAAGAAACAATACAAATTAAAAAATAATAGTTTTTAGTTAATAAAAATAATTGTATAACAGTAATCACTAATTATCACATCTTAGATATTTAATTTCACTACGAGTAAAGTTTAACAAATTAATTAATCTGCTACATCTACAGTCTGTAATTAACGGTTAACACAATACTCTACGCATAATTACGTAATTGACTAGAATATGGAATAATTAATGCACAATAATTAGCTATAAGAGCACACAGAAATAATCAATGAACTTAACAATCTGATTGGCACAAGAAGAAAAAGAAACCAATTTGGCTTGGCCCCTGAAGAATTTGTATTTTAATCGTTGGTAATCTATTAGTAGGTACGTTCAGTCATGAGATTCACAATAGGACGCAATACTTTGTCTTTTAGAGGGGAGATCGAACATGTTTCAAATTTCACAGAAAAAAAAGTGATATTAAAAGTTCATCGAAATTCTGTGTGACACACGGTTAAGTCCTTGTGTTGTTTGTCGAGCGGTCTTTATGAATAGGTGAAATGATGCAACGATGGATATCGAATAGTCTATAATATAAGTCTATAGTATAACGTATAAGTTGTCAATATAGTTCACGTTGCGACGGCCGGGTTACCAATGACCGTCCCCGGGCATCACGTCTCCAACGTGCCAGTCGCGCATGTCACAGATACTAAATTGTAAAAACTGTGTTGTAAATACTTGTAAGAAAGAATTTTCTTGTCTAAATTTCAGTGTGGTAATGATTTCTTTAAAACACATGTTGCGTAATAATTTGACTTACCTTACTCAAATTAATGTCAAATCAAGGCTATTATGAATTGGTAGTAGATAAACACTTACTTTTTGAAATTTGCATGGCGGCTGTAACATATGACCTTTATGCATCCAACATACCTGAAATATCCCAAAAATTTGATGTAGTTTAATTACTTAACGTTTCATTTTGCACGTGTAGGTACTGTCAGAGTAAGAAATTTTTTCCACCAAATTTTCGAAATTCTTCATTTTTGGCAATGCAGAGAGTTTAAAATTTCTTGACTTTATTTACTTCACTGAAAAATTTCGCTTTTGAATTTTATAATCGAGTTAACTAGGCCAAATAGATTTGCAGATAATCATTAAAATAATATATTTCTTATTATCTGATTTCATACTTTAAATAGCAAATGTTTCATAATCAAATTAATAGGGATGTTGCATTTTTTTAAAATCTCGTTTTTTTCTGTTAGAAATGTAAAACGACTATATTAATAATACTCTACAGCAAAAATATTTTTTTTACTAAATATTTGTACATAAAAAAATGATTATAAATTGACCGTAATTCAAATATATTATTGCCGCCCGAAAACGCTTTGAAATCGGAGAGTCCTGTGTGACGTCACGAATCTAGTTGACATTGACATGTCTAAATATTTTTTACGCGTTTGACATTTTTCGAAATAAATCAAAATGTGGCGTGCTGCTCTGTGGAACTAGATTCGTGACGTCAGCAGTCTTTTGGGCCCATTCGGGCGTTTCCGGGCAATGCGTGGAAATTTCAAATTTTGCAATACTTTTTATTTATTCACTTGGAAAGTACGGACCAAAAATTTTTTTCAAAAATATTGATAGTGATAATTTGGTATCAGCTTTTCAAAAAAAATTATTTTGAAAATCATGCAAAGTCCCTATTAAAATTTAACTTAAGAATAATTAGAATTTATTTGATATCAAGCGATATTACCGGTTTGTTGGTAGTTGGATTTATGGTTCTGTATAGGCGAATTTCTACGTCCTGATTTACACCTTCGCATTTTCATGACTGAAAACATCTGTAGTGTAAATCTAGGTGAAAATTGGAATTTGTAATTGAGTATTAAAAGTAATTCAATGTAAATTTGCATACAATATTTTAATAAAAAATTTTAATAAAAATAATCTGTAATTAAGTATAATAAGTTTATTACATAAATATATAAGTAGACACAATAAATTATAATTATTTACATACATAATAAATCAGACATTGAATTCATTAAAACACAGGAGAAGTAGCGTAATGTCCAAATCATTAACGGAATGCATACTCGAGGCCTCTGAAGGCATTCCTGACAATTTCTGAGAATCCTCTATCATTTTTAAAATCTTGATAAAATCCGATACCCACAAACTTCCTATCCGCCAATCTCCATTTATACTATACATGGGTAGCTTGTCCAATAACAATTTTAGTAAAAAGTCACACTCTTCAAAATTAGTCTTAAGCTTATTAGCCAAATAAGCGACCTCATCAGGTGAACAAACGTCGTCTATGTCATCTAGGAAATAGACTGGATCAGTTTCAATTTTGTTTCTTACAAAACTCTTGTTAAGTATGTATTTCTGCGTCATACTTGTGGTTACCAAATTAAACCACCTTAACCGTATGGTTTTTGAAAATGACGTACCAACGAAGTACATTTCCTCGATAAAATTACGGTCCGTTCCTGGAAAGAAGTTTGGTTTTAGAAGGATTTCTACGAACACTTCACAAAATTTGTTGCTTTTATCAACCATCGTTTGCATCCAAGTGATGAGTTTCAGCACAAAACGTGGTTGGGTTTCTTCTGTTGTAGTTGATGTTAACATTTTGAACGTAGTCCTTAGTACAGCGTTAAGAACTAATTCTGAGCGCTTCTTGGTATTTATGGCACACTTCCTGCACTGGCTCAGTTCCATATTATGTATGTTGAAACATATAAATTCTTCCAAACCACTAAACAATGCGTCTTCCTCGTTGGCGCTTTTCGTTTTATTTACAAAATTCTCGAAAAATATGGTTAGGTCCATTGATGTGAGGGATTTCTCTTGGAATTGGTTGTTCCACGATGCCAAAACACTGTTACAAAACGCCATTTATATGAACTGGTAAAATTTGTTGGATAATACTGAGTACCACTTGGTATGCTATAGAGTCACAACGAAGCAAATTTCGACTGTGAAGGTACTTGTGAGGGATATTCACTTATATATCTAGGGACCATTTGAAGAATGCATAGAAATTGCAAATTATAATCGTTAAAAGCTCATTAAGACAATCTAATAACTATTTAGTTTCTGCTTAAATTTAAGTACATTTAATTTGTTTGATTATTGAGAGAACAAGAACAAATATTTTTCAATAACTTTCGTTTTGATAATATATTCATGGTCAAAAGTTCTTCTATTTAGAATATTTTTTGTCTGTCAAGATTAACGTCTTATACCTTGTGGACCACCTACGAAAGCTATGTAGTGATTCTATTTAGAGAAGTTTGATGGAATTAAATCGTGTCTTCTACTCGTTTTTTTAGTTTGAAATTTTTCTTAGATACTTACTGATAATGTTGGAATCATAGGTATAATTTTTTTAAACAGACATAGTCCTAACCAAAATTTATTAGTCAGGGAACTAAAATAAATATTTTTCACATTTATAGGTTAGTTTCAAAATATTTTCGTGTTTTAAAATGGTATAAAATTTCCCAAAACTGACTGTTTTTGTTATATCAAAGACTTTGTAAAAATTGTATGCAACTATAATAGTTTCTCGCAGAAGAATAATTGATCCCGTTTTTTTCTATTTAACCGTCACTGCAGAGAAATACAGAAACAATATTTTAACAGAATTTGTTCAAAAACTACATAATGATGAACTTCAACTTCAGCATGGCTATTTTCAACAAGACGGGGTTACAGCAGATAAGACACGAGACAATATAGCTTTTCTCCGCGAATTTTTTGATGATCGGCTGATAAAGTTTGCGTACACAACTTGAGTTTCCTCCGAGGTCACCTTTTTCGACCATTATGGACTATTTTGTGTTCCCTTATTTAAAAAATAGGATTTCCTGAACTCCGGTAGGTAATTTACAAGAATTGGAACAAAGATTGTTAAGATTGTGCAACGATAAAGCCACAAATGCTGCAAAATGCTTTTCATAGCATAAAAAAACGCATAAACTTGAGCATTGAACAATTACATTACAATTACTTTCATTTTGGAATTTATTCTTAATAAAAACGTGAATAATTTTCGAATTTATTTATTATTATTTTATCTCTAGAATTAATAACACAATTGCAATTTATTGATAATTAGGCCAGTCATTCAAGCAAAAAAGGTACACAAAATTCCAAAAGTTTTGAAACTTGGACACAAGTTTGAAAACGCTAAAATAATATTAAGTCTAAACCCACATGCCAATTTGCATAAATTTTTGAGGAACGGAAGAATTTTTTTTATTTCTTTATTACTCGTGGCGGTGAATTTTTTAACAAAGGGGGTCAACAAAATGCAAAAGTTTTCGAACATGGTTGCAAATGTTCGTTACACAGGTACAGACTGTACTTTGAATTTGCAACCTTTTCATACCTCCGGAACTTTATTAAATTGATAACATCTTGTAAATAATTCCAATTTCGCATATCCAAAATATTGCAAAAGAGTTGCAAATCTCAAATTATATTTGTCTAATATTATTGAAAGTACTTTTCAATTTGCAACCTCATAGCAAGTCCAGAAAATATTTTTCATGATTTTTATTTACACTAAGTTAGTAGCGAGTGAGAGTGAGAGAGCAAAAGGCCCTGCCTTGTCTATAGTGTAAATAGAAATAAGAAAAAATATTTTCCGGACTTGCTATGAGGTTGCAAATTGAGAAGTACTTTCAATAATATTATAGACAAATATAATCTGATATTTGCAACTCTTGCAATTTTTTGAATATACGAAATTGGAATTATTTACATGGTGTTATCAATTTAACAAAGTTCCGGAGGTATGAAAAGGTTGCAAATTCAATGTACAGTCTGTACCTGTGTAACGAATAGGTATTTGCAACCATGTTTCGAAAACTTTTGCATTTTGTTGACCCCCCTTTGTTAAATAATTCACCGTCCCGAGTAATAAAGAAATAAAAAAAATATTTCCGTTCCTCAAAAATGTATGCAAATTAGCATGTGGATTCAGGACTGTATTATAAGTATTACATACAGTTTGCATAATTTTTAGAATTTTGTACGAAGAATTACAACAAAATTTGCTAATTATTTATTAAAAATGGAGGTTCCGTTTAGCAAAAAAGGTTTTAAACTTAATGGAAGATTTGTAATAGGCCACTTAACATTTGTCCAAGTTTGCATAACTTTTGTAATTTTGTACAAAAAGATATTGCAAATTGTTGTTTTTTCAATTTTTGACAATGTTCCGGTCCTCCAGACGGGTTGCAAATTTATACGTAATATTATTTTAGCGTTTTCGAACTTGTGTCCAAGTTTCAAAACTTTTGCATTTTTTAAGCCAAATGGAATTTAAAATGCTTGAATGGCTAGCCTAAATGTCAATATTATGGCACATAACTTGACAAACTTCAAAAGGATGATATAAACTAAGACAGTCGTTTTCCATTTCATGATGACTACCTGTGACCAAGATAATTTTTGATATCTCGCTATAATAAATGGAAAAAATTTCTTAATGCTTAATTCAATATTATCCTCAAAGGAACCAATTAAACACCAAAAATTTTATGAAATAATAAAACATGTAACTCACTAATTTTTAATTCTATAATAGTCTTTACCTGTATTTTTGTAACGACCATATCATTCCTCTCTTTCAATTTTTAACACAGTAAATATTTAAAGTAAATACTCAGCGATCTCATCATGTCCAATATAATAACCAACCTTTTAGTTTTAATTGTAGCAAAGTTAAAATTCTTAAAGCTCGCTCAACTTGAACATTAATTTATTAGCGAGAAAGCTGAATTAATAGAAGCTTAACGCGTCTTCACTTGATTTATAATACTTTCAGATGGTTTATTTTCGGTTCAGTTAATGCCTTGCGCTAATGCGATATTATGTCAATTATAGAATATTCTCTATTTTATTGGAATTTAATTTATAATTCACTAGAATATAATTTATCGAATTGCTAAAATCGCGAGCTCTCCTAATAATGCCAATAATATTATAATAAGCAAAATAATTTACGATTACTACTCAAGCTGTTAAACACCCCCGAATAAAAAGCAAACTCCTAATTATTGGAAATTGTTTATTACCAAAGAGCGCACAAAATTCGCAATAAATATGCAGATACACAAGCAAATTTGGTTTTTAATACTTATACAAACGATTATGGTGTTGACTTTACATCGATTCTAAAACTATTCACCCCAATATTATACGGTATGTTGTACAACAAATAACCCATGAATATTTAATAGCTCATGTGTGAGTGTACTAAGTGTACAAGTGTGTGTGAGCGGTTAATCAGCGAAGGTCGAAAAAATTGTAAAATTAATTTTATAGCCATAATAAAGCCATTAATATGTTAAGTTAATCAAAATTCATTATGAGTTATTTATTTGTGCAGATAAGACAAGAAAAATTTTTTTTATAGTTTGTAGTTTTTGCCTGAGAATCTCCATAATAAAAATAAATAATAATTTAGGTATATAATATATTAATAAGAACTTAAAGAAGAGAAAGCCCTTAAAGTGAAGGAAACTTTGGAGTATCCCTATAGTAGTAATGTAGGTACCTAATTAAGAAGTACTTATGTTAATTTTTCTTTAAGTTATTTATTATCTCGGAAATTTCATGAAATCATTACGTATAATTGCTGTTCATATAATTAAAATTGTAATAATAATTTCTGCCAACATATTAACTTACTGTTTTATTGCACATTCTTTTTTTAATTTTATCTTTTAAATTTTTACGTAGGTAGATAGGTACTAAAAAGATCGGAGAAATAATAATACATAAGTGCTTAACACAGTAATATAAATTCTGTTCGAATTCAAATTTAGACTTTTTGGTTGTAATCTATCAGACATACTATGTAGTAAGTAGTTCTAAAAAATTATTTCAAAATCTGTAAACATTTGTGTTAACGCCAAATTTATATTTTGTTTCTTGTTGGGTTCTTTTATAATACCCCCTGTATATAGGTGCTTGCTGGCCTTGCCAGTCGTATGGTGGGGAGGCCTGGGAGAGCAGTCGGAGTCGAAGTTTTAAGCTGAAAGGGTTAAGATACTTACATGTAATAATTCGGATTGTTCAGTTTTGTTAATAAAGTTTTATCTTTCGCTCATTGGTTTACTTACAATTAGCTGTACTCAGTTAACACATTAATTAGTACACAACATAAAATGGTCCTTCGAGCCGGATTTTTTGGATAATCAGTGACATTTTCATACACACAACGCGCTGCAGGAATATGGTTCTTCGGTCATTGTAAATAAGTGCTATTTTCGCTCTCGCTCTCGTTATTAATGGTCGTAAAAATCAAATGTGAAGTTTTAAGTTTTAACTATCTAATCCATACATGCAATATCGCATTGGGCATTTGCATCGTCGTGGGTGGATATAATTTAAAATAAAAAACACATTCATTATTGTTTAATTTCGCCAGTGTTTATAAAAACCCTTGTTTAACTTTTCGCGTGGTGCGTCGGCTTCGTGATCAGACTTGTTGTTCTACACAGTGCTGAGTCCGCGTTTTTGGTTTCCTGCCTAACAAGCCAGTCTGCAGTCCCAAAACAAGTGGATGCTGTATTCTTACACAAAGGTAAGGGTTCAGGCATATATCCAAATACTTTATCGTATGTTCCTCGCAATTTCCTGGTTCTTATTTACAATCTCTTTAATAATTCGTACAAACAAAATTCATTGTATTTCAATTCCTCAATTGTAACACACAAACATGTCGGAATTAGCCCAGCTTCATATTCGACGCGGACAAATATGTTCAAAAAGCACACGCATGGAAACATTTTTGTCCTCAATTGCAACAAATCCTGCCAAACTTAAACAACTTTCGTCTCGCCTATCAAAGTATCACGTAGCATTTGATGAATTTGAAGAAGTTCAGTCAAAAATCGAACAAATCGACCCTGAAGAATTAACGAAGGACACTCGTGAAGTGTTTGAAGAAATATTTTTCAACGTTATCGCCCAATGCAATGCTCTTATGGAAGAAGAATATCCTATAACCGATAATAACGACGTTCAAAGCCAATATTCGCCTAGCATTTCTTCTGCAAACGGCTCAGCAATGGCTACTGTTAGACTACCACGTATTGAACTGCCTACTTTTGATGGAGATTATTCAAACTGGTTATCGTTTCGAGACACCTTTCACTCAATGATACATGAAAATAAAGAATTAAATCCAATTCAAAAGTTACACTATTTAAAATCAAGTTTAAAGCACACAGCTGCTTTAGTTATTACAGCGTTGCCTACTTCTTCAGCAAATTATGAAGTAGCCTGGGAAATGATAAAAGAAAGGTTTGAAAACAATCGCATTCTAATCAAAACACATGTAGATGGCATCCTTGACGCTCCGAACGTGCATAAAGAATCGGCCAAATCCTTAAGAGAACTCGGTGATGGACTGTCAAGAAATATTCGAGCACTCACAGCCTTACAAAAACCTACAAATGAATGGAGCACCTTGTTAGTGCATATTGTCGTTAGAAAATTGGATAATACTTCCAGAAGAGCCTGGGAGATGCAAAATCCTGCAGATTCGGACCCCACTTTCGATTCTCTTTTGAGTTTTCTGCGTGAACGAGCGCAAATCTTGGAGAATATAGAGCAAAAACATGTTGAAGTTGGAAAACCAGAAAAACATAGAAGAGAAATTAAGGCTTTTGTTACTGCTAGGTCTCAGTGTCCAGATTGTTCAAAGGAACACAAAATCTACACATGCGACTCATTTTTAAGCAAATCTCCACCTCAACGTTTCGCTAGAATAAAAAGCTTGCATTTATGCATAAATTGCTTGCAAAGCAATCATGTTGCTGCTGAATGCAAATCTTCCAGTTGTAGAAAATGTGGCAAACGACACCACACTTTACTCCATTTACAATCTAAATCTAATCCAGGCTCAGATCAGAAATCAGAAACCACAACATCTACAATTACCACAGAAACATCGTCTTCACGACAAGATATTGTCAGTCTGTCAAGTCGAACGATTGGAGAAATTCCCCAAGTTTTGCTCTCTACAGCACGGATTCGTGTCATTGGTGCTGGAGGAATTGTACACGAAGCAAGAGTATTGTTAGACTCAGGGTCACAAGCAAACTTTGTTACCAAGGAGTTCTACAACGTCTTGAACTTGACTAGCAGTCGAAGAGACATTACCGTTGTTGGAGTAGGCGGATCTTGTACCAAGATCAACGAAATCACAAATTTGACGTTGCAATCCACTTGCAATGACTTTCAACTCGAAGCTGAATGTTTTGTAATACCAAATATTACAACCAACATACCTGTCGTTTCTTTCGATCCACGATTTATTCGCATACCAAGTAATATTCAGTTGGCTGATACCTTCTTCAACCTATTAAGCGTAGGGCAAATCAAACTTGGACCTAAAATGCCAACCTTGCAAAAAACCATCTTAGGTTGGGTAATATCTGGATCAATCCCTTCAATTCACTCAAGCAATGCAGTTGTTTGTCACCTGTCATGTTCGTTGGATGAACAGCTGGCCAAGTTCTGGGAAGTAGAGGAAATTCAAGGTGAAGCCCCTATGACAAAAGAAGAAAGAAAATGTGAAGAAAATTTCATTCGTACCACAAGTCGAGAAAAGGATGGCAGATTCGTCGTCACAATGCCATTTAATACCCCTAATAAAATTGAATTTGGAGATTCCTACTCAGGAGCCTTCAAACGTCTACGATCTATGGAACGCAAATTTGTAAAAAATGAAAATTTGTTTGAAAAATACTGCGCATTCATGAAAGAATACGAGGAACTGGGACACATGTCTAAGGATCCGGATGATAACCATGAAGGTTATTATTTGCCCCATCACGCGGTCCTTAACGAATCTAGTATTACTACTAAACTAAGAGTAGTTTTCGACGGTTCCGCCATTACATCAACAGGCACTTCCCTAAATGAACTTCAGATCTTAGGACCACAAATTCAAGATGATTTACTCAGCATAATCCTTCGTTTTCGATTGCATACTTTCGTACTCACAGCAGACATAATAAAAATGTATCGCCAGATCCTTATAGCACCGGAACATCGCATGTTTCAGAAGATTCTGTGGAGAACCTCCCAAAATGAAGATATAAGTACATTTATTTTAAACACAGTCACGTATGGATTAAAAGCTTCATCGTTTTTGGCTACTCGTTGTTTGAAGGAATTAGCAAACTTAAATCGGCATCAATATCCTTTAGCATCTAAATCCATTGAATCCGACTTTTACATGGATGACCTTCTAACAGGAAGTGATAATATAGAAACATTAATAAAATTAAAACACGATATCACTTTGATTTTGAAATCAGGCTGCCTCGACCTTCACAAATGGTCTTCAAATCATCCTAGTTTACTTCACTCAAGCCATGAAAATGTACAATTTATCGATCCAAATTCTTCGCATAAGACACTCGGATTGTTTTGGACACCCTCTGTTGATACGCTACAATACTCCATTCAAGATTTCGAAGTACAAAAGCCTATCACAAAAAGAACCATATTAAGTACTACTGCTCAAATCTTCGACCCTTTAGGATTGGTGGCACCTGCCGTTATTATTGCTAAAATTATTCTACAAAGGTTATGGAATTTGAAATTATCATGGGATTCATCATTGCCTCTTGACTTGCATTCCTAGTGGCTCAACTTTGTTCAAGAATTAAAATTTCTCGAAAGGCTTTCAATTCCCAGACATGTTACAAGTAAGGATGCCATAACTATCGAAATGCATGGATTCTCAGACGCATCTGAGAAAGCATACGGCGCATGCATTTATATTCGCTCAACTGATGCAAATCAAAGAATATTCGTTGACTTGTTAGTCGCTAAGAGCAGAGTTGCACCGCTGAAGGCTATAACTCTTCCTCGGTTAGAGCTCTGTGCAGCAGTTTTATTAGTAGATTTGTACAATAAAGTACAAAATTCCTTTCGTACGAAAATTACTAAAGTAACTTTCTGGTCTGATTCTTCTATCGTTTTAAATTGGATTTTATCGGAACCCAAACGTTGGAAAACTTTTGTATGTAATCGTGTTGCCAAAATTCAACGTTGCTCTGTAGCTAACTGGCGTCACGTTATATCAGAACACAACCCAGCTGATATCATATCCCGTGGATTAATGCCTCAAGATTTATTGAATTCAAATCTTTGGT
The DNA here is from genome assembly GCA_963942485.1 of Pediacus dermestoides. Taxonomy (NCBI): domain Eukaryota; kingdom Metazoa; phylum Arthropoda; class Insecta; order Coleoptera; family Cucujidae; genus Pediacus; species Pediacus dermestoides. Next base: position 58,605 of record CAWWDI010000055.1, on the reverse strand, counting down.
GGCACGGACCAGAATGGCTCGCTCAACAAATAGACAAATGGCCATTTAGCTGTATAAATAACAACATGGATGTCCCGGAGGAACGTCAATTTCAAGTATCCTCAGTAGCTTCAGCCACGGATACAGATGAACTGGTTTCGAAATTTTCGTCACTACATCGACTTCAACATGTCGTTGCTTATTGCCTTCGCTTCAAAGACAATGTTTTAACAGTGCCGAATAAACGATTAAGTGGGATGCTGACTGTTATCGAACTAGAGAGAGCTCTACTTGCTCTGATCTTCCTCATACAAACTCAATCTTTTGCTGAAGACATCAAGCACTTGAGAAAACATGGATTTGTAAGTCCTCAAAGCAAGCTGAGAAACTTAAAACGAGTTCTCGATGAACAAGGACTCATTCGAGTCGGCGGTCGTCTCCAACACGCCTACTTACCCTTTGATCAACGTCATCCATTCATACTTCCTTCTAAAGGAAAATTTATAGAAATGTTAATCACTTCTCATCATCAGAAAATGCTCCATGGAGGTTTGGAAACCGTCTTATCTTCACTTCGTCTTCGTTTTTGGATCATTTCGGCTAGAAATGGAATAAAATCAATTTTAAGAAAATGTGTGGTTTGTTTTCGTGCTAAACCCACACCTCTTCGTCAAATCATGGGTGATTTACCTGCTGAAAGGAGCCAAATGAACGTACCGTTTACTGTATCGGGAGTTGACTTTGCAGGTCCTATATTAATCGCTGAATCCCATCGCAGAGGAAAGGCAAGGCTGACTAAGAAAGCATATATAGCAGTATTTGTATGTTTTTCTTCAAAGGCAGTACATTTGGACTTAGTTTCGAACCTTTCTTCTGAAGCATTTATAGCCTGTTTAAGACGATTTGTATCTCGTCGAGGATCATGTAAATATATATTCAGCGACAACGCAACTAACTTCGTTGGAGCTAACCGAGAATTGCGGAAAATGCTTCACCAGGAATTAACTTTCAATCAGAAAAACGATTTGCAAGAATATTTGTCGACCACTGGTATTTCATGGAAATTCATTCCCCCTCGCTCCCCACATCATGGTGGATTATGGGAAGCTGCTGTGAAATCAGTCAAGTATCACATAATAAGAACAGTCGGCGAAACACTATTAACATTTGAGGAATATTTTACTTTGCTATGTCAAGTTGAATCTTGTTTAAATTCTCGCCCCTTAACTTGTTTGTCATCCGATCCAAATGATTTAAATGCTCTTACGCCTGCACATTTCCTATTTGGTTATCCTGAATCCCTTATGCCTGACGCTGACTTATCACAGCTTTCTTCAAATCGCTTGTCTAGATGGCAACATTTGCAAAAAATGCGCCAAGATATTTGGAAGAGATGGTCCCGTGAATATTTGCATAAATTGCAAACTCTTTCTAAATGGTATCAGGTTGGTTCGGAGTCCTTGAAGATCAACGATTTGGTTCTACTAGTGGATGAGCAGCTACCCCCTCTTCGATGGCCCTTGGCTAGGGTTATTGCAACACATCCAGGTAGTGATGGTGTAGTGCGGGTTGTGTGTGTTAAAACCGCAAAGGGTGTATTTAAACGTGCTATTACAAAATTGTGTAGGTTACCCATCAATTGATTAAGACTCTTTAGAGACATTAAGAATTTAATACTTGTCTAATTGTTGTTTGTTTTTAATTTCTCTTCTTGTTTGAAACTTGTAAGTTTCAAGGCGGGCGGCTATGTTAACGCCAAATTTATATTTTGTTTCTTGTTGGGTTCTTTTATAATACCCCCTGTATTTAGGTGCTTGCTGGCCTTGCCAGTCGTATGGTGGGGAGGCCTGGGAGAGCAGTCGGAGTCGAAGTTTTAAGCTGAAAGGGTTAAGATACTTACATGTAATAATTCGGATTGTTCAGTTTTGTTAATAAAGTTTTATCTTTCGCTCATTGGTTTACTTACAATTAGCTGTACTCAGTTAACACATTAATTAGTACACAACAATTTGCTTCTATTCTTTGTTGGATGTTGGTATTTTCACAACCGGAAATATTTTAAAATCTTAAAATATTTGCTACCTAAAAACGACTAGTTTAAAAACTCGCTTTTCTTTTAACAAATATTTTTACATTGGAATTTATAGGAACAGGTCCATAATTTAGTCAAACTACCACTTCAAATTTTACAGTTTTTTCACTTATTTTGGAAAAAAGTTATTATGTACATTTTGTACGAAATTCCTCATAATTTTGAATGCCTTATTTCACATAGTTATTAAATTAATGTTATTTTTATATGTCTATACTTATTGTACTTTTTTATTTTATTTTCAACCATCAGACCCAAAAAGTCGTAAAACCACGTGACTTTTTTATTTGGTTTTTCCAACTAATTATGTTCCTTTCAAGAATTATTTACATAAAAAAAAGTATTAATTGCGCATAGAGTTTATAAATAAAACTTAAAATTTAAGGTAAATTTTTAGAGTAAAAAAATTTTAAAACACAAAATTAGATTTAATTTCAAACAAATATCTACATCAATAATTTTATATAATAATACGAGCCCTAACAACTAAATGTTCGGTTAAAAGTAAATTTGATTGTTTTTTTTCCATACGCGCAAAACTTATGTAATTTAACTTCCATAATATTGATGATTTTTTCTGTTATAATGCCATCATTTTATATAAAAACTGAAATTTCGTTAAAAATCCGCTCGGCGGTTCCAAAACTGTGGCACATAAACAAAGAATTATTATTTTCAAAACGTTGGATCTAGTAGTCGGATTTTGATGAAATTTACTTTATTTCAAAGCTAGATGTTGGTTTTCTTTACAAAAGTTACACAAGTTTTTATTTGGTGATTTTAGGCATTTATCGGAGCTTCAAAGTTGCACCTTTAAAAATAATAGAATTTTCTAGTAACTGTTTTAAAAAATCACAGCTTTGAAACCGCTGGTTTAATTTGTGTCAAAAAACCTTTAAATCAAAGCTCAATAATCGTACTATATTGAAAAAATATCAACAGTTTACTTTTCAAAAAACGTGTTTTTTGAGGGTGCTACTTATATTAAAATAATCACAGTTTTGGAACCGCTGGCTGGATTTTGATAAAATTTACTTTATTGCAAAGCTGGATGTTGGTTTTCTTTACAAAAATGTTATACAAGTTTTTATTTGGTGATTTTAGGCATTTATCGGAGCTTCAAAGTTGCACCTTTAAAAATAATAGAATTTTCTAGTAACTGTTTTAAAATATGTGATGTGTCCAACACATGACTTTCTTATACGGATAGTATCACAATAATTACTTTTCTTAAAGAAATTAAGTTAAATTTCTTGTAAAAATTTTGAGGGTTTCCAGCAATTTTCAAATAGTCTCTGTTGCACTTATTGCAATACGCATAAATCTGTCCTTCTCCCACACATTATAACCGAATTTTACGACAAAAATGTGTTTTATTTTAGATTTTTGACCTATCACTCACTTAAAAAAATCTCCCGGTATGAAATTACATTTATTTATTCATTATTATTGTTTTCGGTACCATAGAAAGCAGTAAAATAAAAAAAAAACTAATGGTCCGTCCTTCTGGGATTCGAACCCGGGACCTTCCGTTTGGCAGCCATATAATGAGACACATGGTCTACCTCGACCGTCGGATTCAATTATCAACGCGCACTATGAAAAATATAAAGTGTTTTAAGAATATCTAGTTTTTTTGATATTTTGTTAAAGAATAAAAAAATCTCATAAATTGTTTATTTTTCAAGATATTCCTAAAAAACCTAAAAATGTTTTTAGGTAAGTGTCCTTTGTTTTGGTGCTAGATGAAAAACATTTAATGTGGCACCCACAAATTTGTTCAAACTCTTAAATATCAAATTTGAATCAAATCCGATAAGTCGTTTTTGAGTTATGGTGGATACAGACAGACAGACATCATGGCGAAAATGGTCAAAATCGATTCAAAACGTATAAATCTATCAAAATTACGAAGTCGAAAAAAATCACGATTACTAAGTACACCTACTTTCTTATTACTTCGTATAAGAAAGTAAAATATCTGATGTGTCTAACACATGACTTTCTTATACGGATAGTATAATAATTACTTTTCCTAAAGAAATGAAGTTAAATTTCTTGTACAAAGTTTGAGGGTTTCCAGCAATTTTCAAATAGTCTCTGTCGCACTTATTGCAATACGCATAAATCTGTCCTTGTCCCATTCATTATAACTGAATTTTACGACAAAAATGTGTTTTATTTTAGATTTTTGTCGCCAGAACTACAATAGTAGTTTATGCAACAACTTAGGAATTGAGATATTCTGACGAGTGTGAAAATTGCGCCAGAGCGAAGCGAGGGCGCAAGAACACGAGGCAGAATCAATTCCTACCGTGTAGCATACTCTATTTTTTCTCATAACTGTACGAAAATGGCCATTTATTTTGCGTGAAACGCGCGAACAAATTAAAACAGCATAACACTGACAATTTGCTTGACACTGTGCGGTGAGCAAATCACCTTGACAACCATAAACAAACTCAAATAACTCCTGCATATCAGTAAAGGAATGGCTACCCAATGGGGCAATGCTACCCCCACTCCTTATTTTCCGCGACTACCCTAAAAAGGAGACTTTGTACCTGCATTTCATGCAAATAAAGTGCCCATTTATGTGTAGGTATGGGAAAAAAGATATTTTCGATTTCTTAACGGTTTACTACTGGCCACATTATTACGCAACTTTGCCCCAATAGAGGATTAACATGTTTTTAAAAAAAATTTTTTTCAATAATTCATACCCTCTTTTATGAATACATTTTTTTTCTCCGAATTTTTTGAGCGCTGGAAAATTTTTGAAACGCGTTTGAAATTCGAACAAATTTAAAAAAACCGACGACATGCCGAACACGCCCGAAAAAATCAAAGCAAATTTGACGTCATTCCTGTACATCTGTCATCTGATCAGATTTAAATTGTTCATAATAATAATACTGACGGATCAATAATCTCTTAAATATATCGTTATCCAAATCGATTATGAATGTAAAAAGTGATAATCATCGTATCGGTGTTGCTTTGTGCCTAGTTGTCCAAATATATAAAAAAATTCGTCCAAAAAGTTGTTTTTGTACGTTCCGGAAAATTTCGAAAGTCGAAATTTGTGGTTTATACTTGCCCGAACCCGAAGGATCGATGAACCGTCGACAACTACAAGATTCTCATTCCACTGGTACCAAAATATTTTCACTAGGCCGAATTGGCGAGCAGGAATTCACAATAATGTTAAAAACTAATGTTAAATCCCTATATGCGGGTTTGAAAGTAGACCCCCGGTATGTACTATTCATTATTGTTGTACTTACATTAAAGTGATCCTCACAGCAATAATAATTTGTAGTTGTTGACGGTATAAACCACAAATTTCGACGTTCTAATTTTTCCGGAACGTGCAAAAACAACTTTTTGGAGGAATTTTTTTATGTATTTGGACAACTAGGCACAATGCAACACCGATACGAACGATGATTATCACTTTTTACATTGATAATCGATTTGGATAACGATATATTTAAGAGATTATTGATCCGTCAGTATTATTGACAAGTTTCTAGTCTTCTTGATTGACAATTTAAATCTGATCAGATGACAGATGTACAGGAATGACGTCACATAGGCTCGGCTTTTTTCGGGCGTGTTCGGCACGTCGTCGGCTATTTCAAATTTGTAGGAATTTCAATTGCTTGTTAAATATTGAAAAAAAAGAAAAATAATGAACAATAATTGTTTTTGGACTCAGGGCAACTCAAATTATACAAATAATATGAGAAACAAGGAATCTAAAAAAAAATGTTAATCCTCTATTTAACCAAAGTTGTATCTCTTACCGTTTCTGAGATCCCTGTAGTGAAAAGCGAATTTGAAACAGCCTGTGTACAGGGTGTCACGAAATTAGCGTACAATATTTCTAGGACAGGTTGTACATGTCAAAATATGACGAAAAGCTTCTATTAACATGACTCCAAAAATGCTTCCTAAGGAGGCTAGAGCCCTCCGAAAGGGCAACTGTTTAAGGTAGATTCATGAAATTTGGTGAGTTTGAAGCTTTTATAATTTGCCACATATTTCTTTTTCAAATTTTCAGAAATTAAAATTGGAAAATGAAATATGTGACAAATTATAAAAGACAACAAAACAGTGGCAAATATATTACACAAAGCTCCTCATAGGGGTCCCCCTTTCGGAGGGCTGTAGCCTCCTTAGGAAGCATTTTTCGAGTCATGTTAATATAAACTTTTCGTCATATTTTGATAAGTACAACCTGTCCTAGAAATATTGCACGCTAATTTTGAGACACCCCTATATCAAATATATGCCTCCTGTGAAAAAGTTTTAGCGACGAAGACGATATATCGTAGAACACCGTGTATAACAACTCATTGTATAATACAGGACCTTGGCCTATAAAAAACACACACACTCTACAGAATTGACTGTTAATAATTTATATAACGATAATAATAATTGGTGGTTTATTTATCATTACAATATCAAGTTGCCATTTCCTTTTTGGATAAGCAAGAAAAAAAACAACTAACACCCTAATGAACATCTTAATAAACACCTTGATGAGCACCTCAAACTCCCTGATAATGATGAACACAACCAACACCTTGAAGAACACACCTTAATGATCATCTAATAGAACAGATAGATTTACAATAGATAAAAAAACAAATATTTTTTTTACAGATTTATTCAATAATTTCCAACATTCTTAATTCCTCTACAATTTCAATACAAAGTGGATGAGATTATTGAGATTCAACAAAAACAATATTGTTAATATAATATCTAAGTTTATCAACTAAATCATTAACATTTTCAAAGTCTATACTTGACGATGGTGGTGGTAGTTGTTCCACCACCACCACCTCACAGGTGTTTCTATTTTGTACAGTAGTAGTAGGTTTACCTGTAGTGGTAGTACGAGAGGCTAATCGCAGCAAAGTATTCCGTCAAATTCAAGGTTGTCGGTGTTTGATCCTAACCTAACTATTTAACAAATAGTGGGAGCATAGATGATAGATATAATAAATAGGAGTAATGGACTTTTCTCTTTTATGTAAATCCCTATGGGGACAGTTAAAAAAAACTCAGTGTATAATAAATGACTAAAAATAATGCGGGTTAAAAATTCTTTGCACGGGTATTGGAATAATAATACACACTAATTTTTGTACCAGTTTTATTGGTAAAATTAAATTCCTAAATTTCTAACAATTAGGTAATTGATAAATGGGAATGGTCGTGAGAATGATTGTGTGAAATATACATTTCATTTCCAGATAGAAAATCTTCCAATATTCGAGATTCTTTTGCTGGTTAGGTTTTTTGTGAATATTATGCTTAACATGTTTCTTTTTTTTAGTAGAATGGAATCAATTTTGTTTATTTATAATTTTATTGGGATTTTCGGAAGATTTAGCCGGAAAATTGTTATTTGCTTGAAACTTTGAGATATTCAGCAAGTTATCTATAACTCTTATATGAGCATTAATATCCTTAACTATTTCAGGTTCCAACTTCTCAAAATCGATTTGAGAAACTTTTGAATGAAGACTCAAAAGATCGTCTTTTAATTTTTCCTGTGCTGCTTGTTTGAAACAGGGGTTTTGTGGAAAACTAACAATAGGAACTTCATTTAAGGTCGTGCACGTATCAGGACTGGGTGCTATGTTCTGTTGGCTACTACTGTGCGTCATGTCAGATTTAATAATTATAAAGTGTATATGTTTACACACAGTATTTTTAATAAAAAAATCAGCACAAGTGCATGAATACATATGAACACAAATATGGCAAAAACTGCATACTAAATTGCAACATTTTCGTTACATTTTCTTGCCAGGCACGGTCTACACGCCAAGAGCAATAAATATAATTATTAGCAGAACCCATTACCGATTGCCAAGCATTATAATATGAATTTGCTAAGTCTGACATAAATGTGTTAGCAATAATTACACCAGCCTTATACCTTACATATTCAAAGAAAACTGAATGCATGTAAGTATCTTTCCTGTTACAGAACATAATAGCAATTGGAAAACCTTCCCCAAATTCATCTATAACCATGAGAGTGTTCATCTCAAAATCATAGTTATTCAGGCCATAAGTGCCATCCACACAAACAACATTATTCCCAAATTTCTTTAACATATCTTTTTGAAAAAAATCATTCATGATGATTAGAGTTGTTGTTTATAGAGTAGAACAGGATTGTTCGCAGAATTTTTTGATTCTTCCACCCATAGATCTATGCTAGTAGCATCATCTTTATGTCTAATTCCATCTATAATGTTAACATTAAATTTCCTTTTGATATTGTCGATATCTTTACAGGTAAGAAGGTCCATTCGTCTAACTTCACTGCCAATATTGTCTCGAATTGTATCTAGAATTCTAAAACAGGAAATAATGAGCGTATAAATAAAATAATGGATTATCCTACAAACCTTCTTTTTGACACTCCACTAATCAACTTCGAAGCAATTACATGTTGTTCTTTATTGCTGATTCTCAAATGCTGTAGTTCAAGTTGATGTCCATAATGAGTTTTACATCTTTTCATGTGCACTGTATTATTTTCTTTTATTGTAATGGTCATCTGGCTTATTCAAGAATTATTCATTTTACATGAGCCCTGCGATTTTATAAGGCGCTTACATCCATTGCCATCATCAGTGATATTTGTTCGAAGTTTAACTAAAACGATAAATATAATTAGTTTATTACAGAAGCAAAAAAAAAAGATTCAGAGTCTTACTAGCTGCGCTACGATTACAAACCAAATATTTAATTTTGACTCGCTCTTTGGTTATATTTCTTTCTCCACGTGGCATTACATACCAACAATTTTCCTTTCTTTCTATATCATCTTTCCAACCAAATTCTGCAAAGAAAATCATATGAAGTGCATTATGCTTTAATTTAAAAATAAACCCACCTTCGATGGACTTAAATTCCAATTCTTTTGAATCAATTTGAAGTTTGTGGTTACCTTCCAAGTGGTTTATTAAATCCGAATTAAATTTAAATGAAGTTCCACAATTTAATTCCAAACATTTAAAATTGTACCTACATTTATCGTAAGACCTTGGAGAACTTTTAACTCCGTGAACATTTTTACAATGTTTATTTAAATTAAACTGTGTGCTAAAAACACTATTACAATATTTGCACATTACAGCCATTTTTACCAATGAATAGAGAACACTATTTACTGTTTTAATAAGGATAAAGTCCCAAGCGTATTTTGATTTTCAAAGTATGAAGTTTTAAAGTTAGCTGCGAACACATGTGTCATAAGACTGCCGTTGACTTTGAATTTTATTATTTGTTAAATAGTTAGGTTAATATCAAACACCGACAACCTTGAATTTGACGGAATACTTTGCTGCGATTAGCCTCTCGTGTAGTAGTTTTGGTTCGTTTTCTCTGCGGTTTTAATGGTTTCTATGTGAGCTCAGTCTATTCCTGAATTTTAATAGTTTCGATTTTATACTTTATAGTTCCGATGAAACTCTATAGTTCTGAGAATTTTCTTCTCCTTATTTATTTGTTAATTTCCTGGCATTTTTTGTCTCATATTTTATTTTCACTTATTGTTCTTAGTTGTCTCTTGATTACTTTGTAAGCTTCTTGAACCTCTTCTCGTTTCGTGCTCAGCCACTCAGATATAGTAAATCAGTTATAATTTACAATTAGTTTTACTTAAGTCAGTAACTTAAGAACTATTATATTCAATCATCTTTAATTAAAATGTAAGTCCTTGTTCACAATGGACGTAAGACGTAAGAAGTACATAACATTTCCGTAATCCGTAAGTGCTATTTTATCTACTATTTTGAGTTGATAAAAGCACACTAACATCTGCTATAAAAAAAAATGATATTTAGTTTATAGTTTGTGTCTGTCTCTAATGATAGCGGAAGCGAATACTCTAATCATTAAATAATTATAATAATAATAATAATTTATTATTATAATTATTTATAATACAATTCCTCTATTTTCGTTAATAGAAAGTTCCCTTGCAAAAGAAAATTCCACTTTTGGCAAAATGTCTCGAAAATTAATTCCATTATTCTTCCCCGTGTGTGGATCGTGAGGGTAACGTTCTATCCAGAACTCTTGGCGAATATGAAACGGTAAAACCACCGGATTCATTGAGACCTAGTCTATTTCTAGGTGAACTATCCTGATTATCCTAAAAAATTAATTTTTATTTCCTCGTAGTTAATATACAGGGTGATCAGTAATTGGCGCACTCGGAGCATATTGAGACAAACTTCACGTTTTAAGAATGACGAATTTTTTCCCTGAATCCATTTTGACCATTTTCGCCATGATGTCTGTCTGTCTGTGTGTCTGTCTGTATCCACCATAACTCAAAAACGAGTTATCGGATTTGATTCAAATTTCATATTTAAGAGTTTGAACAAATTGTGGGTGCCACATTAAATGTTTTTCATCTAGCACCAAAACAAGTAACACTTACCTGAAGACATTTTTAGGTTTTTTATGAATATCTTGAAAATAAACAATTTATGAGATTTTTTATTCCCTAACATTGATTTAGAATTAAATTTTGAACAAATTTTGTTTGAACTTTTTCTTTGAAATTCCGTCAAAAAAATTTCAAAGAAACGAGATAGGTATTCTAAAAACTCTTATACAGGTTGGTCCAGGTTGAACGTAGTAGATTTTTATTAAAAAACATTGCTCAAAAATGTTTCATAACAAAGATACAAGGTGTCAAAGTTTAAAATAAAAACTCGTTTTCTTAACATAACTTCTAAACCACTTGAACAATTTCCATTAAATTTCGCACACAGAGTAATGTAATACATTTCAAGATAATAATGGAGTTCATTTATAAAAAAAATCTCAATTTTTGGATTGTCTGTTTAATTTAGAGAAAATAGTTACTCTCGATAAATTTTAATTTAAGGTTTCGTTTTTGGGATATTTTTTGAGGTTGAAGGTTTGGAAACACAATATCAAATGCTGTGCTGAATTAAAGAAAATTACGGTTAGGTCTGAAAAATCTAGAAAATTGCCATCAAGTCTTGGCAGCGATTAATTCCGTGGCTAAAAGAGCTCTAAAATGTATCAAAGCCTATTTTGAGAACTTATTCAAAATTTTCTTTAATTCAGCATAGCATTTGATGTTGTGTTTCCAAACCTTCAAACTCAAATATCTCAAAAGCGAAACCTTGAATAAAAAATTTTCAAGAGTAACTATTTTTTCTAAATTGAACAGGCAATCAAAAAATTAATGACGTTTAACCTGGACCACCCTGTATTTCTCATAGGGGGCGTTGAATTCGAAATCCGACAGCCGAGATAGACTAGTGACTAAAGGGACTTGACTGCCAAACGGAAGGTCGCGGGTTCGAATCCCCGAAAGACTATTTTGTTTTATTTTACTGGTTCCTATGGTAACGAAAACAATAATAACAAATAAATGTGATTTTATATTAATAACGTATTGAATGTCGACTGCATGTGATTATTGGCTACCCCTTCAGTATTTTCCAAAGATTAAAACTGTATCATGGTAATGTATAAGAAAGTCATGTGTTGGACACGACATCAGATATTTTTTCTTTGCAGATTATACTTATTGTTAATGTGCTCTATAATGCCATCTATTCGGAGCGCGCCAATTACTGATCACCCTGTATATGTATCCTATCTCTTTTACTTTTTGAAATGAATTTAGAATAATTTCCGAAAATGTATCTGAAATTGAAAAAAAAATTAGAAGCAAAAGTTAGTTACTAGTATTAGTAATAATAATAATAAATTTGATTTTATTTACTTTGACAAACTAATCCATCCAAATTTTCTATCTGGGGTAAAAGTTCCAGGATTAATTCTCTATAATGTTGTAAACAAGTTATATCATCATTACCTTCCAGGGATAAGTTTTTTAAAGTCATATTGATATCAAGAAAACTTATATGGTCAATATTTTTTAGTTTATTCCAGTGGAAAAAGAATATTACCTATCCAAAAATACACTCTACATATCTACTTGTATTGTAAATTGTAATTGATATTGTTATTTGCTTTTTGAACTACCGTTAGGTATGAAAATTGTAATGGAAGAGAATAATAGAGGATTAACATGTATAAAAAAAAATTTTTTTTTCATAAGTTTACCCACTTTTTTGCACGATCCGTCAAATTCGCGTATTTACTGGTTTAATTAAAAGCATATAGTAGGTTTTGTTTACAAATTACTGAACTGTAAGTAATTTTACCGATCAGATTCTCGCATTCTGATCGGTAAGTAATGTCATTTGAAAGTTTTGTCACTTTATTTTAGATTATTTTATAGTTGTCACTTTGACATGAACAAATTTTAGTTTGGTTACTATTCTTTAATTAAACCCATAAATACGTGAATTTGACGGATCGTGCAAAAAATGTTATAAGCATGTCGAACGTTAAGGGTTACCGTTCTCAGACAATAATTGGACTCGTCGCTTCGCTCCTCCAAACAATTGTCTTCGAACGGTAAAAATCCCTTACCGTTCTCCATACTTAATATACTATTATATATAATTTTTTTTCTGTGAATTTTTGAGCGCTGGAAAATTTTTGAAACGCGTTTGAAATTCGAACAAATTTGAAATAGCCGACGACATGCCGACCACGTCCGAAAAAGCCGAGCCCAGGTGACGTCATTCCTCTACATTTGATCGGATTTAAATTGTCAATAATACTGATGGTGATGGGTCAATAATCTCTTAAATATATCGTTATCGAAATAGATTATGAATGTAAAAAGTGATAATCACCGTTCGTATCGGTGTTGCTTTGTGCCTAGTTGTCCAAATACATAAAAAAATTCTCAGGAATGACGTCACTCACGCGACAGTTCAATATGGCGACCGTTTTTCAACGCAGAACTGCCAATTCAAAATCGTGCGATTTCACATGCTTGTTAAATATTGAAAAAAAAGAAAAATTATGAACAATTTTTTGGACTCAATGCAGCTCAAATTATAGAAATAATATGAGAAACAAATAATCTAAAAAAATGTTAATCCTCTATTCTATGCGTTATGAAAATAAACTATAAAGGTTTAACCTTACAGTTTATTTACAGACAACCAAAGTATTGAAGCAAAATCGTACACGTCGTTTTGTAAGACTTTTCTTGCGAGTAAAAGTACAATAAAATAAATAATTAAGAATTCCGTTTATAAAAACAATTCATGTGTGCTAAACTTAACTGCACCTGGTAAAATCCAAAGTTTTGATATTGAACAAAAATGCACATGGCGTAATATCCTCAATAAAATTATTACTAGCATATAATTCTTCTAAATTTTCCATTCCAAGAATACCATCCACGGACTTCAGCTGACAAAAATTAACTTTCAATACTTTAAGATTTCTAAATCCGACACCCAGGTCCCGCAACGATGATATTACACTTCCATCGAGTGTTAAGTCTCTTAAAGCTGATAAATACACATTTAGCTGTTGTAGAGTGGTCTCATTGGAAACTACTCGAAGTTTTATCTGGGTAACGGTGTCCAAATTTTCAGTGTTGGTCACACGAATCTAATTAAATGAAAAAATAATTCGAATGCCCATAAAATAAGTACCTACCTCATTTCTGTCTTACAAGTAATTCTTTTAAATTTTGCTCCAGTGTAACAGAATATTGTTGCAATTCTACCATTTGTTCTTGATTTTCAGATACTGATTCGAAATCCGTTGTTATTGTTGTGGAGATTCCTGTATCTGATGCGGAACTCAAATCGGAGATTGGTGTAACGACAATTTGTAAGTTATTTTCGTCTAACTGAAAGGTTTCGTCAGTAACATGAAATGGGTCATCCATGTTCGGTGCCATGCTAGCCAGTTTAATAACAATACTTTTAAGCTTAGCTAAAGTATAAATACTGTTGAATTGGTTTCTAGGGTAATAGTAACAAGGATACTATTGATTTCAATGTGGCCATGGCGCTAGATTAAAAAGAACACTGGCACTGTTAATAATCACTATTGATCTGGCTTTCAGATAATAGGGGACGTCAAAACCCTGGCATTCTTCTATAAATTCGTTAGGTTTGGAAATGGAAAAAAATTTTAAAGACAAAAGTTGTCAGAAATTTACTGCTTCATAACCTAAAATTATTTCCATTTATACAGGGTGTTTAATAACGGCTGGACAGCGACTTACTTCGTTATTTTAAATGGAACACCCTGTATATTAATGATTTTCAGATTCTATACGTAATTTTAGATGAAAAAGTGTGAAGGTTTCATATTTTTAAAATAAACGGTTTTCGAGATATTTACACTTTTAAAAAAGAATTCACAAAATTAGAGATTTCAAAAAACGCATTTATTTTAGTTATATTTTGTAGTTTTTTAAAAATTATTTCCTTGTTCCAAAAAGTAAGGTCTAGGGAATATTGTGAAACAAAAATCTGAAATTTATTGTATACAGGGTGTTTGGAATTGACGGTCAGTTTCCATTGACTTCAAACAACGAGAACTCTATTTTTTCAAATGAAACCGCCTGTATATTTTTGACGTAGGTTGTAGAGATTTAAATTCTCTACCTTTTTATAAAGTATTCTCTATACTTAAACTTAATATTTTAGGAGATATTTCAAATAATTTATATCGTATGGGAAATTCTATTCTATTTATTGAATTTAGATTGCCATGGAAATAAAAAATGCTTTATTCTGTCATTTTAAGGTTGTAAAAAACTACTCGTATACTCCGTTTGCTGAACAAAATGCCAAAATAGTAGATTATGCAACAAGTATAAAGTCAGATTATATACGAGTTCCATACAAAGCTTTATGTTCAACTGCGAAAATTACCTTTTAATTATTTAAGCCCGTTTTACAATTCATCGTGCAATATTATTGCAGCAATCATTTGACCTTGCAGTACCTTGCCTGCAACTTTTTATTGCAAGTTGTTTTACAGTTTGCAATTGCAATTATAACTGACAATATTTGAAGTGATACCAACCAAAAAAAAAGTTATAAGGTATTATATTATTATAATAGTTTCTAATACAATACGCCAAATAACCAAATAACACAGTTTCAACACACCAAACCACTACTGATCAGTGATAACCATTAAAAATTTAAACTTGGTAAACCTGAGTGTCAACAAATAACAAACACGATTGGTAACAAAAAAATGACTACATTTTCCCCCAGAATTGCACGCAACTTGCAATAAAAATCGAGCCGGACCGATTTTGTGCAAGAGCTTGAAACGGCAAGTGACTTGCACGCGTTTTTTATAATGCGCATGCCTTTGATCAAGAGTATTGCGTATTGCAAGGAGAATTGCGAACTGTAAAACGGGCTTTAGAAAAATTATAAATGACAGTAATAAATTCATTCTGACAGCATTTATTGTGACATTGACAGCTGATATATTGATATTTTACAATAATAGTAAAATAAAGTGCCATTATACACTAGTGTATAAAGAGCCACTTTACGCACGCAAAAATACGTCATAAACAGTACTTTATAATGCAGTTGTACATAAATGTTTTTTTGAATAATTCAATTTCTCATAGTGCGCGTTGAATCGAGATAGACTAGTGAATACTTGGAAAGAAAAATGCCCTCAAGTCAAGTTGACATATTCCAGAACTGCCTAAAAATTGGTACTCGACCCGATTTGGATTCACAAACGTTGTATGATGTTTGGATGAAAATTGCCATTGAAAATGCAAAATACGACAGCGGCTTTTTAAACTTAAACCATGTAAACAACCAAACTGAAGTTAAAAATGATATTCAATTTCCGTTTCCCGAACTGGATGAACTGATAAGTCAGGAAAATTATATTAGCGACGATGACAACATTTTATCAATAAGACCAATGATTGATGAAACAGATTATGATTTCAATGCTCAAAATGCAGATGAACTACACTATGAAGAAAAACGCATTGAAGGAGAAAAAGACGCCACCAGCCTAAATACAGAAATTGATATCATTAATGAAAATAACGACGACCTGGATTGTAACAATAAGAAAATGAGACACTAAAAACGAAGAAGAAAAAACTAAAGAAACATATCAAAACCTAATGATAATAGATGAAGAACTTGACAAATGTTGACATTATTATGTTTTAACACATGAGTTGTCATATCCAAAATCATATGACATATCTTTAGGATTTTTATGTCCTGTGTGTTAAAGATTTTGTGTTCACATCACAAAGAGTTTCATTTGAAAAAAATAGGCAAAAAAGTAAAGTTAACCTTACTTTAAAATAGTATACCCACTTGTTATTTACGTTTTTGTTAAAGTGTAATTGATAAAATGAATCATAACTATTTACTTCATAGTGAGATAATAAGAAGAAATAGAGTTTGTACTGGTGCACTGTTAGCATTATTGTTAATTTTACTCGTAACGAAAAATAATGAAAAAGATATAAGAAATAATAAAATTAAAAGACGTCGGAACCGAAAGATTTGGGCAAGGAAATGGTTGCTGAGGAGAGAAAATGGTCGTGGCACGTCCAATTAAGTGTTCAATGAGCTTGCATTGGAAGATCAAAATAGTTTTAAAAACTTTAAAATACAACATACAATAATAACAATCCCCATACCCCAATAGATTCGTAGACCCTTAATTCACGCCACTCCCGCCAACCTCTTGCGAACAACATAAGCATAATGTGCGGCAAATTTAAAAATATATTTAAAAATCATGTGTTTTCTCACAGCAAATTAGACACTGTCCTATTCAGACGAAAGGCTATGTTTTCTTATGATTTCACATAAGTTTTCTGTTATGAGTGATCTGCTGTGAGAAATCGTATGGTGTAAACAGCAAAATATCAGGTTGTGAGAAATCATATGAGAACTCATGTGTTAAAACATAATAATGTAAACCCACTTAGAAGCTAGTGACAAAGAAAAAAGTACAAATATTTGTAAGATTAGTGTTAATGAAGGTGCTATGATGAAACAAAATATCTGATGTGCCCAACACATGACTTTCTTATACATTGCCATGATACAGTTTTAATCTTTGGAAAATACTGAAGGGGTAGCCAATAATCACATGCTGTCGATATTCAACACGTTATTAATATGAAATTACATTTATTTATTACTAGCTGTCCCCCGCGGGCTTCGCCCCACGATAGTTTTCTGTCTTGCTCTGTTTTTTCAATAATATTTAATTGTATTACAATATATCAATATTACACAAAAAACACGCCACCACGATGCTGCCATTGCCGATTTTTTCAATAATAATTATAGGTACAGTTAATATCACAGAAATCGACCACACCTAATATTTCCCTGATTCCCTGTGTTACAAGGCCTTTGTTTGATTGACGTTTACTGTCAAATTGACTAATTAAGTAATTACTTATTAGCATTAGTCGCCAAAAATCAAAATGCCAAAACTTACTGAACGACTCATGATAAAAAATAACCTAATTTCTGTGAAATTAACTGTACATTATAATATGACACAAATGAACGACCGCGTAACAACCGGTGGTAGTTTCGCCACCACAATGCTGCCGTAGCCGTCGATCTTTTCAAATAATACTGCTACAATCGATTTCCTCAACGGTATAGATTTATGTAATTTAAACATGTACTTTTGTAACTGAGAGATAGATGGCGCTACTATATGAATAAATAATTAAATAAATTGTGACGGAGTTTCAAAAAAAAGTTCAAACAAACTTTGTTCAAAATTTAATTCTAAATCAATGTCTAAGAATAAAAAAATGTCGTAAATTGTTTATTTTTCAAGATATTCCTAAAAAACCTAAAAATGTCTTCAAGTAAGTACCACTTGTGTTGGTGAAAAAGATTTAATGTGGCACCCACAATTTTGTTCAAACTCTTAAATATGAAATTTGAATCAAATCCGATAACTCGTTTTTGAGTTATCGTGGATACAGACAGACAGACACACACACAGAGAGAGAGAGAGAGACAGACATCATGGCGAAAATGGTCAAAATGGATTCAGGGACCCTCAAAACGTGTAAATCCATCAAAATCTCGAAGTCGAAAAAAATCACGATTACAATACTTCCTTATAACGTGTGATTCATTAAATTTCCATTTTGAGTTAGCGGTGGAAAAAAAAATCATGTCTTTGATTACACCTCATTTCTTTAAATGTCAAAAAAGGTTAGGTTTTCTGGTTGTTGTTTGAAACTGACAGCAATACATGAATCAATTCGGCGCGTACGTTCAAATTCCAAGGCTTACCTAAAATGGAAATTTAAAGAATCACACGTTACTTCGTAAAGAAAGTAAAAATCATCGCGAAATTTTCTTATTGGAATTATTTCGAGATGAACTTTGCATGCGAATTTTGAAAGTGTAATACTATACAAGCTGGGAAACACATTTTGCACAATTCTACCGTGGTGAAAAGCCGCTATCTTATTTTTAAGGTTAGTTTTAGTTTTTCGCGTATAAATCGCGTATTTTCGATTTTAGAAGAAAATATTTCAATGCAATTTTGTTGAAAATTGAATTTTCTACAAAATTGCGCTAGTGATTTTTTTCGCTAATTGCAATTGTTTATGAGTTACCGTGCAATTTGTTATAAAAAAATAGGGGATGATTTCTTTATTGAGATCAGCACAAAGATATGCGCGACCCGTGGCCGCTAGGCAAACTATCCAAGATGGCGGCTAAGTTGGAACATTTAGCATTGGTAGCATAGGGAAAAAAGGGACTTATCGAATTTTTTTTAATTATAATTACATTCCACCGATAATTCGGTGACAACTATCGTAAAGTCAAGTGTTTTCAATATTTTTCGACTAAGTGAAGATGAAATTTCCTCCTAAAAGTTTTTTAAGCTGTCGAAAAACAGTCCGGTGTTGTGCTCCATTTTGTAAGAGCATGGTACACTGATCTACGGTTTCTAAATTACGCTTTAATCGAATCCCACGTTCGACAAAAACGTGTACGCGTAAAAATTTATTTCGAAATAATGAAGTGGTTAATCTACGTAGAAAGTAGTTCCAGTGTTGCTAAAGGTAAAGAATACGGACGCACACCCCAATTTTCATAATTTTCACATATATCACTAATTTCCATGAGTAGATCACGAATCTGAAATTATTTTGCGTCGGACTCTTGTACTTTTCGAGATATAACTGTTTAAAGTTGTTACCTACATTATTTTTAGCATTACTTTTTGACGTTTTAATTATGGTTTTTATGGTTACGAAAATTCTTTAAGAGGTCTAGAGAGAATTTACTTATTCAATTTAAGGTCGCTATGGATACCTTCGTTTATTTTGTAATTTAATGAAAGTGAAACTTCACAAATTTATTATGTTAATAAATAGTAGAAGTATTAAGTATTAATTATTAGGTAAATGTCTAGAATCGCCAACTGAATTGATACGTCTAGCTCGTTTCTCAATTAAAAAATTGTATCCTCAAATTTTCTTATATGTTTTGTTGTCGACGTTTGAAAAAAAAATAGTAAGTTCCTATATTTTATTCGGAGCCAAAGTGACTTTAAGTTGCACGGCTGGATCTATCTGCCGAACGTAGCGAGGCAGTTAAACGTCTAGACTCTCCACATAAACTATCGCTTTTGGTCCTTTATAAAATAATATACTATTACTTGCACTGTTTGTATAATACTATATGTTCGAACTTGCCGGCCATCTTGCATATGACGCCAGCGCCGCTGTGGTAAATCCTGATCTCAATACTCATTATATCTTTTTTTACATTGCTCTAATCGAAAAATTGTTTCGATAAAAAGTCTTGAACTCAATCATGCGAATAGTGTTTATCGTAATCTGCCACGCATAAATTTCCTGATGATGTTATAACAATATAACAACGTAAATAGTTTTGTTTAAGTCTCTATTCTGACTTTGCCAATAGAGAAAGTCAACAAAGGTACCATAATCAATTAATCACTGTCCTGAGTGGAACACGTGGTCGGGTCCTGTGTTTATCCAGTAATACATATCCGTGAGACCTGCGCGAAAATTTTTACATCTTTTACGACAACCCTTACCTATAGTGGCACATGCGCAATACACTTGACTTCACAGCATACCGTGTTCACAGCTGATAAAAATTCGTTTCTGGTGATATACACAGGAACATATATAATAAGGACGGGAAACTCGAGGGTGGCGGTGGCACGTTCGAGCGAGTCGTTGCGTAGTGTCACTGGGCATCACTCTGTCTTTTTCTCTCTGGCAGCGTGTGGGAGCCAGACTGATGCGCAGTACGACTACGCCTACGCAACGGCCCAACGGCTGCCTATAGCTCGGCATACGCACTTTCTGGTCCTTATTATATATGTTCCTGCTTCTTATCTGACAGTCCTCTTCTTCCTCCTCTCACCAAGAGATTCAATGATACCAACTTACAATTGATTAAAAACTCTAACAACTTCAGAACAGTATTAAATTTCCGGTGATGGGGAAAATACATTTAGCTAGAGAGAATAAAAATACAAAAAATTAGATACATTTATTATTGCAAACACATGAAACCCACCTTCAGATCATGAAACATAATAAATAATTATGAGAAATTAAAGTTAGCAGGGTCGAAAAGTCTTAATACGCAGTCTCCGATATGGGTTGCGCTTGCGCACATTCAATTCGGCACAGAGTTAGAAACGGCAAATAGGTTTCCATCTTTGATGTAGTTCTTAATTCAGTGCATAGACAACTATACTAAAGTTCAGAGCATCTATCCTACGAAACGTAAAATAAACGTAATCTCAAAAATATTATATCATTTGGTTGATGTTGTACGTTGTATATTGTTCTAATATATTCCTCTAAAATGGTGTGTAAATAATGCAAAATATTTATTTTATATTACAAATATTCTTCCTTTCAGTCAGTAACACTTCACACGGACGTAGGCAACATAAAATTGGAGCTTTTTTTGCGAAAACTGCCCTAAAGCCTGCGAAAATTTCCTAGGTCTATGTGCCAGTGATTATTATAATGGATCGCTGTTTCACAGGAATATAAAAGGATTTATAGTGCAGACTGGCGACCCAACAGGGACTGGTAAAGGTGGCAACTCGATTTGGGGGAGAAAATTTGAGGACGAATTTAAGGAACAAATAAAGGTAATTATAAAGAAATTAATTATAGTAGAGTAAAATTATCTTTTGAGATCGGAATCGTTCGGAACAGTATCAAATTTTAGGGGTTGTTAGGGGACCTGAAGTTAACTAACTTCCCAAGTTTGCGACCTCCAACTCCTTGCGGATTTTCCGCCATCTTGATTTTTAGGATTGATTTGGTTTTTTGTATTTTTCGGGCTTATACTTGATATTAGCAAAAAAGTGTCGATACCTTTTTTGTAAAGAATAAAAATCCCCACAAAATGATGTAATATAATCGTATACAAATTCTCATCAGTAAACAAATTATGGTAGTTTAAAAATCCAACAAGTCTATATTAAATAAAAAGAGTTCAAACAAAAGTTGTAGAGCATAAAACTCCCTATAGTTTTTGTTTAAGCAATTTTCTTCCTGTATCAATACTTTTGGCGCTACAGTAAGTGAAAGGTTCACGGGAACTGAAACGAGGCGTTCGCGCTAAAATCTAACGCCTTTTTAGGTGTTTATTTTCAAATACTTATTAATTCATATAGGATTAGATTCTAAATAAATATTTCAGATTTTTTCCGCTGATTACAATGGTGAAAACAGAAATAACAATTGACCATCTGGTATTCGAGATATTCACAAAAATAACATTTTTTTTGTATTGTTTTAATATCAGGTATAGTCATAAAATATAATATTTTGAAAAATTTCTATATTTCCGTAAAAGTTTTTTTCAACTTGCTCCCAAAATTTAAAATATCTAGCTTATTTTAAATAATTATCAAAAAAAGATAAGGACATTTTTTGTACCGAATTTGAATTATCATCGATTTTTGCAAAAATATACAGGTTGTTCCATTTAAAAAATGTTATTTTTGTGAATATGTATCTCGAAAAACGAAAACCCAGATGGTCAATTGTTTTCCTGTTTTCACCATTGTAATCAGTGGAAAAAATGCTACTAGTTTGCTAATTTAACCGACTTTGTAGCTCCAATAATAACAAAGTTAGCAATTTGAAGCCACTTCGCGCGAACACAAAGTATACAAAGTATTCAATAAATATTGTACATAACAAATTAAAAATTTATTTAGGAACAAAAATTTGAAAATAAACGCCTAAAAAGAAGTTAGATTTTAGCGCGATGTGGAAAGCGCAAACGCCTCGTTTCAGTTCCCGTGAACCTTTCACTCACTGTAGCGCAAAAAGTATTGACACAGGAAGAAAATTGTTTAAACAAAAACTATAGGGAGTATTACGCTTTACAACTTTTGTTTGAACAGTTTTTATTTAATATGAACGATTACCGAAATAAAAAATAAAAACTTTTAAATCCCACTTGTTGGATTTTTAAACTACCATAATTTGTTTACTGATGAGAATTTGTATACTATTATATTACTTCATCTTGTGGGGATATTTATTCTCTACAAAAAAGGTATCGACACTTTTTTTGCTAATATCAAATATAAGCCCGAAAAATACCACAAACCAAATCAACCCAAAAAATCAAGATGGCGGAAAATCCGCAAGGAGTTGGAGGTCGCAAACTTAAGCGGGATTTACACTGTATCACTTTTAGTGTACATCCAAAGTGAATCATCCGGTGTGAATCATCCAGAGTGAATCATCCTTGTTTACATATTTTCATCCAGATTTGTGGTTTCACTGCACTGATTTCACTTCAAGTTCCTCATTTCATTGAAGAAGTGAATAGAAAATGCGAGGTAAACACGTGATGTTTTGTTTATATTTTTCACTGCGCCTTCACTCTGGATGAATCATCCCTTCGAGGAACGGCTCTTCCATCAAAAGTTGGTTGGGGGTCAACTTCTTTCATTGTTCATTTTTGATGTTCACTTTGGATAAAACAAAAATGAAAGGCAATATAGACTTCTCACTTTAGATGATTCTTCCAAGATGAACATCGAAAGTGACAAGTGTAAATGAGCCTTTAGGAAATTACTTAACTTCAGATCCCCTAACAACCCCTAAAATTTGTCCTGTTCCGGACGATTCCGACCTTTAACGTATGATTTTCGAATAATTTTACTGTACTATAGTTTAAAATGAAACGAGTGCCCAGTTTATTTTTCCTAAGGCACTAATCATAGAATATCTAGTAAAGCACTAATCCGTATTTTGTTTTTATAGCATACTGCAAGAGGAATGGTGTCTATGGCAAATAATGGACCAAACACCAACGGAAGTCAGTTTTTTATAAGCTATGCTGCGCAGCCCCATTTGGATTTGAAATATACGTTATTTGGAAAGTAAGTTTTTGCACTCTGATCATAATTGGTGATTTTAATTTTGTCTTGTTATTCAGGGTGATTGATGGTTTGGAAGCTTTAGATGAATTGGAAAAACTACCAGTAAATCCGCAAAATTTTAAACCTTTAAATGATATTAGAATAAATAGTGTAACTATACATGTAAATCCACTTGCTGGATAAAAATATTTAGAATAATGAAACAATGTACAATAAATATTATGAGTAGATGTATAAGTACTTATAAAAAATTTTTATTTAACTTAAAGAAACAATACAAATTAAAAAATAATAGTTTTTAGCTAATAAAAATAATTGTATAACAGTAATCACTAATTATCACATCTTAGATATTTAATTTCACTACGAGTAAAGTTTAACAAATTCATTAATCTGCTACATCTACAGTCTGTAATTAACGGTTAACACAATACGCTACGCATAATTACGTAATTGACTAGAATATGGAATAATTAATGCACATCAATAATTAGCTATAAAAGCACACAGAAATAATCAATGAACTTAACAATCTGATTGGCACAAGAAGAAAAAGAAACCAATTTGGCTTGGCCCCTGAAGAATTTGTATTTTAATCGTTGGTAATCTATTAGTACGTTCAGTCATGAGATTCACAATAGGACGCAATACTTTGTGTTTTAGAGGGGAGATCGAACATGTTTCAAATTTCACAGAAAAAAAAGTGATATTGAAAGTTCATCGAAATTCTGTGTGACACACGGTTAAGTCCTACTTCATTCTTTAATACTGTTATATTAACTTGGTGCATGGCAATTCTAAAACGGTGCATTTTAATTACTGGAAATGCCAAATGTAATACAATTTTATAAATAATACAGTTGTAAGTGAACATTTGCTTCGAAATAAAAACGACTTAGGGAAATTTTTGGCTTTCAGGTACTTAAAATTTATTGAAAAAGAGTTTTATAGAGACAACAATGTTTCCAAATCGATTATTTTCATATTGCTAGTAGTGGAGATGAGAAAATTACCTAAAAAACTTCTCAATTTAAACAGATGTTTAGAAATCGACTAAAATATAACTTTCTCCGACAAATATCTTTGTAGATAAATTGTCAAATTAAACCATTCAAATTTTAAACTAAATAGATTACGATTCTTATATTTCCCTATACTTCGTTTAGGTAAAAAGTTAGGCTTTTAAAAAACATAATGTATAAGGAAATTTGAAATTACTGGTCTAATTTTGTTAAAATCATCATTTTATTAAAGTTTAACATTGGATGAGAGCACCAACACAAGTGCTACTTACCTGAAGACATTTTTAGGTTTTTTAGGAATATCTTGAAAAATAAACAATTCACGAGATTTTTTTATTCTTTAACATTGATTTAGAATTAATTTTGAACAAATTTTGATTGAACTTTTTTTTGAAATTCCGTCAAAAAAAAGCAGTGAAACAACTCATGTAACGCCATTTACTTAT
Organism: Pediacus dermestoides; assembly: GCA_963942485.1. Lineage (NCBI taxonomy): Eukaryota > Metazoa > Arthropoda > Insecta > Coleoptera > Cucujidae > Pediacus > Pediacus dermestoides. The sequence goes on along the minus strand of CAWWDI010000055.1, from coordinate 33,685 downwards.
ACGTGTGGAACAGAAATAGATACCCTACAGTATCGTTCCATCTCTGTCACTGCCCCTGACACAGTTTGCCTGCTTAAAGCGCATGGTCGGGTCCCTTCCAGTTAGTTTACATGCATTTCAATGATTGTGCCTCGTACCTGGGCTTTGATTTTGGTGGCAACAATTGCGATGTCGCATTTTGCGCCAACTACCTTATTTCGGGGGGCGTTAAAATTATGCTCTCTTCGCTATTACACATTTTATATTTTACATTTTTCACTTATCGTAATGTTCAACCAGAACTGTCAATGTTTTTAAATAGTTTTGACATTTATATGTTTTAAAATGGCACACTATGTTTTCAAACCTATGATAAATAACTTTCGATGCGGAAATTATTTGAAATAAATTATTGCATAAATTAAAAAAAAAAAGATTTACATTATCGTCGGCCAAAAAGTTTTATACAAATCTCGTGCGTGAACTATTTTCCAGCGCTCCAGCTAATAAGGCACTCGCCTGACGGCTTGTGCCTCAAACAAAGCTCTCGCACTGTAAAATAGAATCTACACGCACTCGAATGTAAATAACTATTTAAAAATCAGAAATAAAATCATTTTATTTTCAAACGGCATATAACATGGTGTTATAAGACTGAGTAGGCAAGGTATAAGTTTCATTTCTATGACATAATAGATAATTATTTTATTAGGAGTATAAGCGAAACTTTTATGTGACGAAGTATGGAGATGTAAACGCCGAGCGGAGCGAGGAGAATTAACTCCATACGGAGTCACATAAAAGTGCTTATACTCCGAATAAAATACAATATTTTATTTTCAAATGGAATCATTCTAATCGTAATATGACAATCAATTTATTAAGTAATTTTGCAACTGTCATGCAACTGTCATACATTTTTGCAGATAATGATATAACTTATACTCCGCCGGAGTATAAGTCCTACTTATACGCCGCTCAAGAGTGGTGTCATAGAAATGAAACGTATACCTTGCCTACTCAGTCTTATAACACCATGTTATACGCCGTTTGAAAATAAATATCTATTATATAAAACGTGCCATTGTAAATTATAATATTTTCTCCTATGTATGTTGCAAGCTGGAACAGTAGTGGAGCATTAACACAGACAGGCCGTGAACTTTGGCGTCGGCTTGGCCCATTAAAAATGCCAGTTTCGCTTTCTCTACTTCGGATTCTTCAGTGCCCATTTGTTTGGAAAGTTCCATGTGTTCCATTGTAACTGTGTCGAGTGTTTTCTTTAACTCGGCCATCTAAAAAGTAATTACAAAAATATAGCATTGTATAATTTCTTTCGAGAAAAAGTATTAAAAATAATCGTAATGATTTTCCACCAACTTACCATTAAATTAATTTTCTCAACTTTCACCTCATGCGGCATAGAAACATACAGTTGTTGACCGGACTCCTTCGCTGCATCCATCAAGGCCTCATCTGGTGGACACTGCATAATTTGCTCCAATAATTTATTCACATTATCACCAGCTTCATCCGGCTTCTTCGGCAATTCCTCCAGAACACCTGGACACATTGTAAACGGATTAATAACAACTAAAGACTGTTTTCGGCTGGGGGTTCGTTGTGGAGACGGTGGTAAACTTCTTGAGATGCCGGCAACGAATTGGGAGCCTACATATGGTCAATGTCAATCAATTAAAATAGTGTAGAGGATATTGATGTGATTACCTGGTATAGCTAGATTGTTAACGCTGTTTACTCGCTTCATTCCATTGGTGTCAGCTTGAGTGACTTCGGTTAAGGGCCCACTGTAGGTGCCTGTTTACAGTCTGTTCGTAAAATACTCATAACAAGCTTAATAATGACTAAGTATAATGGGATGAAACAAATTGCACTGATTACAGAAAGGATCATACTTGGGCGCTCTAGAGATAACTTTTTATTATATTGTTTTTTGTATTTAAAAAAATCGATCAAATATAGGGTACTTTCAGTTATAATACGACAAGTAGTCAATGTTATGCCGATTATTTTTGTCGTGGTTTTACGAATGTCAACTGCGCTGGCATATGAATTTGACGAGTGCTTGCACGAGTCGAATTCGAAAGCGCAGTTGACATGAGTGAAACCACCACAAAAATGATCTGCATAACATTGACTTCGAGTCGTATTTGGAGGACTATTTAATGTATCAAATACCTCAAACCCGTCTTATGCAAATTAAATAATTTATCAATCGAGCCATTCATGATTGTTACTGTAAGAACAACTAATAATATTCGGTAAGTGTCATAAGTGTCAGAAAACGTCCCACACAATCATTTGTTTAAAATTAAGTATCACCAAAAGGACTAGTACAATTATCGATCTAATTTGTACTAGTACAATTACCGCTGCAATTTTTTTGTAACCATGGAAATGACTAAAATTAAGTTTTTTCATTCGTTTATGAACACTAAATGACAGATGAATAAATAGTCACGGTAACTTTATACATATCTATTTTTTTTTCTCAAAAAATTTTTAAATAGCGCCATACCTTCAATATTGTTCTATCCGAATACAAATTTACTTTTAAATTTCAACTAATTTTTACGACACAGAACGTTATTTCCTGGAGCAAGTTTTGCAAATTTTCTCAACACAATTGCATAAGTTTCAGGGGCTATACCGGAATTTCTTAAACACATCAACCGTTGATTCATGCCAGGTCATTTCTTCCTGTGTTTGACAAATGCACTGTAAAAACTTTTTTCCTAAATGTTTTATAACACCAAAGAGAAGTAGGTCACTTTAAAATAAAGTACCTGATGTGCCTTTTCAATCTTTTCATGTAGGACTACAATTTATGTCTAATACAAGTAGTTATATTATGGGAATATTTTTTAATGTGTCAAGTAAGAACATTAACAAAAGTATAGGTACTTAGATATTTAATTAATTATTTTTATTTCTCTTAGATTTATATTTAATTTTTATGTGTCGTTTCAAACCAAGTTTCATAATTTGATATAAAAAATTTAAAAATTATCCACACAAAAAATATGGGGCATAATTTACCCAGTACCCACCCTGTATGTGACGCCCCTGGCAAAATTTCTAAAAATTGGAAGAATAAATATGTGGTAAATTATAAAAGCTTCAAACTCACCAAATTTCATGAATCTATCTCAAATAGTTGCAGAGATATTACAGAAACTCCTCTTTCGGGCCCCCCATTCGGGTGGCAGTAGCTCCCTTACGAAGCATTTTTCATCCTATATTTATTAAAACTTTTTGCATTATTTTTGAACGTAGAATCAGCTGGTACATTTTGGCAGACTAATTTTGGGAGACCCTGTATATGTACTTAGTAGTAGATATTTTATTTTGGTACGTATACGTATCGATGTATCGTATACCTCATTAAACTTTGCAAGAATAAAATATCTGATGTGCCCAACACATGACTTTCCTATACATTGCCATGATACAGTTTTAATCTTTGGAAAATACTGAAGGGGTAGCCAATAATCACATGCTGTCGACATTCAACACGTTATTAATATAAAATCACATTTATTTATTACTAGCTGTATTTGTAATTGTATTACTATATATCAATATTACACAAAAAACACGCCACTACGATGCTGCCATTGCCGTCGATTTTTTCAATAATAATTATGGATACAGTTAATTTCACAGAAATCGACTACACCTAATATATCCCTGATTCCCTGTGTTACAATGCCTTTGTTTGATTGACGTTTACTGTCAAATTGACAAATTAAATACTTATTTGCATCCGTCGCCAAAAATCAAAATGCCAAAACTTACTGAACGACTCATGATAAAAAATAACCTAATTTCTGTGAAATTAACTGACGAGAGGCTAATCACAGCAAAGTATTCCATCAAATTCAAGGTCACGTGTAAGGGCAAGGATTATTCCGGCATCATCTTATAATACCGATTTATGCTATTATTTAAAGGAAAAAAAAAACCTATACAAAACAACCTAACCTGGTCCGTGACTTATAATCGCTCCGAATAAATAAAGCATTTAATTAAAATAAAAAAAAAGAAGGGAAATCTATGGAATCGAACCAGCATCGTGTGGATTACTATAGGCAGATTCTCTACCCACTGCGCCACGGCGGCTTGTGCTAGAAGTGGTATTTGTTCTGGATAAGAAGAATACACGGAATACTTTGCTGCTATTAGCTACTCCTATTAACTGTACATATTACAATATGACACAAAAAACACAAATCAACGACCGCGTAACAACCGGTGGTAGTTTCGCCACCACAATGCTGCCGTAGCCGTCGATCTTTTCAAATAATACTGCTACAATCGATTTCCTCAACGGTATAGATTTCTGTAATTTATATATATGGTACTTTTGTAAATAAGAGATAGATGGCGCTACTATATGAAAAATAATTTAAACATTTTTGACGGAATTTCAAAAAAAAGTTCAAACTAAATTTTGTTCAAACTCTTAAATATGAAATTTGAATCAAATCCGATAATTCGTTTTTGAGTTATCGTGGATACAGACAGACACACACACACACGCACACAGAGAGACAGACATCATGGCGAAAATGGTCAAAATGGATTCAGGGGCCCTCAAAACGTGTAAATTTATCAAAATCTCGGAGTCGAAAAAAATCACGATTACAATAGTTCCTTATACTTCGTAAAGAAAGTAAAAATCATCGCGAAATTTTCTTATTGGAATTATTTCGAGATGAGCTTTGCATGCGAATTTTGAAAGTGTATAACTATACAAGCTGGAAAACACATTTTGCACAATTCTACCGTGGTGAAAAGCCGCTATCTTATTTTTAAGGGTAGTTTTATTTTTTCGCGTATAAATCGCGTATTTTCGATTTTAGAAGAAAATATTTCAATGCAATTTTGTTGCAAATTGAATTTTCTACAAAATTGCACTAGTGATTTTTTTCGCTAATTGCAATTGTTTAGGAGTTACCGTGCAATTTGTTATAAAAAAATAGGGGATGATTTCTTCATTGAGATCAGCACAAAGATATGCGCGACCCGTGGCCGCTAGGCAAACTATCCAAGATGGCGGCTTAGTTGGAACCATAGATATCTTACTCTTTCTAAATAGATAACTAAAGCATATGGGCTGCGCGATGAAAAAGTGCGACAAATTGAAGATTTCAATAAGGTCGAAAATCGTGAATCCGGGGGTATTTGTACTTGCGCATTTGCTTTAGCTTTCGAATTAGAAAGAGCAAGATGTATGTGCAAAAGCATGGTTTACAGGGGGTAAACATAAAAAAGGAAATTCCCTAAAATTGGTCTGGCAACCAACATTACAGCACGGTATTGAAATGTGATTCGGACCTATTGCAATATTTTGTTTGAATTCGCGGGCGCAATATTTACTTGCGCGCAAGTCAAAATACCCCCGTGCGCAGTTTCAATTCGGCTCATTCATGATTTTATGCAATGGCTATCTATTTAGAAAGAGTAACATATCTGTGGTTGGAACATTTAGCATGGGTAGCATAGGGAAAAAAGGGACTTATCGAATTTTATTTAATTATAATTACATTCCACCGATAATTCGGTGACAACTATCGTAAAGTCAAGTGTTTTCAATATTTTTCGACAAAGTGAAGATGAAATTTCCTCCTAAAAGTTTTTTAAGTTGTCGAAAAACAGTCCGGTGTTGTGCTCCATTTTGTAAGAGCATGGTACACTGATCTACGGTTTCTAAATTACGCTTTAATCGAATCCCGCGTTCGACAAAAACGTGTATGCGTAAAAATTTATTTCGAAATAATGAAGTGGTTAATCTACGTAGAGAGTAGTTCCAGTGTTGCTTAAGGTAAAGAATACGGACGCAGACCCCAATTTTCATAATTTTCACATATATCACTAATTTCCATGAGTAGATCACGAATCTGAAATTATTTTGCGTCGGACTCTTTTACTTTTCGAGATATAACTGTTTAAAGTTGTTACATTATTTTTAGCATTACTTTTTGATGTTTTAATTATGGTTTTCATGGTTACGAAAATGCTTTAAGAGGTCTAGAGAGAATTTACTTATTCAATTTAAGGTCGCTATGGTTACCTTCGTTTATTTTGTAATTTAATGAAAGTGAAACTTCACAAATTTATTATGTTAATAAATAGTAGAAGTAACGGGTGTCCAATAAGTCTTTCAGTCAGGGCGGCTATGGAGTATTTTTCTTTTTATTGATAAACACAAAATTTAAAATATAATTTTCATGTAACCATCATAAAACATTAATTATGTCGTCTTAAATGTCATGTGGTTTGAGGTGAGGTTGTAACGGTTTAAGTTTTGTGTTTATTAAGAAAAGCAAAATACTCCATAGCCATCCTGACTGAAAGACTTATTGGACATCCGTTATTAAATTTTAGGTAAATGTCTAGAATCGCCAACTGAATTGATACGTCTAGCTCGTTTCTCAATTAAAAAATTGTATCCTCAAAATTTCTTATATGTTTTGTTGTCGACGTTTGAAAAAAATAGTAAGTACCTATATTTTATTCGGAACCAAAGTGACTTTATGTTGCACGGCTGGATCTATCTGCCGAATGTAGCGAGGCAGTTAAACGTCTAGACTGTCCACATAAACTATCGCTTTTGGTCCTTTATAAAATAATATACTATTACTTGCACTGTTTGTATAATACTATATGTACGAACTTGCATATGACGCCAGCGCCGCTGTGGTAAATCCTGATCTCAATACTCATTATATCTTTTTTTACATTGCTCTAATCGAAAAATAGTCTTGAACTCAATCATGCGAATAGTGTTTATCGTAACCTGCCACGCATAAATTTCCTGATGATGTTATAACAATATAACAACGTAAATTGTTTTGTTTAAGTCTCTATTCTGATTTTTTTAAATTGATTATAGAAAGTCCGTTCGCATGACTTTGCCAATAGAGAAAGTCAACAAAGGTACCATAATCAATTAATCACTGTCCTGAGTGGAACACGTGGTATTTTTTATATATTTTTTTATAATAAATTATAGTGTACTTGTAAGCAACTGCAATTAGCGAAAAAAGTCATCAGTGCAATTTTGTAGAGATTTTAATTTGCAAATGTCATTGAAACATTTTCTTCTAAAATCAAAAATACGGGATTTATACGCGAAAAACTAAAACTACCCTTAAAAATAAGATAGCGGCTTTTCAAAATGGGATAGAATAGGCATCTTGACGAAAAAATTTTTTTCCTTTAAATAGCTCACAAATTACTTCCTGAACGTAAATATATTGTTAAAAAAATTGCGTTTTTAAATTGTAGAATTTGCATTCCCACAAAAACACTCGATGACGTCGATACCCAGTAAAAACGGTTGCTATGGAGAGCACCTGTTAAAGTTAAATGAAGGGTGCATGGGAATAACTATCATAGTCACATTTTAATCATTTAGAGCAAAATGAAAGTTTCTACAGCCGTCAAAAGAACGTGACATTTTTACATAGTTATCCATACGTAAAGCTTGTAATTTTTGATTAATGAAAAAAGATTGTTAACAGTGAAAAAAGGCTATCATTTAAACGGTTAGCATAATATTGAGGTTTTAGTCAAATCTAAAATATTTTCTGCCGGCAAATATAGTCAGTTGAGCCGCCACTTTTGGTCAGCAAGTAAAACAAGATTGATCAGCAAATAATGTTTTATTAGGCAGCTTTAAAGTTAATTCTATAGCTAATTAAATACATTTGCAGCAATATAAGTACATAATAAAGAGACAACTCGTAAGTCAGATTTAATAACATTTTGGCAAGCTGTAACATTATCACTTTTCTGTACTGTGTCTATACCTATAGCTAACCTAAATGAGGCAAGTGCCCCCACATAATTATTATAGGTACTTAGCATATGGATATTATTTAGTTGCTGATCAATTTTATAATCCTGCTGACCAAGTAATAGGTTTGTTCCATGGCAAATTTTGCGGAACGCCTTTGACATATCCTGATTCAGTCATCGTTTTCGCTGACAACAATTTTTTCATGCATAACACTCACTTTGCCACAGCTGATAGCTGTCGTGTTTGGCATTACCCAGTACTTGTCAAAATGGCAAGTACTAGGTATTTACGTGACACCAATCACAGCGCGTTCCCAAATTGCTCCATTGATTCAAATATTTGCGTGTTTTTAATCGCAATTTTTTATTATAAACGTAATGTTTAAGTTAAAAAATGTTTCTCCATTTATTAAAACCCATCAAATTTCTCAAAAAATACCTTTTTTCAGATTTTTGAAATATAGTGCAAGATGCCTATTGTGCAAAATGTTTTTCCTAGCTGGTAAACTTATACAGTTTCCAAATTCGAATGCAAAATTCGTCTCGACATAATTCCAATAATTATAGATATATTCACTTGCTTATGGGATCGACCTCTATGTAAACATGTTCATCTTCCATGCGCTGCAGAGTGAGAAGTATTGGTCACATCAAAATCTTTTTTTTACAAAAAATATAGATAATTAAAAGCTCTACACTTTTTATACATACAATTTTACGATTAGAGCAACGTAAAAAAAGATATAACGAGTATAAAAAAATAATCCCCTATATTTTATAATAACAAATTGCATTGTAACTTGTAAACAATTGCAATTAGAGAAAAAAGTCATCAGTACAATTTTGTAGAGAATTCAATTTGCGAATCAATTTCAATGAAACATTTTCTTGTAAAATCGGAAATACGCGATTTATGCGCAAAAATTTAATAGAATCTCTAAAAACAAGATGGCGGCGTTGCACCACCACCACGGATATGTATTACTGGATAAGCAATAAGCATTCCCATTAACGAAAGTTGAAGCAAATTGAAACTGCGCATCTATACCTTGGAGATTGCGCACTAGTATACTCGATTTGAGCGGGACTGTTCGAAAAGTTGAAAGCATGACCAAGACTACGATAAATGTTTTTTTTTACATTAAATTACTAAAATAATAAACTTAGCTATATAAAAATAAATAATATTAAATACTAAAATAGATAAAGTAACAAAAACTATTACAAACCCGTGTTTTTTCTACGCTTTGTATCTAAAAATTGTTAGGTTAGGTTCCTCGTGGTATCTCAGGCAAATTTTATGGACACCATCCGGTAGCGTCGTCAGGCAGATTTTATAGCGTTCGGTGTTCTAATTCTCATTATGGCTGGACAAACTTTTTGTCAACTAGTAACACGGATTTATACATGTGAGCATGTGACTGGTAACTAAACTGCTGGACATCTGTTGGGTTTTAGCCTAGTTTTAGCAAAATCCTTATTTTACCATGGTAATATTGGTATAATAAGTTTATACTGTGAGTCTATAGTTACTATGTGCGCATGTTCCAGGCTGAATGTGATGTATCGTCTAAGGTCATAATTTTGGTTCGTAAAGTTAGCAAATTTTCACGCGCAGGGCGCTTATTCTTGAAATAGGCGAGAAACTCAGATGGGTGAGTTGAAACCTAATATTTGTGAAAAATTGCTTCTTAATTACTTCTTATGCAATAAACTAATAAAAGAGGATGTAAACTACGCATGCGCATGCATTAGGCGAGTTTTCTCGTCTGCCCCACAGAAATGGAGGTAGTAGAAAGGGGAAGAGAGACGACCGACCGGGTAGATTTAATGTCCACCATTTTTACTATTAGAAGTGGCGCGAAATTTAAATGAAGGATCTCGATATACAAAAATGTTAGTCGAATTCACAAATTGTGCTGCCATATAGAGATTGAATTAGCAACTAAACCGAAAATAGGAAACTATAAGTAAACTCTAATCCCATACCAGTAGAGTAGGATTTCGAATAATCTTGTAATATCATGGTTTACGTCCATACTGGCCAATTACTGTAGCATTTACCCTATAACACACCAACTTGAAACCAAAGCAAGGACGCTAGGTTACAGTCACGTGGGCTCTAAGAGTAAAAATGGCGTGATCTTCTATCAGCTTTCCACTACCACTCAGTAAAGCTGCGCCGTCGTTTATAGCCAGTATATTTATTATATGTATATGGTCTACCCCAAAGCAGGAGAGAAAAATTCTCACACGATTCGGGCAATTTTTGATACCTACATGAAAGACTTGGGAATCTTGGGATTGCCTAAAAACTCCCAGGGAGTTTCTCGCCTATTTCCAGAATACGGGCACAGGTCGGGTCTTGTGTTTATCCAGTAATACATATCCGTGAGACCTGCGCGAAAATTTTTACATCTTTTACGACAACCCTTACCCATAGTGGCACATGCCCAAAACACTTGACTTCACAGCATACCGTGTTCACAGCTGATAAAAATTCGTTTCTGGTGATATACACAGGAACATATATAACAAGGACGGGAAACTCGAGAGTGGCGGTGGCACGGGAGACGGCGGCTATGTCAGTTAAACGTTCGAGCGAGTCGTTGCGTAGTGTCACTGGGCATCACTCTGTCTTTTTCTCTCTGGCAGCGTATGGGAGCTAGACTGATGCGCAGTACGACTTCGCCTACGCAACGGCCCAACGGCTGCCTATAGCTCGGCATACGGACTTTCTGGTCCTTATTATATATGTTCCTGCTTCTTATCAGACAGTCCTCTTCTTCCTCCTCTCACCAAGAGATTCAATGATACCAACTTACAATTGATTAAAAACTCTAACAACTTCAGAACAGTATTAAATTTCCGGTGATGGGGAAAATACATTTAGCTAGAGAGAATAAAAATACAAAAAATTAGATACATTTATTATTGCAAACACATGAAACCCTCCCTCAGGTCATGAAACATAATAAATAATTATGAGAAATTAAAGTTGGCAGGGTCGAAAAGTCTTAATACGCAGTCTCCGATATGGGTTGCGCTTGCGCACATTCAATTCGGCACAGAGTTAGAAACGGCAAATAGGTTTCCATCTTTGACGTAGTTCTTAATTCAGTGCATAGACAACTATACTAAAGTTCAGAGCATCTATCCTACGAAACGTAGAATAAACGTAATCTCAAAAATATTATATCATTTGGTTGATGTTGTACGTTGTATATTGTTCTAATATATTCCTCTAAAATGGTGTGTAAATAATGCAAAATATTTATTTTATATTACAAATATTCTTCCTTTCAGTCAGTAACACTTCACACGGACGTAGGCAACATAAAATTGGAGCTTTTTTGCGAAAACTGCCCTAAAGCCTGCGAAAATTTCCTAGGTCTTTGTGCCAGTGATTATTATAATGGATCGCTGTTTCACAGGAATATAAAAGGATTTATAGTGCAGACTGGCGACCCAACAGGGACTGGTAAAGGTGGCAACTCGATTTGGGGGAGAAAATTTGAGGACGAATTTAAGGAACAAATAAAGGTAATTATAAAGAAATTAATTATAGTAGAGTAAAATTATCTTTTGAGATCGGAATCGTTCGGAACAGTATCAAATTTTAGGGGTTGTTAGGGGACCTGAAGTTAACTAACTTCCCAAGTTTGCGACCTCCAACTCCTTGCGGATTTTCCGCCATCTTGATTTTTAGGATTGATTTGGTTTTTTGTATTTTTCGGGCTTATACTTGATATTAGCAAAAAAGTGTCGATACCTTTTTTGTAGAGAATAAAAATCCCCACAAAATGATGTAATATAATCGTATACAAATTCTCATCAGTAAACAAATTATGGTAGTTTAAAAATCCAACAAGTGGGATTTAAAAGGTTTTTATTTTTTTATTTCGGTAGGTATTCGTCCATATTAAATAAAAAGAGTTCAAACAAAAGTTGTAGAGCATAAAACTTCCTATAGTTTTTGTTTAAGCAATTTTCTTCCTGTATCAATACTTTTTGCGCTACAGTAAGTGAAAGGTTCACGGGAACTGAAACGAGGCGTTCGCGCTAAAATCTAACCCCTTTTTAGGTCGTGTTTATTTTCAAATACTTATTAATCCATATAGGATTAGATTGTAAATAAATATTTCAGATTTTTTTCCGCTGATTACAATGGTGAAAACAGAAATAACAATTGACCATCTGGTATTCGAGATATTCACAAAAATAACATTTTTTTTTATTGTTTTAATATCAAGTATAGTGATAAAATATAATATTTTGAAAAATTTCTATATTTCCGTGAAAGTTTTTTTCAACTTGCTCCCAAAATTTAAAATATCTAGCTTATTTTAAATAATTATCAAAAATAGATAAGGACATTTTTTGTACCGAATTTGAATTATCATCGATTTTTGCAAAAATATGCAGGTTGTTCCATTTAAAAAATGTTATTTTTGTGAATATGTATCTCGAAAAACGAAAACCCAGATGGTCAATTGTTTTCCTGTTTTCACCATTGTAATCAGTGGAAAAAATGCTACTAGTTTGCTAATTTAACCGACTTTGTAGCTCCAATAATAACAAAGTTAGCAATTTGAAGCCACTTCGCGCGAACACAAAGTATACAAAGTATTCGATAAATATTGTACATAACAAATTAAAAATTTATTTAGGAACAAAAATTTGAAAATAAACGCCTAAAAAGGCGTTACATTTTAGCGCGATGTGGAAAGCTCGAACGCCTCGTTTCAGTTCCCGTGAACCTTTCACTCACTGTAACGCAAAAAGTATTGACACAGAAAGAAAATTGTTTAAACAAAAACTATAGGGAGTTCTACGCTTTACAACTTTTGTTTGAACACTTCTTATTTAATATGAACGATTACCGAAATAAAAAATAAAAACTTTTAAATCCCACTTGTTGGATTTTTAAACTACCATAATTTGTTTACTGAAGAAAATTTGTATACTATTATATTACATCATTTTGTGGGGATTTTTATTCTCTACAAAAAAGGTATAGACACTTTTTTTGCTAATATCAAATATAAGCCCGAAAAATACAAAAAACCAAATCAATCCTAAAAATCAAGAGTTGGAGGTCGCAAACTTAGGAAATTACTTAACTTCAGATCCCCTAACAACCCCTAAAATTTGTACTGTTCCGGACGATTCCGACCTTTAACGTATGATTTTCGAATAATTTTACTGTACTATAGTTTAAAATGAAACGAGTGCCCAGTTTGTTTTTCCTAAGGCACTAATCATAGAATATCTAGTAAAGCACTAATCCTTATTTTGTTTTTATAGCATACTGCAAGAGGAATGGTGTCTATGGCAAATAATGGACCAAACACCAACGGAAGTCAGTTGTTTATTAGTTATGCTGCGCTGCCCCATTTGGATTTGAAATATACGTTATTTGGAAAGTAAGTTTTTGCACTCTGATCATAATTGATGATTTTAATTTTGTCTTGTTATTCAGGGTGATTGATGGTTTGGAAGCTTTAGATGAATTGGAAAAACTACCAGTAAATCCGAAAAATTTTAAACCTTTAAATGATATTAGAATAAATAGTGTAACTATACATGTAAATCCACTTGCTGGATAAAAATATTTAGAATAATGAAACAATGTACAATAAATATTAGGAGTAGATGTATAAGTATAAATGAATTTTATTTAACTTAAAGAAACAATACAAATTAAAAAATAATAGTTTTTAGCTAATAAAAATAATTGTATAACAGTAATCACTAATTATCACATCTTAGATATTTAATTTCACTACGAGTAAAGTTTAACAAATTCATTAATCTGCTACATCTACAGTCTGTAATTAACGGTTAACACAATACTCTACGCATAATTACGTAATTGACTAGAATATGGAATAATTAATGCACATCAATAATTAGCTATAAAAGCACACAGAAATAATCAATGAACTTAACAATCTGATTGGCACAAGAAGAAAAAGAAACCAATTTGGCTTGGCCCCTGAAGAATTTGTATTTTAATCGTTGGTAATCTATTAGTACGTTCAGTCATGAGATTCACAATAGGACGCAATACTTTGTCTTTTAGAGGGAATCGAACATGTTTCAAATTTCACAGAAAAAAAAGTGATATTAAAAGTTCATCGAAATTCTGTGTGACACACGGTTAAGTCCTACTTCATTCTTTAATACTGTTATATTAACTTGGTACATGGCAATTCTAAAACGGTGCATTTTAATTACTGGAAATGCCAAATGTAATACAAATTTATAAATAATACAGTTGTAAGTGGATTGCATCTGTCGTCCTCGGGTGCAATCCAATATTAACGGGTTTGCTGGACGCAGGTAAGTCGTCCAGGCAACATTTACAAGGCGGTTGCGGCCGGTGACGGCTCGATCGACCTCTCATGGAGGTCTCGGGCACATTGCAGCTTCCCTCACGAGCACCAGAGCTCTCAAGGACCGGGAGGTCTTGGGGCAACTCCACTTCGGTTCCTGCTGGACTCGCATCCTCAGCTGGGCTTGCGACTTCCTGGGGCTGTTTTCGTGGTCGACCTCGTCGGCGGATTGGCATAATAGGCAACGTAGGAGAGTCACCGTTGGCTTCCTGGAAGTGTCGTAGGGCGGACACTGAAGGAAGCAATACTGAAACAGTACAGGACATTAATCTCAGAAAGAACATTTGAGTCGGGAAACGGCGGTCGGGAAAGGGTATCGGCGAGAACATTTTGCTTTCCAGGCAGGTATTCAATTCTAATATCATACGACTGTAGTAGCAGTGCCCAGCGGGCTAGACGGCCAGTAGGGGATCGTAATGACATTAGCCAGCGTAAGGGCTGATGGTCGGTTTTGATGACGACAGTAGCACCATCGAGGTACCCACGGAACTTCTGCACTGCAAAGACCAACGCAAGGGCTTCACGCTCTGTAGTCGTATAATTCTTCTCTGGAGAAGTCAGCAGGCGGGAGGCGTATTCAACCGGCCTCTCGTCAGGGCCCTCCCCTTGGAGCAAGCATGCCCCGAGTGCGTATGCACTAGCATCGCTCTTGATGATAAAAGGCTCGTCCGGATTTGCCTGTCGTAGTACAGGTGAGGTGACCAGGCATTGTTTCAAGGTGTTGTAGGCCTCCACCTGTGGAAGATCCCACTTCCAGGTTGCACCTTTGTTGGTCAGGTCACTCAACGGACGTGATATGTGAGCAAAATCAGAGATGAATCTGCGGAACCAGCTGCAAGTCTGCAAAAATGTAAGCAACTGTTTGATATTAGAAGGGTAGGCCATGTCGGTAATGGCCTTGACTTTATCCGGATCGGGCAGCACTCCCTGTGGAGTGATCAGGTGTCCAAGATATTTAACACTAGCACGACAAAAGTTACATTTAGAGCGGTTTACGGTTAGTTCAAAAACGCGTAATCGATCAAAAGTCATCTGCAAATCATTTAAATGTTCCTCGAACGTTGAACTAATCACTATCAAGTCATCTAAATACGCAAACACAGTAATCTCACCAAGTCCCGCACGAAGTCTGTCGATTAGTCTCTGGAAAGTAGCCGGCGCGTTCCGCAGACCGAATGGCATTCGTCGGAAGCGATAAAGTCCAAAGGGCGTGATAAATCCGGCTTTATCACGATCACACTCTCTCACAGCTACCTGGTGGTATTCGGTTTTTAGGTCAAGGGTTGACATGTAGGTGGCCTGTTTTGCAGAGTGCAGCAGGTCATCAATTCGCGGAAGCGGGTACCGGTCTGGAACAGTAAGTGCATTAAGTTTACGAAAATCAACACATACCCGTATTGTTCCGTTTTTCTTAGGAACCATCACCACAGGGGCGGCGTAGGCGGAATCAGCTTCTTCAATCACGCCTTGGTCAAGCAGTGAATCAATTTCACACTTGAGAGCGGCTTTCTTGGGAGGCAAAAGCCGATAAGGAGGAACGGCAACCGGAGTCTCGTCCTTGAGGACAATAACATGTTCAGCGAAAGGCGTTGCCTCTGACTTGGACGAAAACACATCAACATTTTTCTCCAGCAGCTCGTCAACTCGTTCACGTTCGTCTTCTTGCAACAGGCTGCCCTCATCTGGACGCAGCCGAAGAGGGGCAGGACTGGCACTAATAGCAGATACCTGTTCTGGTGGACTGAAGGGCTCAGCTATTAACTGAAACTTACTATTAGGAAAATTTGCGAAACAGTATTGCATGTCGGGAATGTTCAAAATAATATTTGCGGATTTTACAAAGTCCACACCGAGGAGAGTCTTACTGTCTACATACTCCGGCACAGCAATAAATTTCGTAGGGATAGCTCGACCGTTCAAACAAACTATAGTCTCAAACGTAACCGCGGCAACAGTTTTAGTAACACCATCGGCTAAAGTCATTTGTAGTGTAGATCCCGTATGAGGAGCACCTTGTGATAATAAATGTTCATACAACCTGTGTCCGGCGATGCTAGACTTTACACCAGTGTCCACAAAAGCAAATCCCGCTATCCCGTCGACAGTGATGTGCAACATCGGGCGGGGGACGCGACCACCATAGTCGTTGGTTAGAATTTCAACCGTGGATGCTTCTGTCAAAGGTTGGGAACTTTTCTTGCATTTCGGGCACTGCGACCGAATGAATCCAGGATTCCCACATCCATAGCACGAGATCGTAGATGATTTGGTCGTGTGAGGTTTCTCTGTCGTCGGCGCCGCGACGTGAGGGGAACCTGCGCTTGCGCGTTTGCGGCACTCGTCAGCTGAGTGTCCGAAAAAGTTACAAAAGCTGCACTTAGGGCGAAGTTTCTTATTTTTATCTTCGATTTTCACTTTAATAGATTTGTTGTCGTAGTTTTCCAAAAAACTGTCTTCAACAGAGCGGGCCTTGTCGATCAGGGACTGGAAAGTACCGACGGAATCTCGAGGGACCGCCTTGCGAATTCTGCGGCTTAGCAACCCGTACACCATATCAATTTTACTCTTGTCCGGAATGGCGACATCTTCTCGGGGCAACTTTGACAGCAAAGCTCGTGCTTGATTAACAAAGATGTCAGTCGGCTCCCTCTCACCTTGTTCTCGCGAGAACAACTCTCTGTAGATTTTGTGAGGGGGTTTGTTTCGACCAAACGCATGTCTTAGGGAACTAATCGCATCGGCCCATGTAGCGTTACTGGATTTGGCACCGGTCCACCAGACTGCGGCGGATTTGTCAAGTAACATCGTTAGACCGAGAAGTGCATTCTCATCTGAGACTTCAGCACACTGTTTATAGACGGTAATTGCGTCTATAAAAGCATCGACAGATTCGTTCGCATCTCCTGAGAAGCGTGATTTGCAACGAATAAAGTTTGCGTTTTGAACGTTTAGGGCAGGATTGTTTTGGTTGGTCAGCATGTTTTGCATTCCAGCAAGCAACTGCTGCAGTTGTTGTTCAGTCATCGAAATGTTGGTCATTTTCTCTGATGTATTGTGACTAACCTTTGTTACTGATCGTAAATTGTACGAAAGCGGTGGGCACAAGTGGTTGCTTTTGCTTTTTGTATCGCTAGGACCTTTTGGCATAATCCTCCGAAAAAACGTACACCATCACCCAGAATCAGAACAAGATGGCGGTTTCGAATTGGCGCGAAACACACGGCTTTTTTCCCGAATTCCGCACAAGCCAGTGGAATTTATACAACAGCGTCGTTGGAACAACGACGAAATCAAGCGCAAAGGCACAGCCTTCACGAATACCGCAGAGAATTACTCTGTTTTAAGGACGTTAAGACGGATTGCGAAAAACTCTTTTCGAATGGAGCACCAGGCACGAGTTACACAGGGTTTTTTGAACACGGTGGATTTTTGTAGCCACGAGTTGGGCGCCAGATGTAAGAAGCGGATTACGTAGGGTCGAGGAAAACCAAAATCAAACGCGATTCCACTACGTAAAACGAATAGCAAAGTTGTAAAGTTGTATATTACGAGAAAACAACAGATAACATATATGTAAAATACTATAACAATTAACGAAACGATGCAAGTTGTATATTGGGTGGTTTTCGTGCCGGCTCACTCGCGTCTTGTCATCTTGTCCGGCCTACCACTTTTCATTTTATACAGGCGCATCTGGGGTGGCCAGGGCAGGACGGGCACGGCTAGGCAGGGGCGGACCGGCAGCAAATGTATTTCGCTACATTAGCCTTTTAAAAATCATAATGTATAAAGAAATTTGAAATTACTGGTCTAATTTTGTTAAAATCGTCATTTTATTAAAGTTTAACATTGGATGATAAAATATGTATCGGTGTTATTTCCATATTAGTAAATAATTTTAAAATTCTTTTTAAAATTGCAACAATTTTTCAAATTTGTTAAGCGTAGTTTACACGGGATAGTAACTTGCGATAGCACTTGTGAGAGTAACTTGCGCTAGTGTTTACATATAAGCAAGTTGTCAAAGCAATTTCTCTCAGCAAGTGCTCTCTAGACATAACTTGCAGCAAGTGATTGCATGCGCGTTTACACGGTAGAGTATATTCAAGTGTGAAATATCACGCCGTAGAAAGACAGCTGCAGCCGTTGCTGTTCTCATTGCTCAAAAACATCGAAGAGAGGATAGAAAAAGGATATGGGTGAAAGAATGGATAGCCAGAAGGCCTACTCTTGGAGCTTCGATATTATTAAAGAATTAATAAGTGAAGATCCAAATAAATTAAAAAAACAACATTAAAATCCAACCAGTAGAGACCAAGATATAAAAAATAATCCTTATCACGTGACACATAAGCAAATTTTGTTGGATTCTTGCGGTTCAGAGTTTTATCAATGACCCTCGACTTGCTCTCAAAAATGTGGCCATCATGTCAACTTTGTAAATATTAGGTAATTTTTGATCTAATTTGACTGGGCTAGTATTATGAACGAGTCTGTATGTACATATTTAAACAAATTTTTAAATTAATTTGGGGGTTTGCAGATCGCATGCAAAAAAACCTTGTATGCAACACGTACGCAAATAGTTTTTGGGGACTTCTCACGAATCGTCCCCAAAAATTCTTGAAATACTTGATACATAAATAGCTATATTAATGAATATAAGTTGTTAATTGATAAAAATGTATAAAATATTCGAGCATGTCGCTGCAACTTGCACACAACTGTTAGTAAAATCGAAAAAAATTGTAACTTGCTAGAGCGCTCTCCCAATTTGTTTAGACGTGCAAGTGATTATTGCCCACACGCACTTGCCTCAAGTTTTGCGACTTGCTGAGAGAACTCTCGGGCAGTGTTTACACTACGCAAATTATTTGGAAGTTGCTCTCAGACATTAACTTGCGATAGTTTACTTGCTCGTGTAAACTACGCTTTAGTTTGAAAAATATAATTTAGGAATCTAGATCGAATGTACCTAGCCAAAAATCCCAAAAAATATGTAAAATTATATCGCCGCACATGGCGTAAAAATTCATAAAATATAACTATGATAAGTACATAATCATAAAAAACATTTTAAAAATCAGAAATAAAATCATTTTATATAAAACGTGCCATTGTAAATTCTACTATTTTCTCCTGTGTATGTTGCAAGCTGGAACAGTAGTGGAGCATTAACACAGACAGACCGTGAACTTTGGCGTCGGCTTGGCCCATTAAAAATGCCAGTTTCGCTTTCTCTACTTCGGATTCTTCAGTGCCCATTTGTTTGGAAAGTTCCATGTGTTCCATTGTAACTGCGTCGAGGGTTTTCTTTAACTCGGCCATCTAAAAAGTAATTACAAAAATATAGCATTGTATAATTTCTTTCGAGAAAAAGTATTAAAAATAATCGTAATGATTTTCCACCAACTTACCATTAAATTAATTTTCTCAACTTTCTCCTCGTGCGGCATAGAAACATACAGTTGTTGACCGGCTCCTTCGCTGCATCCATCAAGGCCTCATCTGGTGGACACTGCATAATTCGCTCCAATAATTTATTCACATTATCACCAGCTTCATCCGGCTTCTTCTGCAATTCCTCCAGAACACCTGGACACATTGTAAACGGATTAATAACAACTAAAGACTGTTTTCGGCTGGGGGTTCGTTGTGGAGACGGTGGTAAACTTCTTGAGATGCTGGCAACGAATTGGGAGCCTACATATGGTCAAAGTCAATCAATTAAAATAGTGTAGAGGATATTGATGTGATTACCTGGTATAGCTAGATTGTTAACGCTGTTTACTTGCTTCATTCCATTGGTGTCAACTTGAGTGACTTCGGTTAAGGACCCACTGTAGGTGCCTGTTTACAGTCTGTTCGTAAAATACTCATAACAAGCTTAATAATAACTATAATGGGATGAAACAAATTGCACTGATTGCAGAAAGGATCATACTTGGGCGCTCTAGAGATAACTTTTTATTATATTGTTTTTGTATTTAAAAAAATCGATCAAATATAAGGTACTTTCAGTTATAATACGACAAGTAGTCAATGTTATGCCGATTATTTTTGTCGTGGTTTTGCGAATGTCAACTGCGCTGGCATATGAATTTGACGAGTGCTTGCACGAGTCGAATTCGAAAGCGCAGTTGACATGAATGAAACCACCACAAAAATGATCTGCATAACATTGACTACGAGTCGTATTTGGAGGACTATTTAATGTATCAAATACCTCAAACCCGTCTTATGCAAATTAAATAATTTATCAATCGAGCCATTCATGATTGTTACTGTAAGAACAACTAATAATATTCGGTAAGTGTCATAAGTGTCAGAAAACGTCCCACACAATCATTTGTTTAAAATTATCACCAAAAGGACTAGTACAATTATCGATCTAATTTGTACTAGTACAATTACCGCTGCAATTTTTTTGTAACCATGGAAATGACTAAAATTAAGTTTTTTCATTCGTTTATGAACATTAAATGACAGATGAATTAACTAGTCACGGTAACTTTATACATATCTATTTTTTTTTTCTCAAAATTTTTTTAAATACCTTCAATATTGTTCTACCCGAATACAAATTTACTTTTAAATTTCAACTAATGGTTACGACACAGAACGTTATTTTCTGGAGCATGTTTTGCAAATTTTCTCAACACATCAATTACATAAGTTTCAGGGGCTATACCGGAATTTCTTGAACACATCAACCGTTGATTCATGCCAGGTCATTTCTTCCTGTGTTTGACAAATACACTGTAAAAACTTTTTTTCCTAAATGTTTTATAACACCAAAGAGAAGTAGGTCATTTTAAAATAAAGTACCTGATGTGCCTTTTCAATCTTTTCATGTAGGACTACAATTTATGTCTAATACAAGTAGTTACATTATGGGATTATTTTTTAATGTGTCAAGTAAGAACATTAACAAAAATATAGGTACAGTGGACCCAGAGCTAAGTCGTCGATACAATTGTGTGCGCAGTTATTTTCCCCAGCTCCCCCACTATGTAGGACATGCGTGTTTCGCCGCAAAACACCGATACAATCTGGAAAAAAATGTGTTTTAACTTAAATCTTCGCAGTTACTATATACAAATTGCATGTTTTTTCTTCGTCCGATTGTACTAGTGGTAAAACAGTTTCCTGCTTCTGTCATTTTCTGTGCATAGCATCGACGACTTAACACTGGGCCCACTGTACTTAGATATTTAATTAATTATTTTTATTTCTCTTAGATTTAGGTATATTTAATTTTTATGTGTCGTTTCAAATTAATCGTTGAAAGAAGAACAATAATATATTTGAAATGCGCAAAAATACAAATTTCAAGACTTACTATTATTTATTAAAGTTAAATATCTGATGTGCCCAACACATGACTTTCTTATACTTACGGATAGTATCACAATAATTACTTTTCCTAAAGAAATTAAGTTAAATTTCTTGTAAACATTTTGAAATAGTTTAATTTTCAAATAGTTCTCTGTCGCACTTATTGCAATACGCATAAATCTGTCCTTGTCCCACTCGTTATAACCGAGTTTTACGACAAAAATGAGTTTTATTTTAGATTTTTGACCTATTACTTACTTAAAAAAATCTCCCGTTATGAAATTACATTTATTTATTCATTATTATTGTTTTCGGTACCATAGAAACCAGTAAAATTAAAAAAAACTAATGGACCGGTCCTTCTGGGATTCGAATCCGGGACCCTCTGTTTGGCAGCCATATAATGAAACACATGGTCTACCTAGACCATCGGATTCAACTATCAACGCGCTCTATGAGAAATATAAAGTGTTTTAGGAATATCTAATTTTTTTGAAATTTTTTTGACTGAATTTCAAAAAAAAGTTTAAACAAAATTTGTTCAAAATTTAATTCTAAATTAATGTTAAAGAATAAAAAAATCTCATAAATTGTTTATTTTTCAAGATATTTTTAAAAAACCTAAAAATATCATCAGGTAACTGTCACTTGTTTTGGTGCTAGATAAAAAAACATTGAATGTGGCACCCACAATTTTGTTCAAACTCTTAAATATGAAATTTAAATCAAATCCAATAAGTCGTTTTTGACAGACAGACAGACAGACTGACAGACAGACAGACAGACAGACAGACAGACAGACAGACAGACAGACAGACAGACAGACAGACAGACAGACAGACAGACAGACAGACAGACAGACAGACAGACAGACAGACAGACAGACAGACAGACAGACAGACAGACAGACAGACAGACAGACAGACAGACAGACAGACAGACAGACAGACAGACAGACAGACAGACAGACAGACAGACAGACAGACAGACAGACAGACAGACAGACAGACAGACAGA
Source organism: Pediacus dermestoides (assembly GCA_963942485.1). NCBI lineage: Eukaryota > Metazoa > Arthropoda > Insecta > Coleoptera > Cucujidae > Pediacus > Pediacus dermestoides. The sequence continues at coordinate 11,126 of CAWWDI010000055.1, read as the reverse complement.
CAGACAGACAGACAGACAGACAGACAGACAGACAGACAGACAGACAGACAGACAGACAGACAGACAGACAGACAGACAGACAGACAGACAGACAGACAGACAGACAGACAGACAGACAGACAGACAGACAGACAGACAGACAGACAGACAGACAGACAGACAGACAGACAGACAGACAGACAGACAGACAGACAGACAGACAGACAGACAGACAGTTTTAGGATAAAAAAATATTATTGTGCTTGGTCGAAAAAACGCATGCTTACTATACTTTCTCCTTTGGTCCTTTATTATTACCTAGTATAAGCAAATTTGCTCTCACTAAGTGTCCATTACGATAACTGCGGCAGACAATTGGGACATTGGATAATCTGTTGTGGGAATGTTGTTGAGCAGAGTGACTAGGTACGTGAACTGGAAGCTATGGACGTTCCGCCCATTCTTTGGAAATGGCTTGTACCTAAAACCATAGAAAGTTGGCTTCCAAACGAGGGAATTGTGGAGGAGTACTTGAGCATCAGATGGGATGTCGCCGGTAATTAAAAGCCAAAAGAGACCTTCTGGGAGGGGTTTTTTACCGCCTTTGGTTTTGGGCAGGCTTTTTTGGCATTCTGGGATTGAGTAGCCGCGGAAGCGGATGTCCTCGTCGGGATCCAGAACGGAGGTTTCGCAGATTAAGCCTTTGATGCCACGCATACCACCGTACATCTAAAAAAATTAAATTTAGTTAAGGTTAGTTTGGAATTACATTTTTTACTTTTCATTTATTGCTCATAGTTGTAGTTTTTATTTACCGATCTCAAGAGAACTCGAGTGATTTTCAATGATTCATTTAAAATAATATTTATTTTATTAAATAACAAAAACAAAGCGCGTTATGAGAAATATAAAGTGTTTTAGGAATATCTCGATTTTTTGAAATTTTTTTGACGGAATTTCAAAAAAAAGTTCAAACAAAATTTGTTCAAAATTCAATTCTAAATCAATGTTAAAGAATAAAAAAATCTCATAAATTGTTTATTTTTCAAGATTTTCTTAAAAAACCTAAAAATGTCATCAGGTAACTGTCACTTGTTTTGGTGCTAGATGAAAAACATTGAATGTGGCACCCACAATTTTGTTCAAACTCTTAAATATGAAATTTAAATCAAATCCAATAAGTCGTTTTTGACAGACAGACAGACAGACAGACTGACAGACAGACAGACAGACAGACAGACAGACAGACAGACAGACAGACAGACAGACAGACAGACAGACAGACAGACAGACAGACAGACAGACAGACAGACAGACAGACAGACAGACAGACAGACAGACAGACAGACAGACAGACAGACAGACAGACAGACAGACAGACAGACAGACAGACAGACAGACAGACAGACAGACAGACAGACAGACAGACAGACAGACAGACAGACAGACAGACAGACAGACAGACAGACAGACAGACAGACAGACAGACAGACAGACAGACAGACAGACAGACAGACAGACAGACAGACAGTTTTAGGATAAAAAAATATTATTGTGCTTGGTCGAAAAAACGCATGCTTACTATACTTTCTCCTTTGGTCCTTTATTATTACCTAGTATAAGCAAATTTGCTCTCACTAAGTGTCCATTACGATAACTGCGGCAGACAATTGGGACATTGGATAATCTGTTGTGGGAATGTTGTTGAGCAGAGTGACTAGGTACGTGAACTGGAAGCTATGGACGTTCCGCCCATTCTTTGGAAATGGCTTGTACCTAAAACCATAGAAAGTTGGCTTCCAAACGAGGGAATTGTGGAGGAGTACTTGAGCATCAGATGGGATGTCGCCGGTAATTAAAAGCCAAAAGAGACCTTCTGGGAGGGGTTTTTTACCGCCTTTGGTTTTGGGCAGGCTTTTTTGGCATTCTGGGATTGAGTAGCCGCGGAAGCGGATGTCCTCGTCGGGATCCAGAACGGAGGTTTCGCAGATTAAGCCTTTGATGCCACGCATACCACCGTACATCTAAAAAAATTAAATTTAGTTAAGGTTAGTTTGGAATTACATTTTTTACTTTTCATTTATTGCTCATAGTTGTAGTTTTTATTTACCGATCTCAAGAGAACTCGAGTGATTTTCAATGATTCATTTAAAATAATATTTATTTTATTAAATAACAAAAACAAAGCGCGTTATGAGAAATATAAAGTGTTTTAGGAATATCTCGATTTTTTGAAATTTTTTTGACGGAATTTCAAAAAAAAGTTCAAACAAAATTTGTTCAAAATTCAATTCTAAATCAATGTTAAAGAATAAAAAAATCTCATAAATTGTTTATTTTTCAAGATTTTCTTAAAAAACCTAAAAATGTCATCAGGTAACTGTCACTTGTTTTGGTGCTAGATGAAAAACATTGAATGTGGCACCCACAATTTTGTTCAAACTCTTAAATATGAAATTTGAATCACACACACACACACACACACACACACACACACACATCATGGCGAAAATGGTCAAAATGTATAAGAAAGTAAAAATTGACATAGGTACCTAGTATTAAATAAATTTCTGACTTGTTACAAAAATTTCTGTTTATCTTCAAAATGGTGTATCTTATCGACTTGTAACAAGAGGGTCTTTTTTAAACAAAATTGAGTGCTCTTTCATATGCTTGAAGAAAAAATTTAAAAATTCAGTTAGTTAATATTTTCTTCAATAAAAGTACTAATATGTGCCCCTCTATCTACGCCACTGGAAATATTAAACGATAGATTTTTATGTTAAACTATTTGCACTCAAGTACATAATTTTTTGCCGTAATATCATAATTTTATTTTATCTACTACCAATTCATAATAGCCTTGATTTGACATTAATTTGAGTAAGGTAAGTCAGATTATTACGCAACATGTGTTTTAAAGAAATCATTACCACACTGAAATTTCAACAAGAAAATTCTTTCTTACAAGTATTTATAACACAATTTTTACAATTTAGTATCTTTATAGGAAAGTTTATATTTGTAAATGTCTAATTATAATATAATATATATTGTTTAATTCTTTAAAATTTGTGATTAACATTGAGTAATGACACTTCATACTCTTAAGTTTGATTTTTTGAAACCTGGAGAATTTTATAATAGCGTATCTACTTAGAAAAAACCCTAACTTCACGTTAGATAACTGAAAAAATTTGTAGTTTTATTTTTTAATAAATTAGTTTTATATTTTAATAATAAATATAACACGGTCTACGTCCCAGATTTTTTGGTGTATAAATTGTTTAATTATTTGAAAATTTATGATTCAAATTCATTGTTGTGTAGCGCTGGCTAGTTTTTACACAACTTAGGTTAGGTAGACCAGTACGACAACTTGACAACAACTACTGAGCAATGTCGCTGGAGATAAATTCAAAATTCATTTTTAATTATTTGGACGGTAGAAGATAAAATCTTGTATATTACACGTGGGATATACACACATTAACATATTCGTCTGATTACAGAACTCGTCTACGACTCGTTCTGCAATTTCCAGACTCTTATGTTAATGATGTTCATATCCCACTTATAATATAAATAACTATTAAACAGGTATTTTTATATTAAAGAATAAGTACAATAAAGAACGTTTTTCAACACCCTGTATCTCACAAACGAAACTTTCTGCGACCCATGTTTATAGGAAATTTTCTTCTTTAAAAAGGTCCTCTATCAACCATCTCCGGCTTCAGTCATGGTTATTTCAGGTTGCATCAAATCGGATACTTCGGTTTTTATGGCGTCGTTGGGTATGCAAGTGCAGCTGGAACTCAATTGGCATTTTACAATGCATTTTTTGTGGCAACATAAGCCACATTGTCTGCATTGTACGGCGTCTTTTAGCCATATCTACAATAATTTAAAAAACATTCATTAGCTATAAATGTACCGCATTAGAATGACCACAACAAATATACACGCTAGATGTCGACAATATGATTTAAAAAATCACAAGTACTATAATGATTACTTTGTATAAGAGAGCAAACTTGAGAAAAATGACGTGTTTTTAACTAATTTTAACCTATGAAGAAAAATTCCAACAGATGTTTGCACTCGTTACTGAACCATATTTTCTAAAATAACCAGAAATATAATAGTTCTTTACACTACAACTAACAGATAGTAAAACTAAAACATTTTGATATCAAAAATAAATTTCCAAAGGTTTATATTTTTCCGAGATGTACCCCAATAAAGACATAAGATCATAAACAATATCTTCGTTCCTGAATTATTTTGAAAAAACTGAAGGAAGGAGATTTTTAAATTTGCTCCAATTTTTTGATAAACGCCAAAAATGCATATCATTCGTGAAATTTTCCAAAATAAAAGTTTTAAACTCGGCTTTGAGTAGACAGATTTCTTGAAAAAAATCGACTAGCGTTAAAAAACTTTATTGAAATATTAAAAAACTGTGGTTCTTTAACAATTACTCTCGAAATATGCGTTTATATAAAAGTCCAATTTGAGACGTCAAGGAAATCTAGTAATAAATTGATATAGAGTTTGTGATATTTTCCAAAATAAAACCATAATCCAATATTGCATAAAGGTTAATTTGAAAAAAATCAGCGGTCCCAAAATTGACTTTTTAAAAAGCTTCATCCTCATCCTACATTTTTAATTTTCCTGCAATTTTTAAAAAGCTTAACTTGATGCTCAAAATATCTGATGTGCCCAACACATGACTTTTTTATACGGATAGTATCACAATAATTACTTTTCAAAAGAAATGAAGTTAAATTTCTTGTAAAAATTTTGAGGGTTTCCAACAATTTTCAAATAGTCTCTGTCGCACTTATTGCAATACGCATAAATCTGTCCTTGTCCAACTCATTATAACCGTATTTTACGACAAAAATGTGTTTTATTTTAGATTTTTGACCTATTACTCACTTAAAAAAATCTCCCGGTATGAAATTACATTTATTTATTCATTAATATTGTTTTCGGTACCATAGAAACCAGTAAAATAAAAAAAAGCTAATGTTCCGTCCTTCTGGGATTCTAACCCGGGACCTTCCATTTGGAAGCCATATAAAGAGACACATGGTCTACCTCGACCGTCGGATTCAACTATCAACGCGCGAGTTATGGGACCCCGTATATAGCCGACAACAATAGAACCTTTATTTTATGCTTTTTATAAATTATACATTTTCTTTCAGACAACTGTTAGTTATTGTAGTTTATGCTTATTCATATATTTTATAATCTCTGCAAGTTTGATATACTCAATTGTAACCATTTAATTTTAGCTTTACTTATTCTAAACTTATTGTATACAGTAGCAAATAATAAAGTTCGCTTCTCGAATATTGTATTTTAAATTTTTTAAAAAGCTTTCACATTAATCGAACCTAAAATTGGCGCAGTCGGTAGGATTGCCCAAACGGTAATTCGACAAAAATCGCGAAAACCGGTCTGTGTTAACAGTTTATTGGTGAACAATCCGAACAGGTGAAAACATGAAAGTGAAAAATAAAAAATACAAGAGGAGCTAAAAGTTAGAAGAAGACAAACATCGCCGAATCTAACTTCTTGAGCCCGAGGACAAACATAGCCAACGTCTCAAAACCCTGGTGGAAGACACACATCGCAGAAGCCAGTCTAGTTCTAAGAAAAACCCTGGTGAACGACACACATCGCTGAAGCCAGTCTAGTTCTAAGAAAAATGGATAATTTGTATACTATTCATGTAAGTCAAAAAACATTTTTGCTTTCCTTAAAAAATCCTAATTTCCTATATAAATACAAATACAAGCAGTTATAATCTACAAAGAAGATAATAAAAATAATAATAATTAAATCAAGTAAATAATAAATATTAAAAGTTGAATTGAAATAATTAATTAAAATATATTTAATAACAGTAAATAAGTAAGTAATTTAATAATAAAATATTATAATCTTAATATTCACTTAATGTCTGATTCAGAATCAGAAATTAACGATTTAGTAAGTAAATACAATCTTTCTTTTACTACTCGTCAAAATCAAACTCAAACCACAATGCAAAATACAAGCAGTACTTCTTCAATACCTACTACACAAACAAATTACCAACTTCTTAAATTATACATCGGCACTATTCCAAATTACGAAGGAAATCCTCATACTTTAGGAATCTTTATAGATACATGCGAAAATTTAATAACTACATTTTCTAATCCTAATAATCAACCTTTAAATACATTCATTTTACGTGCAATAATTGGTAAATTAACAGGTAGAGCCTTAAGCTTAATTGGTTCAAGAATCGAGTTAAAAACTTGGTCATCAATAAAAAATGCATTAAATTTAAGTTTTGGAGATCAACGTAATATTGATTGTCTAGTGCAAGATTTAATAATGTTAAGACCTTTCAAAAATGAACCCCCATATAATTTTGGTATGCGCTGTCAAGATTCTCGTAGTTTAATAATTTCCAAATTAAATTCTTTAAACATACCTGCTGAAGAAAAAATTATTAATATGCAAAATTGTGATAATCTATCTTTAAAAACTTTTATACGTGGACTTTCAGGCCAAATACAAAATAACATACGTCTTAGAAACCCCGATGGTCTCGAAGTCGCAATGTCTCTATTGATCGAAGAAGAAAATTTTTATTATAGTCAAAATCGAAGTAATTTTGTAAACTCTCAAAATTATTTTAAACCAACCCAAAGAATCACTCCAGTAAATTCAAACCCAAATGCTTCACGATATTTTAATCCTAATTTCAACCAAAAACCAAACTTCCAAAATAACTTTCAAAATAATTTGCCAAAACCAACATTCCAAAATAATTTTCCAATACAAACCTCTCAAAATGATTTTCCAAGACAAACCTTTCAAAATAATTTCCCAAGACAAACCTATCAAAATAATTTCCCATCAAGACCAGTATTTGAACCAAATTTCCAAAGATCAACAACCCAAACTCAATGGAAACCTAATAATAATTTCTCAACACAAAGACACCCCTTTTCTTCTCAAAGACCCAGTCAAATAACCAGACAAAATCAATTCTTACGTCCATATCAAAGACAAGAATATAAACCTGAACCAATGGATACATCATCTAGTAATTCTAGACAAATACCACATAAAACATTTATTAATAACACTGAACTAATCTCACACGAATTTGAAAATCCCTTTGAAAATCAAAACGAAAATGATTATGTAGAAAATTTTGAAAACTCAGAGTATATAGAAGAAAATCAATATGATAAAAATCAAACTAACGATCAATATCCGTACAATGAACAAAATCAAATTTATAATTGGGATCATACATCAAATTGCTATGAAAACGATCAAAATGTAAATTTTCGTCAGGACAGTTCCACGAACAACCCAACTTAATAAATCTAAATTTAGTCAAAGCTAATTTACCCCATATTTATATTCCAGAATTAAATGCTAATTTCCTTATAGACACAGGTAGTTCACGCAGTTTAATGAACCCAGAATTAGCCTATAAATTTTACTCAAAATACATCTTTAATGAAAATTTTAATATACAAACTGCTCATAACATAAGTTTTCATGATGAAGTTATGATAATCCCCGTTTTCCAAAATTTTAAAGTTCAAGAAACACACAAATTCTATTTATTTAAATTCAGTCAAAAATATGATGGATTAATTGGTATAGATTTGCTAAAACAATTAAAAGCATCTGTAAATGTAAATTCGAAATTAATAACAACCCCCTATGTTAAAATCCCGATAACTTATGAAACTGAAGAATTAACCCAATTAAAAAATACCCTTAAAATTCGTAACTATACTCAAAATATACCTCCAAGAACCGAACAAATTATTAAAATACTTGTAAACCATGAAAAAGGTGTAGGAATTGTAAATTATATAAAATTTGAAAATCAAGTAGAATCACCCCGTGCTGTAGTAAATATAAATGACTATTTTGCAATCACTTCTGTTATAAATTCCTCAACGAACCCTATAACAATCAAAATTAACGAACCGTTTGAAATAGAAATATTAAATATTAGTGAACTAAACTTTATTGAAAAAATGGAAATTAATGATGATTTAAATCAACAACAAGATAACATTTTAAAATCAAACTTAAAAAATCTCCGTTTAGACCATTGTAATCTTGAAGAAAAACAAAAACTCAGAAATTTATGTTTTGATTATCGAGATATATTTTATTGTGACGGAATCCCCTTGACATTTACAAACCAAATTCAACACAAAATTAACCTTAATGACGAATCTCCTATATTCACAAAAACTTACCGTTATCCTGAAATTCATAAAACCGAAGTTAAAGATCAAATTCAAAAATTACTCAAACAAGGTATTATTCAAAATTCGATTTCTCCTTGGTCAAGCCCTATTTGGATAGTTCCAAGAAAAGCTGATGCTTCAGGAAAAAAGAAATGGAGAATGGTAATTGACTATCGTAAATTAAATGAACGTACTGTAACCTTACGGCCCCCAGTCAGTACTGGAGAAATAAATAGCGTCGAAATTCCCTACGTTGTGTTCTTTTTAGAGTTCTGTGCAGGCGAAAGAAATAAAACAGTTTTGGCGGTCACATATAATTTTTATTCAAGCTCGTAGCAAGAAAACACATAATATGCAAAATGATCAGTCTTAAGGATAATCACCCTATGGGATAATCTGATATCTCAACCCATTGAGGGTCGTACTGTAGGATAGAACAAATTAGTATTGCTCCAAAATATTCCATAAAGAAATATTAGTAAAATACAACAAATAATACATATTGCACCTGCTGCCTCCTAACTGCTCGTTACATCCCCCACATTCTGGGTATACATTCCCCTGGTAGGCGGATGAAACGCACCTCCTTGTGTACGAAGAGGGGTATTTTTGCAAATAAAATAATGGTGCTCATGTATCCCACATTGCGCAGGGGTGCGTAGCCCCTACGATGTATTCCCTCGTTGTAGAATGTACATGATAGTCTAAGCGATCTTAGGAATGCAAGCAGTAGCCAGGTCGACAAGCAGATCAATCAAACATATCATCAAACAGTTATAAAAGTAATAGAGAAGTTGTGTTGTATACAGAAAACTCTGGAGCAATTTCAGAGTAAGTTTAGTTAAAATAAATATTGTAATGGTAAAGAATTATCCCAAAGGTAGATTTTACAAATACAGCAAAACAAAAGTTATGTAAATATTATCAATGCAACAAAAATTATAGCGAGCTGAATATATCATGTTAGAATGAACAATACCAATAATATAATTAAATGGGTTTTCCATTCCTTTACGGACCTGTAGGGTTAGAACCCTCAGACACCTCCATGGCGGGAGCGGCTCCCCCGGAACTCTGGCCTTCTTCCATGGTGTTGTGGTCCAAATAAAATAGTCCGCCTCTGCTAGTAAAACTTACAGAGATAACGAAACTAAGTAACCAAACCTTGATGAGACAATCAAAGATTCGGAATTTAATAAGCCCGTCTCAACGAGCAGAACTCGCTAAGTCTACGCAGCTAGGTAACCAAACCTCGGCGATAAAATCACCAGAGATTCGGAATTAAGTAAGCCCGTCTCAACAAGCAGAACTCGCTAAGTCTACGCAGCTAGGTAACCAAACCTTGGCAATACCAGAGATTCGGAGTGGAGAGACAATCAAGATCGTCTGATTTCTGCAGCAAAACGCTCCTCTATTTATACGTGAAATTCCTTTGTTCCCCATACGCCTGTGACGTCAGTAGACGGGCTGAGCACCTAAGGGTGCCAAACTATATGCTCGACCAATCCGGAATAGTTGAGAGATTTTCTTTAAATCGGTGTGCTGGTATTGGTTCTCATCCGGGTTCCAAAAGGGTGCAAACTTCCATGGGACCAATAGTGGACAGTACTGAGCTACTTTCTCTATCTGGGCCAATGGGACATTGTGCACGAAACTTTCACCTACTTCTTGGTGTAAACAGGGCGCTTTCCCTTTAGGTCAAGTTTGATGGTAGGCAAGTGGACCAAGAGGGACCACCCGGGCATCTTCGGCTTCTTTGTTGGCGGTGGTGATTTTATTAGTGGGTCATAATTTGGTACAAACTACTTGGACTACTTCCTTTGTCGGGAGGGTAGTGTTGTTTTCGTTTGCTAGAAGTTGGAAATAATATTTTGCTGGAATAGAAAGTTTTCATTTACAGGCACAAAACATTTTAGTAAATGCATTTCTAGGAATTTATATGGGCCCCCAAATATCTACAACTACAAAAAATAAGTTTGGGTCGCAGTTTGTAATACACAAACAATTAAAATAAATTCCTAAATAATTTTAAATCTAGTAAAACGAATGTATTTTATGCGAAATAATTTTATATGTAAGAGACCGGGGTTGTACGGTCTCAATACTATAGACGACAAATACCCTTTACCAAACATAACTGACATTCTCGACAAACTAGGTAAAAGCCAATATTTCACTACTCTTGACTTAGCTAACGGATTTCATCAAATTGAAATGAATCCACAAGACATTCAAAAGACAGCTTTTTCAACTGAAAATGGACATTACGAATACAAACGTATGCCATTCGGACTAAAAAATGGCCCATCTACTTTTCAAAGAGTAATGGACAATGTATTAAGAGGACTTCAGAACGAAACCTGCTTAGTATATTTAGATGACATAGTAATTTTTAGCACTTCATTACAAGAACATTTAGAAAGACTAAAATCCGTTTTTGATCGCTTACGAAGTTCACAATTAAAAATACAATTAGATAAGTCAGAATTTTTAAGAAAAGAAGTCGCTTATCTAGGACACATCATAACACCCGATGGAGTAAAACCCAATCCTGATAAAATCCAAGCTATAAAAAATTTCCCTATTCCAAGTACCCCAAAAGAAATAAAAGGTTTCTTAGGTTTAGTAGGTTATTACAGAAAATTTATAAAAGATTTTGCAAAAATAACAAAGCCCTTAACACAATGCTTAAAAAAGAATTCTAAAGTCATTCAAAATCAAAATTTTATATCTGCTTTCAATATCAGTAAAAATCTATTAATTAATGCCCCGATTTTACAATATCCAGATTTTTCTAAAAAGTTTATATTAACCACGGACGCATCCAACGTTGCCTTAGGTGCAGTTCTT